>JABAKD010000018.1:7123221-7393200 GCA_012845835.1 Undaria pinnatifida
ACAGCCATTCGGCTATGTCGTTGTACATACTACTGGCGAGGAGAAGTCAAAAGAGTCAGCGACCGAGTCACCGATCCAAGCCCGCACTAAAAAACTGTATGCTCTGCTATCGATAAAATAGCAGCAAGTCATCTCGCTTAAGTAAGTACTTGAACGACTTTTTGAACATTTTTATAGTTTCGTACTCACTCCTGTCTAGGAGCTCATGCCTTTAAGCTTTGCTGCTATGTCCGTCCGTTCTAGGCGTGTTTGACCCGGGATTTTGATGTCTTTGAGGAGGTTGTAGCGTGCCCTCCAAAAACAGATGCTTTGGGCGTCCCGGCAGTTAGATCTCGCGAACCCTAAGTACCTCCGGCTGTTATCCTGTCCCGAGCGAGATAATTCATGAAGGCGTTGGGCTTCCAGTGCTTGTCCCCGATTGTTGACTGGAGTGCCATTCGGGTAGCTGTAGATGGAGCTCATTTGTATAGAAGGTAAAGAAAGGCTGAAGAAGCGCTTGACAGAGAGGGGGAGAAAGATTGTGATGCACTGGGCGCGTGATCCTTCTAGTGATCCTTCCCGTTCCTCGGTCTATTACAGTCTTGTAGCTATAATAAAATAGGTCAATCGTTTGGTCGATACAATGCCTATTTGGTTGTGCGTAACGCGCTTCTCCGTCCTCGGTACATCGCGGTTTGTCGGTAATTGAAAAGTCCGATAGCACACGGCGGAATCAAAAACAGGCTTATTATATTTGTTTTTCGACCTATGAAACGCCGCAATCTTGTATGGAACCCCATAAAGCAATGATTTTTTCGATCATGGAGGTTGCGTAAGATACTTTACGAGGCAGTTGCGATGGTCGAAGGCGATCTTGCGAGCCGGAGCTGTACTTGCACTTCAAGGTGTGAGAGCTTAGAAGGAGTTCTCCGTGCTGAAGCCGTTGATCTTCGAGTAGAGGTCGCTGAGGGTTTGCATTCTTCCGCTTGTGGTGAGGCCATAGGTTGCGCGTAAGAGTTGAGTACCGAAATAGATACCGGACGGTTTATTTTGTCCATTCCGAGAGCCCTGCCTGGTGTACTGCGAAACATTATCGAACTGCTGTTTCGGGTATCCTTGGCGTTGTACGGCCAGATGACGCGCTCTTACTTGAGGAGTGGCCGAATCTGATGTTGGTATAACGGAAGGCGGCTCTTCGATGAAGGAGGATGCTTTTACCCTGCTGTGATGGTCTGTATACTTTGCCATGTACACGTATCCTAGCAGGTCAGCACTCACCAGTTTTGTATGTTCGCTGGAAAGGTTAGGCCGCAATATCTTACGGTGTTCCTGTTGAGTGCTCTTAATGATCTTGCACGTATCACACGCCGATAAAGTGTCTGAAAAATTTGCCCCACATTATGGGATTATTTTTCACCTTGGCCATCACCTGCCCATTGGGATGATCCGAAACGGGTGTAGGCAGGGAAGCAGCTTTAGTAGCAGTCGAAGCATGAACAGCGAGGACGGTTTCCGGTTTTTAACGTTTTAGCCGGAAATGGTTGGGAACGCTGTCTCAGGTGTTCCGCTGGTAGCACCAGTGGTGAGGTCGAGATGATGCAGAGAAGAGCAGTGGCTGTCCTTGCGTAGGGGTACAGTAAATGCACCCATGTCCAGATACGAATTCGTGGCGATGAGCGTAGGGACTCCTCTGGTAGCTGCTGATCCCCCCGAAAATAGGTGCCTGCCTAGCCCTGGTACGACCGTGACGGGAAGCTGTACAGAGTGCTTAGAGCCTATATGGTCCAACACTTGAACGACCAAAACCCCTTGACCAACGCCATAAAGGCGATGGTTTCCCGCTAAGTTTATTGTTACAGTAGGGTCCAGCTGTACGTAGTGGTTCATTTTATGTTCACTGTCGGGTAGAAGCTGATTGTTGATGAAGTGGCTAGAAGCTCCGCTGTCCGCGGTCATCGAGAACTCGACGGGCTGCGCGGCGATGTTGATCGAAGGTGCGGCGATGAAGTATTAACCTATACCAACTCGAGGTGAGGATGGACAGGGAGGAGTCGCGAAGGACGTAGAAGTAGCTGCTGTAGTCGCAGCCGCAGTAGTGGATGAAGAATGTGTCCCTGGGACGTAAGCTTCCATTTGCGTTGTTGAAGTTGGAGTTGTGGCGGTGTTGGCGTGAGCACTGTGGTGTTATTATACTGGCCATTTTGTTGACCAGGACGAGGGCGACGGGTTATGTTGTCGTCCTGCATTTGAGACCGACAGTCGCTATTATCGTGGCGATCGGTATTATGCAGGCTATACCACAGTATTTTTCGAGGTTTTGGGGGAGTTTTTCCCCCGACATCTTTCCCCTGCGTTTAAAGGAACTTTGGAATCGATGGTCTGGCGTTTTGCAGTGTGAACAGGTCACTACTGCTGAGGGTGTTGACGTGACTACCATAGCAGAGTCACGCCCCTTCGCTTTTCGCGAAGGCCCGTTTCGCATAGCTCTATTCGCGTACATATTACGCATTGTTATCACAGCTCGGTCGAGTGTGCAGTCATCATCTGCTTCGGCGTTATATTTTTTTTATTTGCAGGTAATCATCCGTGAGTCCTTCTAGCACTATGTCCAATATGCTGTCATCGTTGAATACCTCTCCCATGTCCACCAATTTACCCCGTCAGATAGTACACTTCATTTATAAACACGTCTGGGTCTTGCCCATCCGTCATGACCAAATGCGATGGTTGTTGTTTGAGTATACGTCTACGTTGGCGGGTGGAATTTTGATATTTTCTAACTATACCATCCCAAGCAGCCTTTCCATTCGCAACTTCACCTCGTTTGGGCTTGAATTGTAGAAGAAAGCTGGCCGCAGCTCCCGATGTACTCAGGAACAAGAAGTCGAACAGAAGACGGTTGTCGCGGTGCCAGTGCTTGATGTCTTCCAAATTCGAGATGTTGTCATCCGTGGCCCATAAAACTGATGTTGCGGCTGGGAGTGTAGAATATCCTGATGATGGTAGCAGATGCGCCGTGTCCACGGGAGTACTCCCCGCTTCCGGCTATACATTTCCTGCTGTGTCAGCCGGGGGTGTTTCCCCGGACTGAGTGTCCGTTTCGTCAGCGGCCTGGCTGCGAGTTACAGGTCGTGAAGGTCTACTTCTAGAAGATGGAGGAGGACTAACTAGTTCGGGCTCGGGGCAAGGACGCCCTTCCAGGATATCAGAGATCCCGGCATGACGCATACTTATCACGGACTGAGCCGTGCGTTTCCATACGTCGAACTTAAGCCCATTTAATTTGCCGTTTAGAGCTCTAATGAGCTCGTCTACCGCATCACCTGCTTTCGTGGACTCTCCCATAGTGATGCTGATGATGATGCTGATGCTGATGCTGGTGCTGTAGCCGGCTTATTGAAGGTTTCTCTCAAACTTCCCGGTAAGATGCGACAAACTTCAATGAGATGTCGCTTGGTGCCGATCAATATTTTGTTCGAAGGTCGAAGGCTCATAACCCGTGAGAATCCTGTGAACACAATGGTTGTGTGGAGGCTCTGTCTTCTATGCGAAGAGATGCAGAGGTGGCACCGAAGTGTCTGATAAGATCACTGGTGATAAAAAAGAAAAGGGATAGTTTGGAAAGGGCGCTTGAGGCCAAGGAGAAAATATGAAGAAGAAGAGAAAGAAGAAGAAGAACAAGAAGGAGGGAAATTAGGGAGAGTAGGGAGAGAAGGGAGAGTGATCATGGCGGGTTGCAATACCACTTGATCATCACGGAACAATGCCCGTAGTCCGGTAGAATATCGGGAAAACGGGACAACCTTAACATATTATAATCTACGTTTACATATATATATATATTCCACCGAAGATTTAACGTAAGATTCAACGTAAGATTCAACTGCATATCTTAATTGTGCGAATAGACTGCGCATTATTTTAGATCGGAATCCAAGGTTCATACTCTCAACATCGTACCGGCACATGCTTGAATACATATATCGGTAGTACCGGCGGTATATACCGCCGGCAAGGTACCGACGCATATTTGCGCTTAGGTACACAAACTGGACATAAATTGGCGGTACAGGTACAGAGCACATTCGGTATCGGCCGGATGTACCAGCTGAGGTATACAAATGAATTATATTTGTAATTGGTTCTAATGTTTTCAATATTTTTCTCACATTTGATCTTTGTCTTGATATGCTGCTCAAAAAGTAAGGTACCCTTTGGATTACCAGCAGGACGCCCTCTTCTCGTCGATCGTTTCGACGTGCACGCCAATCCAGTACATAAACGAAGCTTCACGCGCCCCTTCCCTCCGAAAACCGGCCGGCACCGGGAAACCATCGACGGCTTTGATCGTCGCAATTCGTACGCGTCTCTCGTACGAGCAAGTTGTAAGCAAGAGCAAGCAAAATCACCGGCACGGCTTTCTTTTTCTCGTCCACGTCGATAACTTCTGCCGCCGGCGCTGGTGTGTGTGGGAGCTGGCGAAGATGACTCGCCACTAGAAGCGGTGGCATCACTGCTGGAGGCCACCTCATTCTGGGAAGTCGCGCCCTTGCTCGTGCGTGCTCAGAGTCTCGGTATACCGAGCGTACTTGGAGGTGCTTGAGGACCAGGGTGTGTGTGGCTTGGAGTGCTGCCTGGAACCAGATCTCTAAGGAAGGGATGACGTCACAATGTGGTGGAACCGGGTTGATATCGTGCCAAACGTACCGAAGTGTTCGGTACCGGGTTGGCGTTGTGCCTATTCTACCGAAGTGTCTGGTATCGGCTCCGGTACACACGTGCATACCGGTACCGCCGGTACCGGGATTGATGTCGTACCGAACTTACCGAAGTGTCCAGTACCGGTATTGACGTCGTGCAAAACCTACCGAAGTGTCCGGTATCTGTATTGATGTCGTACCGAACTTACCGAAGTTTCTGGTACCGGTATTGATAGTGTACCGAACTTACCGAAATGTACGGTACCGGTATTGACGTCGTACTGAATTTACCAAAGTTTACGGTACCGGTATTGATGTTGTACCGAAGTTACCGCCGGTTGCGGTATCGGTATTGATGTCGTACCGAACTTACCGAAGTTTCTGGTACTGGTATTGACGCCGTACCGAACTTGCTAAAGTATCCGGTACCGGTAATAACCAGCGGTATATACCGCCGGTACGCCTCGGTACGTACCGTACCGAACACACCCTTGAAATAGTCCAATAGACATGTGCAACCATGTATCACCATGACGATTATTTTAAGGTTGCTACGTATACCGTGGTTGGACTAAAAATGCCAGATATGATTGGTACCAGGTAGGTGTTATTTTGATGCTATCTATAGGAGTACGTAGTGCTTTCTAGTTATCGCCTAAAATAATACGAGTACTACGTTACTTCGTTAGGCATATGTAGAGGCATATGTCACTTCGCCTAGCACAGGTTAGGAAGCGATCATGCAGACGGTGCGCACGAAAATCCTGCATGCTATTAAAAGCATGATATTTTAGTAGTGTGGTCTACTGCAATTTAACATATCTGCCTGTAATTCCGTTTCACATTGCATTATTATAGTAATTAAAGTACACTCCAGCTCTGAGATCGAATATTTTGTCGAAACTCATCTTTGCAAGCTGTGTGTGATGCTCCGATCGCGCGTATTAAGGGTTGTGTGTCCTCATTAAGGATATGGGTCGGCGACTCCCCTTGCAACTACAGTGTAGCTACCAGGGTCAACAGGGTGATGTTAGGCAGTCTGTGCGCGGAAACTATAAAACCCGTTTCTGAGGGGGACAAAATCTGACAGCTGTGGAGGGAAATGTACAGGTCGGCGACTCCCCTTGCAACTACAGTGTAGCCATCAGGGTCAACAGGGTGACTGTTAGGCAGTCTGTGCGCGGAAACTATAAACCCCGTCTCTGAGGGGTATAAAATCTGACAGCTGTGGAAGGAAATGCATCCGTTTATCATGTGAATCCTGTAAGTCGCATAACCGGTGAGGGGAGGGCGAAGTGTTTAAGGACGTGGGGGCCTGATTTTGATTTAAAGGGGGGCGGGAGAGGGGGAAAGGGGGGGAGGGACAGGTGGGGCAGCTAAGTTTGTGCGTGGAAACTATAAATCCTTCTTGTGGGGGAGGGGGGGGGAAATGTGGCCGGGGGGGGGGGGGGGGGGGTGGAGGGCTTGAGGTCGCATAGATGTAGGGGTTTGCTATACGCGTGGTGCTAGGTCTAGGCGATGGTCCGGGTGGTGGGGAAGGAGGGGGCGTTGGGGGCGGGGGTGGGTGGGAATTGCAGCGGCGGCATGGGCGGCTCTAAAATGATAATGAGGTGATATCCAGGGCGTGGATTGTTTATTACTCTGGCGGATTTCGATATTAGGTTGGGCATTTGAGCAAGAGAGAGCGAGGAAAAAAAAAGGGGGGGGGGGGGGGGCGGGCGCAAAGGGTTTTCAAGAGGTTTAGGTTACATATAATATTAAAATACACTCCAGCTATGAAATCAACGATTTGGTGGACACGGATCTTCGCAACATTGTGTATGATCCTCCGATCGCGCGTATTAATAATATATGTAGGGACTTGCTATACGCGCGATGCTGTGTCTAGGCGATCGTGCGGGGTGTGGGGAAGGAGGGGGCGTTGGAGGGGGGGAGGGGGGATGAAAGAAAGTTACGTCATAGATGGCTAGAAAGATAATGACGTGATATCAATTGCTTAGAAGTGTTCAATACTCTGGCCGATTTCGATTGTAAGTGGGGCGTTTGAACGAACTGGGCGGGGAACAAAAGGGGGGGGGAGGAGGGCGGAGATGAGTTGGAGCTACGGCACGGATGGCTAGAAGGGTAATGAGATGATGTCAGCTGGCTGGTAGTGTTCACTACTCTAGTAGATTTTGAAATTAGGTGGGGCGTTTGAACAAGAGGGGTCGGGGGGGGGGGGCAAGGGAGCATTTCAATATGTGCACGGAAACTATAAACCCTTGAAGGGGACGAATCTGACGGTTGTAGCAAGAAGACACCCCTTTATATCACCCGCCTGGTAATGTTTATTATTGTAGACGGTTTGGTGTTACATGTAGTATGCAACCCAGTTCTTAGATGTAGTAAACAACGTGTTAAAAGCTTCATAATTTGGTATTGTACATGGATCGAAAGATTGTAGATACCGTTATTTTCTGACATCGCTAGTTATAAGAAAGAGATACATGTACGATTACACCTCCCGAGTTTGCCATGAGGTCGAAGATGCTGTGGTCCTGTAGATGTCGCGTCCATGTCTGATGCTCGTGATAGTGGTGCTCATGAAAGCATGCCCTATCATGTAGTGGATGATCGCTGAGTGATATTCCTTTCCTATATGTCAAGCTACACTGTAGTTCCAAGGAGAGTCATCGACCTTAATTCTTAATGAAAACAAACACCCCGTAATACACGCGATGGGAGTACCACACACAGCTTGCACAGACGGGGTTAGAAAAAATTCGATCTAAGGCCATTTATTATACAGTCGGATTCCGCCAGTCGAAAACGGCCTTTTTGGACTGGACTTTTTTTTGACTGGCTTCTTCTGGTCCTTCTTCAAATGGGCAGTCGAACCGATTTTATAGTTTTTGTGCTTTTCCTAGAGGCGCTTGGTGTGAGGGAGTACTGCTGTATGGCACTCGAAAATCGGTTGGCAGCTCTGTGCTTCGCGCGTTCTTCCCGAGCAACGCGTGCTTCACAAGCCACGGACCTTCGTCCCAGCGGGTTGGTGTCGTTGGGCTTAGCCGAAAGCCGCCAAAGCTACGTTCGTGGTGTTGCACTTAGCTAAGAGCCGGCAAAGCTACAGCAGGCGAAGCCGATGTTGGCATAATGGCATGGATACCGCGCGCTACTGCTGTCGTGTGATACACGCTGCTGGCGAGCGGAGCTAGGAGTGCGCCACCCTGACTTGCGGCGAGAAGCAACAGCAGTGACAGCCAAGGCATCGTCGGCGCTGTTGTATGATACTGCTGTGTGGTGCCTGGTATGGGTGTGTGGTACCTGGTATGGGTGTGTGGTACCTGGTATTGGTGTGCGTTTTGTGGTGGGATGAGCGATGCGATTGGTTCTAAAAACAGGTGTAGAACTTTTTTCGACTGAGCTTTTCGACTGCCAGATCCAGTCGAAAAAGTCAACTTTCTCGACTGGATCCCCCAGTCAGAAAACTCAGTCAAAAAAAATTGCGTCGACAAAGCCCTTTTTCGACTGTGTAAGAAAGCTCGACTTGGGCTTCAGTCGAAAACGGGTCGAAAACGGCCGTTTTCGACCGACAAATCCGACTGTATAAGAAATGGCCGAACAGCTGGAGTGTATTTATATATTATCATTTCACTTGCCGTCTATCTGACAATGTAGAGTGAGTGTCAAAAAACCATAAGCATGATGAAAGAACACATACATCCAAATGAAAGCGTGAAACGATGTTTCCGACAACCAAAACTACGAATACTAGATGTAACCTCCCTGTTATCTTGGCCCTGCCCCCTCCAGCCGCAAGGGCCAAGTCCTCCCCCTCACACACTTCCGAAGAGGAATCGAACGACAACCCGCTGTCCACATAATGAATGGCTAGTTTGTAACTGCTGCGCGTATTTTTCAACGCGCAGAAGGCTGTTCGGTTTTGCTGCCTGACGCTATCGATCGTGGTCAGGAAAGAGTCCCCGCCGTCTCGCTCTCTCTGTGGCCCTGCCCTCTTCATCCCCTACCCCAAAACTTATATATTTATAATTTATCACATATGTCAACGCAACCGCTTTCTTGAAAATGAAAAATAAAGACCAATATTTGTTGTCATCACCGCAGAGCTCGAGACACCTACCTGGTATAACATTTCCTCGATAACTAGTTTTTTGTCTTTTTTTGTTTTCGGCGAAGAATCTGAGTAAATATCATGTTTGGAGCGATATTAATGGAAGCGCACATACATGTGTACGTGAATAACAAATACTAATATTTACGTCCCTGAGGCCGCGATTTCGCAAATAACGATTCGGTTTCGCACGCTTCAAACATGTTTTTGAACGCGTGTCCCGCCGTTCCGGTATACATCTAGTCTAGGCTGGGTGCTGCAGTGTGCTGTTTTTCCGCAAAACTCCTGCTCATCATGCGCTTCGCTCGCTTTTGCCCTTCTTTTTTTTTTTCTTGATCAAGCCACCACCAACTTGCATTTAAAAAACATGGTAAAAAACGACGAATGTTTTACCTCTAGACGTAGTCTATAGACTATATAGTAGCCGGTCGCCTCGTTGTTGTACGTAGTGGTTACCCTCGAATACTAGCACTAGCGCGTTGGTCCTTGAGTTCGATTCCCACCGTGTTGAGATTTGACTCTAGTATTTGAAAAAATGCAAAAAGACAACGCAGAGGATCAGCCGCTGAGAGCGCCTAGCAGCGTGGGTAGGTACAATTCGACGCGAGATGACGAGGGAAGAGAAATCTGAAACATTTCGCGCTCAAAATGAAGGCACGTACCGTAGTGGGGAGAGGGGAGGAGAGCCCGCTATGGTAGCATGCGAAACTCCCGCTTAAAATGTCGAAAAGGCGTGCCATTTACAAACTCCAGAATTTTTTAACTTGGTGTATTCCTCTCCTGTGTCTATCCGGTCAAAGTGCCTCGTCAGGAGGCGCAAGAGGAATGCTTCACATTCAGATACTCTCCGATCCATGGCTCGCGACACCTGTCCAAACAAATAATCGATGAAGGTCGCCATACGGGCGGTCGTGGGCTTGTCAGGTATCATAGCACGTATGGACGCTTTATGGAGTGGGAGGTCCAAACCGGTTATCCACGTGGGGGAACGTAAGCCCTTCGTACAACGGTCATCGTAGCGCATGATAATGTTCGACATAATTGCACATTTAAACGCGCGTCTTAGTTGTTGCGCGCCGTCTGGCTTATTTGAAGATAAGGAAACGATAGCACAGCAATGCGAGCTATGTTTCTTAGGGAAATCTCCATGTTAGCGCGATGGACCGAGGCATCACCCGTGGGCTTGGCAGTGGCAGCGGCAGTGGTAATCGCGGAGGGACGAGCGCGGACCAAATCGGAAGAAACATGTTTGTTGCGACAATCCATCACATCCAATTTGCTCGGGGGGTCGGTGGAGGACGAAGCATTCACCAGGGTAGGAGTCACTTGCATTTTCCCCGGCACCACGTTGATCTCGCATAGTCGGCGCTCGAGTATGCGGACGGGCTGAAGGAGCTTGACGGGCCGTCATGGGAACGGCCTCTCGCGCCATCTCTGTGTTCACTTTGACCATCTCCAGAGCTTCGGCTACCATTTCCTCGGTTGTGACTCCCAAGACCACCGTCCTGGCAACATCCGGATCCTCCACCACCTGCCCCAAGCCCTGACGTGTCGCCGCCAATTCAGCTACCGCCGCCTCCTCCGCGGCGGTGGTGGGACCAGCCCGTGTCTGCCCCCACCCCCATCGTTGTCGCCGCTAGAACCATATTTGCCATTGGCAGAACCCCCGAGGCCCCGGCGGTGGTCTTATCCCCTGCCTAGGCTGTTATTATTGCCACAGCAGTGCTTCTGGCGTGCATCCTGCGGGGTCGGCCATATAATGGGGTCCTGGGCTTCGTCGTAGGCCAAGCGAAGAGCTTTGACGAAGGCTGGAGTCGGGGCGGCCTCCATCTGGCCCTACTACATGCTATGGTTCATTGTAAACCACGCTTTTGTCACGGAAAGGCGCTCCGCCGGACGTAGCCACATCTTCCGAAACGACGCCAGGAGAGCGGAGGCCTTGGCCACGACCGAGGCCCCCAACGCGATTGGGAAATCATCTGTTAACGAAGAGGGATATGAATTGGACACTACCTTCGAAGAAGGCCGCGGCCCCAGGCCGTTTCGACCGAGGGGTGACGCCCTGCTGTCGTTTGGGATTCTGGGGAGCCGTGGTTGCTCCCGTCGCAGCCGCCTGATTATCGCGGTTTAACGATTATTACGTCGGCGCTGCCGCCGCTGCTGCCTTCCGTTCCGCGCTCTCGGCCTCCGCGATGCCTCGCTGCACCAACTGGAGGCGCCGCTTACGCTGGAATGTCGTCGCTGTTGCAGCTTCCAGCGCTTGATATGTCCGCGGCGCCTCGGTTGCTGTGCTCGAGCTGTCGCGGACATCCCGGCCGCCGCAAGATACTGTGGCTGCCACGCACCCTAGCTCGGAGAGGCCCGCGGTGGACGCGCTGCCGAGCGTGGGGAGAGCCCTCACTGACTGTCCTCCGCGTCAAGAGGGGACAGGGCTGCTTTCGTCTCCGGCCATTGCTGCGAATCCTCCTGCTACAGGGTCGTCCGTGGTTCCACGTTAGAGAATGGATGCTCGCGCGAGCCAATCGGAGGTCCACCACCTGCAACCTTCGCCTCGGTAAGGTATCCATGGTTCGAGTTGCGTTTGCTCAAGGATGGGTGCTCCAGAGGGACATCACGAGGCCCACCGCCTTCAGCTCCCTTCCCGAAAGGGCCTCAATGGTCCGAGTCGGAGGAGCTCGAGCGTGACTAGTGATCCGAGTCGTGACCACCGTTGTGGGAGCGCGCAGAAGCCCGCAACCTGCGCTTGGACCCTTTTTCGTAAGCCGAGGAAATCACTTTGGAGGGTCCAACGACAGGGAGTGGAGATGGGGCCGGAACAAAGAAACGGGCAATACGACGCGACAAGCAAGTAAGGGGGCAACAATAGTGTTGCGGTGCCTGCTATGGTAGTATCAAAAACATTGTTTTTCCGCAAACAGTATAATAAAGGGTCCTGCCCACGTCAAACAGCAGCATAAGGACCGCACCCAATTCAACAGCAGCACGGAAGTGCCGCGTCTGCACCAACAGCAGAGTATAAGATCAGCGTCTGCATCAACCGCAGAAAAAAAGAAAGGGCAGCATCTAAACGATCACGTGGATCTAACGGTTACTTGCAACAATGCCATGTAGATGCAACTGCATATGATCCACGGAAATGGTTGCTGATTCATCATGTTCTCCGATGACGAGGAGTTCTTGTTATGCTTGGGATGTCTGGCGATTCCAGCCTTTCATATTGAATGAATTGTGCTCAACCGGGCCAATGTGGTTGTTGGATTGTGCGTTGTGTGCGTGTACGAGGACTAGTGTACGGCAATGAATAGAAAAAATACATTTTCTACATGTTCTTCTGCTTTATCTGATGGTCTACTCTGGCTACCTTGGGCATACCGCGTGACCCAAGCTGACCCGTGTTGAGATCATCCCGTCAGCATCCACCCTGACAGCATCGCAAAAGGGGGGTGTCCGTATCAACAGCAATGTATTAGGCACCCGCACTAACCACAGGAAAAAACAGGCAGCATCCACCCTAACAGCGGTGTAAACGGGCAGCGCCCACAGCAAAAACAGGTATACGGTCAGCGGCCGCACTAACCGCAGCAAAAAGGGAAGGCAACGTCCACACCAACCGCATTATATCAGGCAGCATCCACCGTAACACCAGTGAAAATAACAGCACATACACCAACCGCAGTATACCGGGAAGGCAAGATCCACACCAACCATATTGTTGGAGCATGGACCCTGACAAATGCTACGGTAGAGGTGGACCATTTTGTTTCCCGGGTCTCCTCGGTTAAGCAGCTCGATTCCTGTCCTTTTTTCGTGCGTTTTTAGTACGAAATGAAAGCTGAACCCAAACAACAGTGATCCCATGGCCTGGGTACAGTGAAGAATCACATATCAATATTTTTCCGAACATGAATCGACATTCCGACGATGTTGGGTTAAGGAGGCCCGTCATTTAGAATGCATTTTAGCCAAAAATGATATATCTATCGTAGCACGCTCCCTCTGCATTACATTTTTAATAGTATTTGTTTGATTAGCAGTCACTACCCGGAGTACACTAAGTATATGATTATAAAAATGCAGAGGAATACAAAATGCGAGGAACATCGGTTTGTTACGTTTGTATATTAAATAAATTTGTAGCTAACTTCCCACCATTAGTGTCGGGGAACGTTGCAGGGAATATTGCAAGGAACTTTGCTTTATATAGGACGGCCTGTTGGTAAGTACAACAAATCGTAGATTACATCTGCCCGTAGCTTGGACATCATGCCGTATCGACCAGGTGATCGTGAGCCCCACCTCAGTTAGTCCTTACATCTCCTTACTTCTCCTCTTCTCTTCTTCTCCGTTTACTCCATACGTCTTTGGTTTTCACACTCGCACCACTTTCCAAACCATTTTCTCTTTTCTTTACAAGTACAAGTGGTCTTCGCGGACACGTCGGTGCCACCTCTACCATTATTATCAAATATTCAGAGCCTCGATACACACCATTGTAAGAAAAAAGGCATTATAACGGGCGGCATCTACCCTAACAGCAGTGCAAAGGACAGCACATACGCCAGGCGCAGTATAACGGCAGGAAAACAAGGGCAGCATCCACCCTAACAGCAGTGTAAAGGACAGCACATACGCACATACACCAACCGCAGTGTGAAGGGAAAGATAACGTCGATACAAATCAACCGCATTATAACGAGCAGCATGTATCCTAAGAGCAGTATGAAGGACAGCGCAAACGCCGGCCGAAGTGTAAAGGCGGCCAAACGAGCAGCATCTACTCCAAACCCAGTGTAAAGGACGCATTTCCAGTAGCTGCAGTGCCCATACCACGAGCAGTAATAATATCTGCAGCCCACGGCAACAGCAAGATAAGGGTATCGTAGACGCTAGTAACACGATAAATAAACAGAACATTAATTCAGCGTTCGCTAAATTAAAGTCTGTGACATGGGAGATATAACTGTGAGGAAAAATTCTCTCATCATTCGCCCAAGGGTCGAATTTACAGAAGCGCGTATACGCTCGGAGCGAGGTGTGTCGTACAACGGAGGGCGTCAGTGCAGCAGTGGAGTCGCTTGAACAGCGGAGGGGGCGTGCTGAGTGCTGCGTGGTCAGAAATATTAGACAGCCTGACTGGAGTGCAGCAAAGTCCACAGCAGAGGTTTCGTCAGGCGTGTGCCTTCGAGCGGGTATGTGCGGTAGCTGTATGAAAATTACACTTATACTGTTAAAAACAGTGCCATCCTGCTTGAAACACGGAACATTTACTCCGTAAAGCGTGTGCCATGGACCGAGAATGAGCTCTGTAGCTGAATGCACTAGAAGAAGAACAGTGGAAAAAAATAATGCCAATCGAGTTGCGCCTGCTTTCCGGGAGGAAGGGCAAAACGAAACAACCCAAGACCCTGGGCACCCTGGCACGGGCTCGGGGAACTGACGCGTCTACAGCCTGTTTTGGTCCAGCGCTGGTAAGCGGTTCCCGTTAAGATCGACCTCGCTCCATCTGAAAATTTACATAATACCCCATGAAGTTCTCGACGTACGGCTTTCTTCGTCTCTGAAGATCCGGTCCAGATCCCATACGCATGCTAAGGCAGAGCTCCGGTGAAACCAAGCGTAGCACAAGGAAGAGGCTGCCGCAAGCCAGGTAGAGCTCGGGGCAGGCCCGGGGATGCAGAGAACAGATTCGTTCTTGATTTAGGCTTCCGCTGGCTACTCTACAGGAGCCAGTCTGGCGGAGTGCGGAACAAACAAGCCTGCGCTTGACGCTTGTGATGGCGACGCTGCAGAGCGGAAGCATTCTTGTAGAGTGCCAGGCAAACAGGCTGCCTTAAGTCGCGAGGAGCTTCGAAGCGGTGGAGCGTCTTCTGCACGACATCCGAGGCCGTCGTCAATGAGCAAATATGTATTCAGCCACCAACTGGAGTCCCCTGCTGTCGTACAGTCGTAGTGGTCGCCGCTGGAGAGGGAAGAGGACGCTCCATTGAAAGGCCATCGAAAGGATGCAAGGGTAGACTCGGTGAGCAAGGCTACGAAAAAAACTAAGTTCGAGGGGATGGGAAGAAGACTGCGAAATGGCAATGTCACTATTAATAGCCCAAGACGATATTTGCGAATGGACCAGATGGGACAAAAGTATCCATTGGCAGGTCTGCCAATTCAGCATGCCCTTGTTATTACTCGATGTGTCCCAACTCAGGAGTAAGATTGAAGCAGCTGTAATATTCCCAGAGTCGCGATGGCATCTGACAAAGTGCGGGCTCTCGCCCGTCCCATCTCATGATGTTCCCGAATACAAAACGCTACCCACATAATACGAAACCGGACCAA
Source organism: Undaria pinnatifida (assembly GCA_012845835.1). NCBI lineage: Eukaryota > Phaeophyceae > Laminariales > Alariaceae > Undaria > Undaria pinnatifida. The sequence goes on from JABAKD010000018.1 coordinate 7,138,342, forward strand.
TTACCCATTTTTGGAGTAATTACCGGCGTTCCAAGGCCATACGATCACGTATACTTAGTAGTCCACCCTTGGAATCCTTGTCGTTAATCGATCCGCGTCAGCGCGGAAACCTTACATTGATTGCACCCCGTATGCGCTGATGGATGGCATAACATGTTTATGTGAAGAACACACACAACAACTGCTTTTCAAATTCAATGTGAACAAAGACGGATGCACAGAAGGGTGGAACTACCAGTTCAGGACTTAATCGCCCGTCCACCCCCACGGCGGTACGGCCAGATAGACAGGTAGTGAGACGGGTATCATGTCCTACGCCTGGCCTAATACTAAGAAGAGATATAAACATTATCATTTCAAGTGCAGACTAAAGCTCATACGAGTAAATGGAAATGAAACCGTAAACGAAACCTATGTATAGATACCATGTTGCCGGTACACGTAGATGTTTCGTTCACGTGGCCGTACATGTTCACACATCTCTGTCAATAGACTAATAGGTTATGATTGTCGCCGGACGCGATATTGCTTTATACTCAGCAATTTCGGGAAAGAAACGGCACAAGTTTGAAGTTTCCACGGGGGCACTCAGTTTAGTCTTCGGTATGGAATTGGTTACGAAGACAAACAGGCGTACACAGACATGCTGTAACTTATACAATAGTCAAAACACCCGGCGATGTCCAGAATGAATTTCGCCGACCTTTTTATGCAATGCGTCATTTTTACCCCAGTTATTCTACCAGATACTCGCCCTTCATCCTTCTCTTCGCTGTAGTTGTAACTGAGAACCGGCGGCATCCGGCAGGTCGTCGTCCCACCCACCCACTGCAGTACGCGCTGCTATCATTTTCGCCGACAACTAACTCTATATGTGCCCCAGAAAGAAGAAAAGCACAACTAAGCACGAAGCCTGAGAGGATTTAGCAGGCCGTTCAACACCCACCACAGCACAATCGTGCTTCGCTTGCAAGAAACTTCGTCTGTCTTTGCTGCTTCCCTGTCATGACACGCTGTGTATGTTCTATCCATTATATGCGCCAAATAAATAGACGGGAAGCTTGCTATTGTCAATCTGTCACCTCCGGATGATGGGCGAGTACACTACGTTGACAACTTTATCACAGAGGTTGCTGGGGCATATCTTATCCTTGACAGCCAAGACCACAACGAACCCTAGGTAGCCCGACATAGAGGCAGTCGTTCATGAAGACGTCTCTGCGCAAACTAAATACGACCCGGTCCAACGTCTGACTTGGACTACGGTGAACAATAGCAGCGAAACACAGACGAACGGGAAACTGCACACGCTTAACGTCCACACCTTGCCCTGTAGCGACCGAAAAGGGCACACGGGGAATTCAACGAACATTCTCCAGCAAAAGAGAAGCTTGCAACGTGTAGTACGTAGAGCGAGATGGTTGCAACCGCAACTTTGGCCCCAATCGTTCAACCGGCCATCACATTCACACTTCTACTTAACAAGACGCATATACTCCCTACCTTTATGTCAATGATGTCAGAGGGCACGCCACTGCTGTGTTGAAGAGTAGATAGGTTTGTTCGTAATACTGCGGTTTCAGGTACTGTCACCTGCGGATATTGCGGTTTTCATGTCATGTGCGGAAACATAGGATACTGTACGTGTTTGAGTCTTGTTCAGGTTGATGGCTTGCCTCACGGAGGAAGTCCACGACGATAATGATACAACCCGGGCGTTGATGGAATGATACTGCCCGTATACATGGCCGAAAGGAGTCTCTGTGGCAACAAGGTACGGCTGACCCGTGTGTGTACGGAGCGAGTGACATACTGGTACCATCTCTCGTGATCTATGTGTGCGAGGGTCTGCGACAGAACGGTACGACCCGCGTGTGTATTGTGGTGGTGGTACGACGTATTGTATGGCTCTCTTGGACGATCATGTATAAACGCGCTTGTGCGTTCCACAGCGATCTAACTGTCTCGTCCTGGTCGGGAGTCGCTGAAGACTTTTGTTTTACGTGAAGATGATAGTACCGCGCGAGCGGTGATTGGTGGGTGGTTGTGGTGGTATGGAGACGGTGGTATTGGAGGCTTGATATCAACACACTTGTTGACAGATTTCAGCACTATCGACCTGGTACTCCTCTGATCACCTGCAGCATTGGTGGGAACAATTGCGGTCTTCGAAAAAGCGGGCAGAAGGGGTTGAGTTACCTGCCAAAGCTACAATCACGTGATAGAAGAGGGGTTGACGATGGTTAATGCCCGGTTCGACCTATAGTCTAGTATTTTTTATCCAGTTTCGGCGTAATCTACCGCGGACCGGAGCTGGAATGCGGCTTCTGTGGGCAAGGCTTCAATCTGCCAAGCGAACGGCAGGCGGAATAATTGGGCTTCCGTGCCGGAGATACGACGACCGTTGATTGCAGATTCGGAAGACGAAAGGGTGGAACCGCAGCAGAGGCGGGCCCCTGGGGTGGGGACGGTCGGTGATGATGGTGAGCCGCCTGCAAATCGGATCTTGCTGTTACTGGTTTTATGGTTCATACATACCGCCCCGGTGGCGAGTGATGAACCGTTTTCACTACGGTTGCATGGGCCAGATATGGTAGTGCTGGTGGTTTTGCTGGTGTTGTAGTCAGCCGCGAGTCTGCGACCTAGGAGATTGTTGGCTCGAGTGTCCTTTCTTTGGCGGTTTGGACGCTGCTGCAGCAGCATGAATGAGGTGGAGCAGGAGCAGCAGTCTGAGCCGGTAGCGGTGGGGACTGTGGCGACCGGCAGTGGGACTTGGCCGGTACGGAGGTCATTGTTGCGGCAGCAAGAGGGCTTGGGGCATCGTGGTGCATCAACGCATCCGTTCGATCTGGGTACGCCAAAAGATAGAAGGCCACCGCTTCGACCAGAAAAATGAACCGGGCACGATTGAGGGGGGATATGTGGAGGAAAATAGGGAGCAGAGAGGGTACAGCAGCAGCAGTACCAGCTGCAGCAAACGGCTGGATAGGAGATGAGATGGAACGTCATCGTCCCCCTTTGACCCTGGCAAGACTCCATGGATACTCCCTTGACATGTTATGTCCGAGAGTAGCATCGCTTGATTTTCTAATGTGTTGGGGTGCAGTGGTTCATGAAATTTTGTTTGTTTCTGTGCTTGGTCACATGATATAGACATATTGTCGTTGTCTAGTCAGGTTTTTCGCTTTCAAGAATCATAAAGGGGGGTTGTGACACCATGCTTCTACTCGCACGCATATAGAAGTATACCATGTAGTGCAGATGAAATGGAGGGCGTGGGTTGCTCGCTCTGCACTCGTACAACGTACCATATGAAGGCATACGACTGCCGATTGACGTTGCCCATGACCCAGGACGTATTTTATAAAACATGATACCACGTACGATTCGTACCAGGTACGAGTTACCGTATTGTTTTTACAAGGGCTCTTCTCCGCGGGCTGAAGTCACCCGCTACACGCTCGCGCGAGGAAATTTGCAAGAAAATGTGAAGGGGGCAGAAAGAAAAGACCAATTATTTAATGCAACTAGCGATTTGATAATGCCAAGGGCTACTTGTGCAGAGCTGATTGCAGCGTGCTGTGCTGAGTGGTCGTTGGCAATATTCACGTTCTGATCGGCGGTGTGGGTGTAATTAGACGGGGGGGGAGAAGTGAAGAGGGCCGAGAGTGATGAATGAAGAAATAAAAAGACGAGTACACACGTGCATACCGGTACCTGGTACCTGGTACTTCGCATGGTACCTGGTAGTGTGTGTTCGAAAGAGGGCACAGCGCAGCACGGCACAGCACCGCACCACAGGGCAAGGCAAGGCACCGCACGGCACCGCACGGCGCTGCGTTGCGCGCTGTTGATCTATAACACGTTCAGCTCAGCTGATCTGGGAGCATCTACTGTGATTTAACAACGTAGAGCGTACAAACCTGGTGTGGTGTTGTACCTCGGTACTGCTTGATAATACTTCATCGAATGAGACCTGGCATGTACGAAAGAGAAAGTACAGGACAGCACGCAGCACAGCACCGCACAGTACCGCACCGCAAGGAAGGGCACGGCACCGCACGGCACCGCACAGCGCTGCGCTGCGCGCTGCTGAGCTATAGCTGAGCTCAGCTGAGCTAGGAGTACTTAACGCGATCGAACAATGTAGTAGGTACAAACCTGGTGTGGTGTGATGCACCTCGGTACTGCTGTATGTTACTTCATCGAATGAGACCTGGAATGCACGAAATAGTAAGTAGAGCTCAGCTCGGCACAGCACGGCACAGCACCGCACAAACAGTACCGCACCACACGGCAGGGCACGGCACTGTGAAATGCGTTACGGGACTGGTGCGTTAGGGGAACAAACCTGGGATTTGAGCCAAGGCGACCGGTGCATTAGAGGGACAAATCGAGTATTTTAGATAGGTGACCTGTTCATTACTCTGTTGGTTTTGACTATTTCTTGCACGATTTCGTGGCAAGGCCCCTGTTTTTTCGTACCAAAGGATGTACGATTTCGTACTAATGTCGCTGTTTTGCTTGTTTCCGGAACGATTAACGCACCGGTCCCCTAGCAATTTTTCATGTTTTTTCCTACCCCTGATGCACCGGTCACCTAGCACAAATCCCAGGTTCGGTCCCCTAATGCACCGGCCCCCTAACTCATTGCAACGGCAACGCACGGTGCTGCTGCGCTAGCGCTGCGGTGCGCTAGTATTATAATGTACTATTTAATTTGCCACCCGAAAATTCGCACAGTTAGTGTGAGCAGTAAAACATATATATGGTGAAAAAAAAAACCCAGACAAAGAAAACGAACGCACAAAATCACACGTTCAACAACCAACAAATAAGAAACTCGTGCTAGATGTGCGTCCTGACCCTACCCCCCCGAGGCACCATAGCCAAGCACCCCTCCCCATGCGCTTCCGACGAAGCATCGAACAGTAATCCGTCTTATATAATATTTCGTAAACAAAGCAAGAAAAGAGAAGCCGGTTTTCAACGTTAAAATTACGACATTTTTCAAGTGGGAATGCTCTGAAGAGCTCCGTTTCAGGAATCTGAACCTGCCCAGCGGTCCGGAAAGGAGACTATCTTAGTTAGTGTGTGAAAGGAAAAAAAATATGGTGGCGCCCAGGGAATCGGTATTTTTAGAGTAGTTTTATACTTTTTTTGTGGTGATTGGGTACAACGTTTTATGGCAGATCATGATTTCTTACCTCGTACTTGGTTCATATTTGCATGAAAGCCAAATTGAGACTAGCTAGTATTGAGATATATGTCTCCGAGGGAACTCGCTCACCGATAACACTGCTACTGCTGTACCTGGTATAGATCTGATGACTCTCCTTGCTAAACTAACAAATGTGGCGTTTGGATTGATGCGAAATAAGCACGATTCACGCAATAACAGCAACGATAATAGCACGAGTCATCGCACGGTAGGGTTTGATTATTGGGTCAAAGCGCTTCTGGTAATAATGTGTTGATGTTACGGTTGAGCTCCTCAAGTGTGGAACCATCGGTTGGTTTGAAACAAAACCTGCGTACGTTTGTTTAAGGACCAGAGCACATAGAAATGTGGGTCGGATGTTGGTCGGGTTGCGCGGACGCATGTCTTCGTCTTCATGGTTCGGGTGACGATGGATGGTGTTGAGCTCCTCATGCTATTAATAGGTACTCAGGAACTTCTTCTGCCACCCCTGTTGTGGGATGACTCATATGTGTGAGATAAACTGACGCGGTAGCATGAAGGTGGATGCAAGGCTGCAAGGAAAAACGTTACCCGCTAAAAAGGTAAGAAGAGTGTCCCGAATGTCTCGCTTGCTAACTGGTCTGTGACTTGACGCGAGTTCTAGTGTGACGGACCTTACCGTGAACTGGTATCATTTTCCGACACGGCATGCGAGATGTTTTCGACCGGATGTCAAACGTGCGTTGCAATGTCTATCATTGACTGGCAAATACTGCTAGTCTAGTGCCTGTATGCGGAGGCATGATTCGAGTGGTATGCGAGATATTTTCGACCGGATGTCAAACGTGTGTTGCAATGTCTATCATTAACTGGCAAATACTGCTAGTCTAGTGCCTATATGCGGAGGCATGATTCGAGTGTTCGGTATTCGTTATTTTGTTTTGATATGCATTGATAAAGTAACGGTAGCACACCTCAAAGGGGTATGAGTGGTGGAGGTCCATTTGGGGTTACATTTGGATGCGTACTATGCACAGAAGGCTACTAGTCGGAGGTCTACCTCTGGTGGGGCTGTGACGTGTGCTGATGCCTTGAGCATCGTTTTGCTCTAGGGTACAGGCACCCGTTACGCTTTCGTCTATGGAAATAAAGTGTGGCCAACTGGTGTGTGAAACTTCGCACGTACGTCAGCAGGGTAACATGCTGCTGCTCTCACCAAACCATTGCACACGGAGGCGTTTTATCGTTTGCATTCGTTCATGGGAAATATCTAGCAGGGAGGCTGCTAGAGTTCGATTTCAGACGTGCTGTTGCTTGGTCCTTTCTGCAGTGTACGCAACAAGGGGGGCGATTGTGATGGCCGATGGGGTTTTATGTGAAGACGGTGTTAGTGATAGTTTAAAGGTTTCCCAACAGATTCTCGCTTGATGGATATTTTCCTTTCCCGTACTTACTGTCTTATTTCATATGGGAGATTTGTACTAAGCGTGATGCTGAGACATGCTGGTAATGGGACTGCTTGTTTAACTAAGCATTTGCTCGATAGTGTGCACCTGCATCAACATCCACTATATTGTGTTGATAGGCTCAACAGTGAAAGAGGCCATGTGTTGTAACGAGAGATCACGTTCCCGTACAAGGCGCGATTTCTATCGCTAGAATACGAAATACCCATCTAAATGGAGTAGGTTTTGATGAAAACAAGATGAATATACAACAAAAACGCACAAACCAAATGTCCGGAGTGGCCTCTTAAGCTCTTCCCGGGTTATAACGCCGTGGGCATTGACATGGAGCCTTCACATCAAGAGAGCTCGGCCGCGCCATCACAAAAGAAAATGCCGCCCAACCGGGATACTCCCGAATTACTTTCCCTCCACAATAAAGGCAATCTGGCACTGAAACTCCGTGATATCCAGTAACCGTTGCTGAATCTTACCCAGACACAACGATCAACAAATTCCCTCTACAATGAAGCCTGTCTGCTGTTGAAACTCCCAATTTATAATACCAGCAAACCGTCGTCATGGACGATCCTGATACAAGCAAAATCAACGGGAAATTATGAGGGCTGGTCATGCATGGTGTAAATAGCACCATGATCATTGCTCAGTGTATGGTTGTGATCCTGTAGTTCTTGGTGGTGGTAGTAGTGGCCGTGGTGGTGTTGTTGTTGTAGTTGCTGTGGTTATCTTCACATATAATCGATTGTTCTGTCTACCAAAAATCCAGAGATGCAAATTCCGTGTTACCAACCACTGGACACAGCGTCCTGTATCATTGACGTTTCGCACACGTCCCTTCCCGCTGTTCCGCCTCCGTGCAAAAATGCGCGTTCGCCTTTTCGTCAGATAACAGTAGAAGATCCAGTGGAGGTGGTACACGCCCGGAACGTCGCCATCGCGCAGATTGTCGTCGCGCTTGCGGCGACGTATATTTGCCTCACCCCTTGGTGCGCCATCACTTTCCTTGTCACCGTGATACCGTCGAGCCTCGTGGCGTGCTGCTGCAAGTTCCGCGCCATCTATTTGATCTGGAGCTTAATCGGCGTCCTCCTGGTTGTGATGAACGTGTTCACGGCCTTTGACGCTAAGGAGAGTTTGATTTACTATTTTCGCGATCCCAAGATATTGTATGTGGTGCAGGCGATACAGTGCTTCCTTAGCGCGCTTGCCGTGTACTGCGGCTGCAAAACAGTTTTGGCACTGAGGAACGGAACAGTTCTACTTGATAGAGTATAGGCAGGCGGACAGGCAAAGGGCCCCGATGCAGGCGTTAAGACATGCCTTGTCCGTAGAGAACACTGTTCTCGATTCAATACGTAGACGTAACTCTTAGGAAAGCCGTCGGTTGCAACAGCAGCGTCTTTCGTAGTTAGTATCGGCATCAGGCGGCGGTATATAGCCATGAGTTTTCCGTCACTTACATCGAGGAACGGAGCTATAATTTCTTCCGAGACCACGCGCGGTAATGGTTGGGTCGGGAAAATGTGATCGGTTCGGGAACGGATGGGGACGGGAACGGGAATTCCGGGTGTATTTCGTTCACGACGGCAAATTTCCGAACCCTTCCCCACATTGGTCTCTGTTCCCACCGTCCCCCGGCCCCACTTACGGCATATTGTTCCTGTTCCGCCGTAGGGTGTATTCCCGACTTTTCCCGTCCCGCCGTCCGCCCAGTTGTTCCCATTCCATCCCGACGTTTGCACACAGTTGATCCCATCCCGCAACTCACTGTGGTGGCAGATGTTTCAATCCCATTCACCATCGGTTGTATATTTTCCCCATCATGTTGCTATGGATGCCACTGGAGTATTCCGTTTTGGATTTTTCAACTTTGGATGCAGCAGCTGCAGCAGTAGTCTATCATATCATTGCATTAAGAATGTAGAGGGGATTGTTTGCCAGATTATTATTATGTTTTATCCCCCCCCCCCCGCCTTTCTGTAATTGATACCATCGGTCAGTTGTAAGGAGGAGGGGAATTGTTCCACCCTGACGTGTTGGTCGTTAGCGACCTCCCCGAGTAATTGGGAGCCAGTATGGTAGAGAAAAATTCGTTTCTCAGGCTGAACAGGTACCAAATTCCTGGGCTGGGGAAGGCTGTCAGAGAGTTGGAAGCCTTGAAGGCGGAGGGAGATGCCACTGCTGAGGCGGCCGCCGAAACAGTGATAGCTGGCAATGCGTTGTAGGTACACAAGACCGACCCATTCGATGGCGTCTCCATGTGCTTTTGTCGTTCTGTGTTTCATTGGATCCTTCGGAGGTTGGCGTGTTGATTTTGTGGAAAGAGGTGGTGGGGGGGGGCTTTTCTTGTCGGCGATACTACTACTGCCCGCAAGCTGCCCGTGACGATTTTTTTCGTCTAACCTTCCTTTGGTCTTTTTCCCCGTGTTTTGTCTTCTTTTGGGGGAGAAAAGGGGTCGGGTGTTTGAACACCGAACACCATGGTATCGATTCGTTGATGAGGGCACACGGTAATAATAATACCGGTAGATACTACTCGCTGCTCTTTTGCGTATACAAAGTGTTTGGGTAAGACTTCTTTGCGTCGAGGAGCAACAATACAAAAATATTGCCCAACACGTGTAAAACTGTTCCTCTCCTACGTTTACGTGCGTTGCACATATGACATGATATGTTGAACACGCATGCATCTGAAATCTGAAGAGCCATTATATTGTTTGAAAAATATACCTCGTATGACGATACGATATGTCGTACTCGTAGTCGCAGCTCGATGTTTAAACAACCTAAATACTAACCACCTGAATACTCGAGTGGGATGTTGTGTACAAAAGCTGCCTGTAGTATAATAATATCATATCATATCAGTAGGTAGTACGTATAGCATAATATCATGACTCGGCAGCACTAACAACCCGAGCACCAGGCCTGGGCTGGACCTCCGAAGGTCTGCCACCTGTACAAGGAGTACACAGGAGCTTGCGTACAAACCTGGTAGACCCAAGTTGCCCACTCCAAAAGTTTTCTAATTACTTGATTTATGCATACTGCCTTCCACAGATACCTGGTTTCGCCCCCCTCAATGCCGGTTGTACAGTTTTTGTGCGCAGAAGGCTGGACGTGTTAATCCTGTTGACCTTGGCATTAGCAGGGGAGTCACCGACCTGTAGTCTATATCCTTCACGAGGGTATACACACCCCTTAAAACGCGCGGTCACAGTACTACACGCAGCTTGCCAAGCTGAGTTTTGATCAAAATCATGTTTGTTCGATCTCACAGCTGATAAAGCGTATTTTTTCGTTTCTTTATACATCATACCAGCACGTACGTAGATTGCACAACAAGGTGCGGTAACAATTGACAAATAGCACTCGGTATAATTTTCCTCTTTGCAACCGTTGTCTCCAGCCCGCGTTCCCGATCGTGTTCTCAACCATTCCGGACTGCATCTCCCGGCCAAAGCCCGACTACGTTCCCGACCGACTTGCGGACTGTGTTCCCGACCGTTTTCCCGACTATGTTGCCGACCGATTCCCGACTGTGTTCCCGACTGATTTCCCGACTATATTCCCGAATGATTTCTCGACCTGTTTCCGACCCGTTCCATTATCCCGTTCCGCCAAGAAGTAGTGGACTCCCGTGCCTTCCCGTCAGTCAAATGGCTTCCCACCTTCCCGTCCCATTCCCGTCCTCCGGTAAGCAAACGAGCACCTTTTTCCATACCGTCGCTCGGGAAGACAAAAAAAAAAAACTCCCCCGGCGGCTGGCTAAACGGTTATCGTCCCGTACCAACCAGTGCCTTCGTTCCCACGTGTACTCTTGTTTTATTCGAACTCGGCGATTTTACGATTCTGGATTGCATCTCACGGCCAAATCCCATTCCCGTCCTCCCATACGGCGGGACGGGAAACGGTCGGGACGAGATTCCTCGCGTCGGGATGGTAGACGGTGTGAAACAGAGATCACCCAAGGGAAGGGGTCGGGAAATCGCGGTCGGGAACGAAATACAAGCGGCGTTTCCGGTCCCGTCCCTTCCCGTTATGCTCCCGACCATATGTTCCCGACCCGACCTTACCGCGCATACCCTTAGAATTTATCCCAGGGAGTTATCTACGAGTATGTATTAACAGCTATCTTCGGTGGCATGACTCAAATACGTGTTTATTGCCGACAAGCGGAATAGAAAGACTTCATTATATTGACGTCGTTGCTGATGATAAACCTATTTACGACAGCGAGTTTTCGTTATCTGTCACTTTTAATATTCTCAATTGAGAGCTGTTGGTCGTAGTTTGACACGTGCAGGGTGTTGAGAGTATGAACCTTTAATTCAAATCTGAGTCCATGCGAAGTCTATTCGCAGTCTGTTCGCACGAATAAGATAAGCAGTTGAAACTTGCGTGGAATCTTACGTTGAATCTTCTGTGGAACTTAGATGTAAACGTAGATTTGAGTGTGTTAAGGTTGTCCCGTTGTCCCGGTATTCTATCATACTACGGGCATTGTTCCGTGATGATCAAATGTTGATGCAACCCACCATGATCACTCTCTCTACTCCTCTTTCTCTCCGTTCTCCCTCTTCTCTCCTATATTTCCTCTTCTCTCTTTGGCCTCAGGCGCCCTTTCCACACTACCCTTTTTTTATTTCATCACATTGATATTAACAGACAACTTCGGTAGCACCACTGCATCTCTTTGAATAGAAGACAGAGCCTCCACACAACCATTGTGTTCACAGGCTATTCGCAGGTTATGAGCCTTTGACCTTCGATATAAGCATCGATCGGCACCAAGCGACATCACATTGAAGTTTGTCGTATCGTACCGTGAGGTTTGAGAGGAAAACTTCAATAATAAGCCGACTACAGCATCAGTATCAGCATCAGCGATCAGCATCATCAGCATTAGCATCACGATGGGAGAGTCCACGAAAGCAGGTGATGCGGTAGACAAGCTCGTTAAAGCTCTCAACAGAAAAATTTATAGGCTCAAGTTCGACGTATGAAATCGCACGGCTCAGTCCGTGATAAGTATGCGTCATACCGGGATCTCTGATATGCTGGAAGAGCATCCTCGCCCCGAGCCCAAACTTATTAGTCCTCGTCCAATCTTTAATAAGAAGTAGGCCTTCATGAGCTGTAACTCGCAGCCAGGCCGCGGACGAAACGGACACTCAGTCCGGGGAAACATTCCCGGCTGAAACAGCAGAAAATGTACAGCCGGACGCAGGGAGTACTCCCGTGGACACGGTGCGTCTGCTACCATCATCTTCAGGATATTCTTCACTCCCAGCCGCAACATCAGTTGTATGGGCCATGGATGACAACATCTCGGATTTGGAGGACATCAGGAACTGGCACCGCGACAACCGTCTTCTGTTCGACTTCTTGTTCCTGAGAATATCGGGAGCTGTGGCCAGCTTTCTTCTGTTTTTGTCTCTCAAGGTTTGACGCATGCCCACATCAGGAGCGCACGAGTCGCGTGGGTACGTCTGACAGAACGCATGCCTGGCACTGATCTGTTTGACAACGGGTTGCCAGTCAGTCTCCGAGAGGTGCTTGGAAAATGCTTCGCGATTGGTTTCTGCTGAGATAAATTGCTACGCAGGTCAACTGGTTCGATGTTTTTGACGCTGTAAAGATGTAAAAGGGTGAAGAGCCCATGAAATTCTTTATCCGTGAAGACAATATAGTTAGTACTCTTGCTTCGCTTTGTGTGCCGAAATCCGAAGGCGACGTGAACCGAAAATTGGCAAGGGGTTTATAGTATGACTACGAAATTGAGCAATGCACACTTTTATATCGAGATGAGATAACGCGATCAGAGAATGAGAATATAGTTTGACAGAGGCATCTGAGACTTCCCGTATTAAAGGGGAAGAACGTAGGAGAAGTGCTGCAGTCGCCCGAGGTGGCAGTGGAGGTAGTCGTGGGGGTAGCCGTGGTGGTGGTCGCCGATACAACCGTGACAATGGTAGGTCGCAGAACAAGTGGTAGGCGAATGCGTGAACTAGCCAAAGTAGCAAACGTAGCAGCAATCCCCCCGCCGCGAAGCGAACAACCCCCATACAGAGTACAATAAGGTAAAGGGCACGTGTACCCGTTGCTTGGAACACGGGCACGTGTGGTACCGGTGCAAGGCTCGAGTCACCCCGGCTTCGGAGAGGACGTCTGACGGGCGTGCACAGGGACAGAACAAAAGCGGTGCTTGCTGTCTTGCGAATGCCATGCTTAGTGGTAGTGATGACTCGTGTTCTGTGGAACGTAAGGATATTTTGACGGAGAGTTTCGCAGGGAAATGGATAGCAGACAGTGGCCCCTCATTCCACGTGACTCTTTCAGCTGATCCGTTAAATGACGTACCCTTGTGCAACGACAAGGTTGGGATCGGCGGCAACCACCTGATCGACGTTATTGGTTATGGCACGCTCACTGTAGTCTTCCCCGCAAACCTGGCTGTTATTCTGTTGGATGTGGGTTACGTGTGGGATATGACGCTCAACTTGTTTTCGCTGATGGCCGCGCATAAGCATGGAGTAGGTTTCATGACCGAGGAGGAGGGCTTGTGCATTTATCTTTTCGATAGGAGGTTGGTTCGAGGGTGATGGATCTAGTTACTTTAACCTCGGTTACATAATAGAGCTAAACAACGGCTATGTGCCGTTTCCCCTCTTGACCCCAGCCTCCGCTGAGAACCGTGCGGAAATTGATTGCGATTTTCCCCTGGCGTTTCCCCTGCTTAATCCCGGTAGCGCCACTTCTACTGAGACTGCTGTAGACATCAACGTTGAAGATTGAGTGCATGATCATTTTTACGAACTACTGTTGACAAAGACTGCCAAATCACTCGGTGTAGAACTGTTAGGGACGCTAAGACCCTACCCTGGCTGTTCTATGGCCGGCGAAAGGTTACCGCAAGCCTATCCCCAGCAGTAATATTTCGCGTGCTTCAGATAAATTGGGATGGATCTCGTTGACCTGAGTGGCCCTAAGAACCCCTTCTGTATTGGGTAAAATGTATAGCATACTAGGGAAGGATGGTTTATCTCGCTGCGCGTGTGTATACTTCCTCAAGTACAAATCCGATGTAGCAGACGCCTTAAGGAAGGTTTTGGCTGATGTACGCGCCGGCTGTGTCCCCTCGAAGGTTGAAATTGTAAGGTCTGATAACGGGGGAGAATTCTATGGTGGAATTCTCTGGTGGGAACTTTGAAGAGGTGTTCAAACAGCATTGCATCAGGCAGGAATTCACGAACGCTAACAACCCAGAACAGAATGGTGTTGTGGAGAGAGCGCTAGGCATCATTCAGAACGCAGCACTTGCTGCGTGCACCCAGGCTCCTGAAATCTGCCCGCTCGTTGAACTACCGCCAACCGAGTCACTGTGGGCAAAAGCGGTGCGTTGGCCAGGTGAAACCCTGAACCACACCGCAACCACTGTCATCCCCGGTAACAAGTCTCCGGATGAGAGTTGGCATGGCGCTGCCGCACCTGCCCCACCACACCCGTTCCTTCACCCAGCGTACTGCCGTTGGAACCGCCCGTCCAGGTCGTCAACTCGGACCGAGAGCTGTTTTTTTTCTTGCAGCGGGCATCGCCGCGCCAGTGATTCTTTGCAAGTGCTCACGCGGGCAAATAAGGTGGTGGATACTCGAGACGTGAAGTGGCAGGCGACGCTTGAAGTGGAAGCGCCGTCATTCCAGCTGCCGGAGGTTCCGGAGCAGGGAGGAACGCAGCGGTTGAAGGACGCGCCAGAGCCGGGAGGGGCGGACAATTTTTCCTCCGACCCGACGACTCCACTGCAGAGACTGGGGAGGGGAACTCCTCACCAACTCCGTGTGGTGTCTCCCATGACGCAAGCGGTGATGTTTTACGAGCCGAAGATGTGGAGTCGAACGATACATCAACGACCAGCAGCGAATCGTCCGACAGCGATTCTTCCTCTCGGGATGGGAGTGACGCGTCAACCTCTGGCAGTGGAGCCCTGAGCGACACACATTCCTCTGACAGTGGACCTCTGAGCGACACGTCAACCTCAGACCCTAGAGCTCTGAGCGACGCGTCAGCCCCTGACAGTCGAACTCAGGCCCCGACGGCGGTCCGGACTAATGCACGCCAACTTGCAGCACATATGTTAGGACCGGGTGATGGTGAACCAAGAAATCCGGGAGGAACGTACGAGGGCGCAGACCAGGGCGCTCAACCGGGAATTAGCAGCGGGCTGATCAGTGCAATCGGACCCTGTGAAGGAAGCCGCGTTTTCCAGATGCTACTGGCTGCGACTGAGACGGGGAGCGAGCAGACGAAGTTACCAGATTGCCTTGTCAAAGAGGCGGAATCAGAACCGACGTCATATACTGCCGAGCGTCCGTCAAAACATTCGGAAGTTTGGATGGACGCGATGAGATCGGTGTTTGATGGTCTCGAAGCTGTCAGAATCTTTGTTGAGGTTTCTGAACTACCTGCAGATAGAAATGTCGTGGAGTCAAAGTGGCTGTTAAAGGGGACGGGCGACGCGCACGGAATGATAGATAGAGCTAAGGCCCGGTTGATAGCTAAGGGCTATACCCAGGTAGAGGAAGTTGACCACTTCGAACTGTTTGCCCCTACCGCCTCGACCATGTCTAACCGACTCATTGCAGCAATGTCATGCAAGCTTGATTGGGACTTGAGACAGCTAGACGTTGGCCAAGTCTTCATTGAGGCAGAGTTGGTTACCGAGATTTCCATGAGACTTCTCCCTGGGTGTGGAGATATGTCGGGTAAGGTAGTCCTACTTAACAAAACCCCTAAACGGGCTGAACCAGAGTGGACGATCATGGTACATGTTTCTGTCGTCAGCCTTGGTAGGGCTTGGGTTTGCGCGGTGCCTGACAGACCTGTGCGTGTTTCGACTGATGTCGAATGCCGCAGCTGTAGCGATTCTGGTGGTCCGTGTGGACGACATCAAGATCGCCGCAATCAAAGAGGTAACTGATGCGATAGTGGCTGACTCAACACGAGATTTCCATCTTACGGTTGTGAACTCCTTAACATGGTTGTATATCTGGCAATGAGGCGTTTCGGCCTCATTATTACGAGGTGTGGGGGAATATGTAGCCTCATTTCCGTTTGTTTTAATAGCCGCATCTTCGATCCTCTTTCAAATTCTGGATATGCTTTTTTTGTACTTCCTTTGATTGCCATATGATCTGCATCTGCCACTATTCAGGGTGTCCTAATGTATTGGAGTGCTCTCCGTAGAAGGATAGTTTTAGATTCGACGTGAAACCATGCCATGGTTGAGGTGAAACCACGTAGTATTAGATATCACACTCACGCCACGTTCATCATAGATGGGTGATAATGTAGGTGACGATGATGGGGCAGGAAGCCTCTCACCTCACTACCGTGGCTTGCCTTGTTCTGTCTGTCTTTTTAGATATTTCTATTTAGAGAACTAACGTATAAGCTTTGAGCCTAGCCAGTGAGCCTATGGAGAGACAACAGAGACACCGGAACCCATGAGGGCACGCTTCCCAACACCGACCAACCACGCATCCCCTCGTCAGAGTACCATCACAACAGTCGCTTTTAGCTGCAAGACTTGAAACGTATGCATTATTATGGGGCTGTTACGTACGTGCGCTGACTCCCGGTTTCATCTTATTTCTTGTTGTGGATGTATGACTTGCTTCAGCTATTCTATTGGGTATACGTGTACCACTTTTGGTTTGTTTAAGTTTTTTTTTCTGAGGTATTCTTCCACTCACTCCAGACTGACTGGAGCCCGACCTGTGACCGCTGGCTTGATTATGATAGTTAGTGTGAGAACAGGAGCATCAACAAGGTAGCCATGAGCGTCTTCTTCTGTGGAGAGGGGGGTGCTTGCTTTAACGGGATCTTGTAGTGAGTGTGATGAGGGCGATCGACTGAAAAAAACTGCAGTTAGTTGACGTCACGCCAGCGATTGGTGCTGTTATGTTTCGTTGTTATATCTGGGGGTGCCCTTTTGTCGAGACCGCGAAGTTAATGTTGACGTGACAAGTAAATCGGCGTCGTGGTGGTGTTGTTGGCGTTCCGGTCCGGTGATAATATGCGACCCTTCTTCCCGATGGCTTCTCGTTTGCCCCTGAGGTTGCATCCCGTGGAGGTTTTAGTCTCATTCGGTGGGATATGTATTCTTACCCGGTGGCATATGATTGATGGTGCTTTCTCATTGCGGACGAGCGGCTGAGTGTAACCTTCGCTACTAATGTAGTCGCTCCAATGCAGTAGTAATTGGTGACTGTTCTGTGAGCGGTTGAATGCCATCCTTTTCGTACGTAATCAAGTTCTGGCACGAAATATTTTCATCTCTGCTAGCTCTTTGTTAGTAGTTTTGTGATGGGTGTTGAAGTACTATCCCGTTTGGGACATCAAAGGCATTGTCGATGTTTTTGGATAGGTTTTTTCGTGGATGCATTTTCCGTAAAACGAGGTAAATGACAAACCGCGGTTTAGTGGCATTGGAAATGTGCTTGTCTCCGTGGGGGTTCTGGGTCAGACATTGAAATGAAGACGACCTGCAGTCCTGGGGAAAACTTCACGTTTAGACCAGCGAACCCAAGCTGGTTGTGACCGAGTCGGGATTCCTTGGAGCAGGCATAAGGTAGTCTTTGGATTGGTTAACCGTCCCAGGCTGGCTGCGATCGAGTCGGGTTTCCTGTGAGCAGGCACAAGGTAGTCGCTGGGTTGGTCAACCAAGCCAGACGTTTGTGCGTTTTCCCGGTGTGTGGGGACCCGTTGTCAGTGATCCTTAGGTACACGTGGGTCAGGCGAGCTAAGTGTCAATGGCGTTTGGGGGGCAGTACTAGAGTATAATGACCTTCTCCCTCGTGTACCCCAACGCTCTGCTGTGATGGTGTTTGCCCAAGCCGGAACCAGTGAGCTTGAAGGATGATTGTGTGATGGTTGTATGATAGTTGTATGGCGATTGCAGCATCGGCCACAGGAGTTACAGTAGTATGATAGCACGGGTTGCTGAGGTTGGATATACGCTCGCAGTGCGACGTATATAGATTTACGGCACTCGCCGCAGCATTTTTACACTTGTGCCGCTGCGCCCCTTTCTTAATGTGGTTGGTATCACCGTACTTCTTGCTTTTTTCATCGCTAGTCTATATATACCTGGCTCCCATCAAAAGGCTACTAGGAGTGTAAATTGAGTTCTCCTCAAAGTGACATGGATCACCGAAGCAGCTGATGTCCGCATCGTTCAGTCATACACGGGCGGCCCTCCCTTGATGAGTATGCTGGTTCATCCGCGCTGTTGATCTGTTAGGCCCTCAACTCCGTGGACGTGTATGGCCTCCACCACCTTCCTACCAACTGCTTGCGTCGTTGCCTTGTTTGTGGCGGAGATGTTGAAGGCGATACCTTCGTAAACGCGTAAAAACCGCCCTCGATCTCGAAGACAAGTTACCAATTTCCACGATCGGTCGATGCCCTCTCGTGCCCATCCCTCTGATGCACTACCGGACGATCCAACTCACTTTAAATCGAAAGCTCCAGATAAACTCCTGCGTAGCAGAAAATATTCTTGCGAACAAAAAATAGTTATTTAGGCATGCACACGAATAAAGTATGAACATATTAGCTTACAACACACCATTACCAAGTAGACCACGAATACGTAATCTACGAGAACAGTGTGATTACCCTATCTATCTACTTGCCATGCGATAATGTGTAGCGCGGGTGTCGAATATAGAAAAGGATGAAGGATAATATGAAGTCTGAATACGCATTTAGTGCAAACGTTAGGGCTGTGAGTTGGCTGGATGTCCCGCCTAGATATTCGTTGTCTGGCTCTAGCTGACTTTAGTCGACTCGGTACTTGGATGGCTACCGCCGTCCAGCTAGTAGACTATAGTCGGCGAGCGAAGCGAGACCGCCCCCCCCCCCCCCAATCCCCCCCCCCTGGCCGAGGGGGGCCCGCGTTGGAGTCGCCCCCGGAGAGCCCGCCAGAGTCACCGCCGGAGAATCCCGCTGAAGGCGCAAAAAATACGCTATTTGGCTTTATTTTGTACGCAAAAAAGTATGACAGAACGGCTTAGATTAGCACTGGTTTATGTATGTATAAGAAACAGACGGAGAAAAAAAACCGTCTTATTGGTCTGTTCAGGCTAATGGAGGCATACCTGGTTGCTTGATGTGCCACAGTAATGGATACGCCGGCCTGGGTTGGGGATCCTTCATCGTCGTCGTACCTGTACATACTCGTACTGTAGGGTAATAACAACCATTGTAGTTGTTCTCACTTCAATTGAGCTCCAAGATCGGGTGCGTGGTCTCTGGAGGAACTGGTTCCTTAAACGTTGGAGTGGAAGAACACCCCAGGAAACAATCAGACAGAACCAACACCACAGGTACACAAGGGAATAAAACCGAAGTCAGAAATCAGATTTTCGCGTGCATACCTACCACCCACCGTCCTTATGCCAGTATCTTCCTCCTCTTCTTCGTGTTTTGGTCCATGAAACAGTAGTACTTGGTATCTTCGTTCTGTGTTGTGCGTGCAACGGGTATGTATCTGTTCCTGGCATGTGTGTTGTTCTTCTTGAGGCCTTTCCTTCCCGATCTTCTTGCATCACATCATGGCATGTGGAAGAACACCCCTGGAAACAATCAGACAGAACCAATACCACAGGTACACAAGGGAATAAAACCGAAGTCAGAAATCAGATTTTCGCGTGCATACCTACCACCCACCGTCCTTATGCCAGAATCTTCCTCCTCTTCTTCGTGTTTTGGTCCATGAAACAGTAGTCCTTGGTATCTTCGTTCTGTGTTGTCCGTGCAACGGGTATGTATCTGTTCCTCGCATGTATGTTGTTCTTCTTGAGGCCTTTCCTTTTCGATCTTCTTGCATCACATCATGGCATTCTGCAGAACACCTTGTATATTTTTTGTTTTTTATTCGTTTTCTTTCGTTTTCTTGTTTTTTTTGTTTGCTCTGTTTTTCTTCGTTTTTTTTATCTGGCTTCTTACGTTGTGTTGTAATGCGTTAGGTGACCGGTGCATTAGGAGACCGTAATCGACAATCTGTATGCCCGGCGTAGGGTGGCTCACGGGGAGATTGCTCTCGGTACCCGACGAGGGACCATCAGGCGGAGAAGATAGAAAGGTAAAATATTTAGACTAGTCTATTAGACTAAAGTACCGGAGTCCCGGAGGCGACTCTGAACATGCACACCCGAAGATAGAACATAGTGAACTGAGTAACAGCAGTAATACTATTACACTGAGCCAAAGGGGGCTCAACCCGAACATATTGAAGATTGGGACCGCCTATCATATCAATTGTTCTACTCTACCATCTCCGCAGATTCTATGCAGTGATACACATCATACATCAGACTTGTGCGCAAGCATAAGCCAACATCCCCCCTGCCTGTGTGCACGTCATGATAACGTTGAACCAAATCGCACCATACGGAACCTTGTCTATTGAAACAAGGTACATGACTCAAATATCAAATGCCAATTTCAAACTAATGCTGCCTCTGCCCCAAAACCCCGAATAATATTGATACCCAACGCCGTAGCAGGGAGAATTACACCGCAGTAATCGTGACGGAAATCGCTGATAAGAATATGGGCGATCAAAAGTGCAGCAGGATTAGTCCGTGTAAGACCAGAAAGAAAAACTCTCGACTGCTGTGGTTCAATAAATCAGGCCTAAGATTACCACGAAACCACCTACTATATTTCGCCTCAAATCAATTGCTTAAATTATCATACTTCTAAGCCCTTTGATCAAGCAAAATTTAATGCTGAAATCAAGACGAAAATACCAGGTACAGTATCAACTTTTGTTATACATCACTCAAAAACAACCAATATTGTTCCCCCGAATTTAGATACTTCCAAATCTTCGATAATGAGCAACATTTAATGCTCAAATCAATAAAATACCAGGTATCAAATTTCCTTGTCAAATACCTGCTACTCAAAACCAACCAATATTGTTCCCCCACATTTTTATACTTCCAAATCTTCGATCAAGCAAAATTCTGGTGGTAGATACTCTCGTTATCAACATGGCTCAATCAAAATGACAAGTAGTAAAACTAGTAGTACCAACGCAGACCCGAGTTTGATTCTCGGACATTGATACGAGCACATACATATGGAATCCTAAATCCCTCCTGCTCGTGACAATTGTCATGATAATGCTCATTCGATCCTAGATTAATGCAAACTCAAAAATACTGTCCTCAAATCCAAAAAGAGTGTAAGAGCATCGCCTTCAACTATTATTTCATGACCCAAAATATGAGCTAAGATATAACTCCCCCACTCCGGAGTCAAACTCCCCCCCTCCCGAGTCAAGCCACATTTTGTCCAACAAGTTCCGCTCTGGTCTAGTCTATACCAAGCTCTCAACACGCGTTGGTATTAGAGGACGCTTGGATTAGGACATGTGCTCGTGCAACTAACTATGGAACCCAGCATTCATCAAATCTACCTACTCTGCCTGTTCAAAGGAATCAAGCATTCTGCCAGCTCGACCTCCAATTCATATTACCAGGAGTTCATCGCAAGACTACGGCGGTGGTGACTTCCCGCGATAAATCCGCGAGCTGGAAAGAATATGTCACGCGGACGATCGGTATCTCTTTCCGCCTCACCAGCTCAAATATAATAATATCAAACTTCCTTGTCAAACGCTCCAAAAAACAACAAATAGTTTGCTCGTATACTACTGCTGTGCGTTTGTTCGTTCATGACGTATGATCATCTGTGGATATAATATGCCTCATATCTATCTACCCTTCTTCCCCCTGATCACTAGGTTTTGTACAGCATTAGGGTGGGGGGGTGAACACGACCCTATCATCTACTATTGCCCAGAATGTTGAGGGTACGAACCTTAGATCCAAACCTAAGTTAATGCGCAGTCTGTTCGAGCAGTGTATTCGCATGAATAAGATATGCAGATGAATATTACGTTGAATCTTTCGTTGAATCTTCGGTGGCACTTAGATGTAAACGAATATTTGAGTATGTTAAGGTTGTCCCATTCCACCGGACTACGGGCATTGTTCCGTGATGATCAAGTGGTGATGCAACCCACCATGGTCACTCTCCCTACTCCCCCTATTTTCCCTTCTCTTCTTCTTCTTCCTCTCTCTTTAGCCTCAAGCGCCCATTCCAAACTATCCCTCTTCTTTCTTATCACAAGTGATCTTAACAGACATTTCGGTGCCACCTCTGCATCTCTTCGCATAGAAGACGGAGCCTCCACACAGCCATTGTATTCACAGGCTATTCACAGGTTTTGAGCCTCGACCTTCGATATAAACATCGATCGGCACCAAGCGACATCTCATTGAAGTTTGTCGTATCTTACCAGGAAGTTGAGGCGCAACCTTCAACAAGCCGGCCACAGCATCAGCTTCAGCATCAGCATCAGCGGTCAGCCTCAGCATCAGCACGACCATGGGAGAGTCCACGAAAACAAGTTATGCGGTAGACAAGCTCGTTAGAGCTCCCAACGGCGAATTTAATAGGCTCAAGTTCGACGTATGCAAGGCTCAGTCCGTGATAAGTATGCGTCATGCAGGGATCCCTGATATCTTGGAAGGGCGTCCTTGCCCGGAGCCTAGACAAATTAGTCCTCGTCCATCTTGTATAAGTAGAAGGCCTTCACGAGCGATAACTCGCAGCCAGGCCACCGACGAAACGGACACTCAGTCCGGGGAAACACCCCCTGCTGAGGCAGCAGAAAATGTACAGCCGGACGCAGGGAGTACTCCCGTGGACACGGCGCATCTGCTGCTCGTTAAAGCCCCCAACGGAAAAATTTAATAGGTTTAAGTTCGACGTATTGGAACGCAAGGCTCAGTCCGTGATAAGTATGCGTCATGCCGGGATCTCTGATATCGTGGAAAGGCGTCCTTGCCCCGAGCCTAAACAAATTAGTCCTCGTCCATCTTGTATAAGAAGTAGGCCTTCACGAGCGATAACTCGCAGCCAGTTCACCGACGAAACGGACACTCAGTCCGGGGAAACACCCCCAGGTGAGGCAGCTGAAAATTACAGCCGGGCGCAGGGAGTACTACCGTGGACACGGCGCATCTGCCACCATCATCTTCAGGATACTCTACACTCCCAGCCGCAACATCAGTTTTATGGGCCACGGATGACAACATCTCGAATTTGGAAGACATTAAGAACCGGCACCGCGACAACCACCTTCTGTTCGACTTCTTGTTCCTGAGCACATCGGGAGCTGCGACCAGCTGTCTTCTACAGTTCAAGCCGGAACGAGGTGAACTTGCGAATGGGAAGGCTGCTTGGGATGATACGGTAAGAATATATCAAAATTCCACCCGCCAACGTATACGTATACTCAAGCCACAACTAATTCATATGGACATGACGGATGGGCAAGAACCAGGCAAATTTATCAATGGAGCATACTATTTTACGGGATGAATTGTTGAACATGGGAGAGGTATATAACGATGACAGCATACTGGACATATTGCTGACAGGACTCACGGATGAATACATTAAAAAAAAATTTAGCGCCCAAGCAAATGATGACTCCAGACTCGACCGAGATGTGATAACAATGCGTAATATTTACACCAATAGAGCTATGCAAAACGGGCCTTCGCGAAAAGCGAAGGGGCTTGAGTCTGCTATGGTAGTCACGTCAACACCCTCAGCAGTAGTGATCTGTTCGCACTGAAAAAATCCTGGCCATCGATTATAAAATTGCCTTAAACGCAAGGGGACGATTTCGGGGGAAAACCCTCCCCGAACACCTCGAAACGAATCGTGGTGTAGCCTGCATAATACCGATCACGACGATCATAGCGACTGTCGGTTTCAAATGCGGGACGACAGGATAACCCGTCGCTCTCGTCCTGGTCGACAAAATGGCCGGCATAATAACCGCAGTGCTCACGCCAACACCGCTGCAACTCTAACTTCAGCAACGCAAAGTGAAGCTTACGTCCCAGGGATGCATGCTCCATTCACTACTGCGGCTGTGACTACAGCAGCTACTTCTACGTCATTCGCGACTCCTCGCTGTCCATCCTCACCTCGAGTTGGTATAGGTTATTCTATCATCGCCGCACCTCCGATCAACATCGCCGCGCAGCCCGTCGACCCCTCCATGACTGCGAACAGCGGAGCTTCTGGCCATTTCATCGACAATCAGCTTCTACCGGGCATCGAACATCAAATAAACCACTACGTACAGCTGGACCCTCCCGTAACAATCAACCTAGCGGGAAACCATCGCCTTTATGGCGCTGGTCAAGGGATTTTGCTCGTTCAAATGTTCGACCATATAGGCTCCCGTCACGATCGTACCACGGCTAGGCACGTATCTATTTTTTGGGGGATCAGCAGCTACGAGAGGGTCTCTATGGTCATCGCCACGAATTCGTATTTCGACATGGGTGCATTTGCTATACCCCTACGCAAACGCAGCCACTGCTTCTCCTCTCTGCATCATCGACCTCACCACTGGTGCTACCAGCCGAACACCTAAAACAGCGTTCCCGACCATTTCCATCTAAAACGTTAAAAACCGGAAACCGTCCTCGCGGTTCACGCTTCGACTACTACTAAAGGTACTTCCCTGCCCACAACCGTTCCAGGTAACATCTGGCATAAGAGGTTAGGTCATCCAAATGGGCAGGTGATGGCCAAGGTGAAAAGTATTACAGTGTGTGGGGTAAGCTTTTATTTCCCACACTTTACTGGCGTGTGAAACGTGCACAAACACTAAGAGCACTCACCAAGAACATCCTAAGACATCGCGGCCTGACCCTCCCAGCGAACGTTTAAAGCTGGAGAGTACTGACCTGCTAGGACCTGTGGCGTCCAAGGCGATCGGAAGATACGCCTACATGGCAAAGTATACCGACCATCACAACGGGCTAAAAGCTAACTAATCCATTTAAAATAAAATTGACACGCTACACACCCTAGGCAGATTCATTCAAGATCCAGCTATCCCTCTAGGGCTATGGGTGCAGCATCTACGTTCTGATAATGGGGGCGAGTGTTTACTCAATGAGGCACACCTTCTTAAAACTTTATGGGGGTAAATAGCTTCGACAGCATTTTTTCTAATCAACCGATTACCGCGCGCGGCAATCGGCTGCGACACACCCTACCATCGTATGTTCGGGAGGCATGCAGACTTTTCATTTTTTAGCCTTATCGGCACTCGGCCATTTGTGCACGTTGAAGGGTACACCACCAAGCTTCATTGTAAGGCTTGGGAAGGTACTCTCGTCGGCTATGACAGCGACAAACCTACCTTCCGCGTTTATAATCGCATCGTCTCCTTCATCAAACAGCCGCCTAAGGTTCTACCAAACAACAGACTCGGGAGGGCAAGAACCTGAAGTCCACGACTTCGATTTGGAGCCAGGCTCGAATATTTCGGACGACTATCAGAGCATCAAACGTGGCATCTCGTCGCTAGAGACTAGCGACACCGACGCAACTGGCAACGAGTTGTTTTATCATGAGGCTGCGCTCATCCACTTCTCAAGCGAAAGCGCGTCAGTTGGCACTTCAATGCCAAGATCCCCCGAAGCAGCAGTTCGAGGCTATCTCGCAGAACGTTGGGGCTGTCAGAATGGACAAAAAAAATCCTCCGGCATCTTTTTCGGTACCCAACACGTACGCGCAAGCTATGGCCCCACCACAGGCGGAAGAATAAGAAGCGGCCATGCGTAAGGAGCTCAAAAGTCTCGATGAGCACGAGGTCGCCGATTTGATTCAATTCACCAAGGTTCCTCCGGGCTGCTCCAGAGGTGGGTATTCCGGGTCAAAACAGACGGACATTTTAAAGCAAAGATCCTGGTACAAGTTTGGGCTCAACAGCATGGACTGGATTGCTTTACTACTTTCGCTCCTGTTTGACATATCGAAAGTCAGCGTCCCCTGCTGGCTATAGCGGCATGAAGGGATTGGCGAGTTTTTGCCATGGACGTACAAACTGCATTTCTCAACGGGAAACTTGAAGAGGACGTCTACACCAAGCAAGAACCAGGCTTCGAACGATAGACGAGAGAACCAACCGACCACTGGTAATGAAACTGCGTAAAAGTTTATATGGACTTCGCCAATCTTCAAGCGTTTGGAGCAGCACCATAGACAAGGGCTTACGTAAAATAGGATTCACACCGACAGCATCTGATTCCTGCATATACATAAAGGGAAGTGGGAACACTTACATCATGCTAACTCTCTTCGTCGACGACCTGCTCATCGCTGGACCATCAAATGCAAGCATGGCCGAGGTTCGACGTGTGCTCATGGAAAAGTTCGCTATGACTGATCTCGGGGATGTGTCCCCTATTCTGGGCATTGAAGTAAAGCGCGACAAGGCAGCCGGAACGATCAAACTCAGTCAAGGACAGTATACACTTTCGGTACTTGAGCAGTTCAACATGAGTGACTGCAACCCGATACACTTACCGGGAATAGGAAAGTACCTAAGCGCACGGCCGGAAGGAAGCGTACTCCTAAACACGACAATGACTAATCTCGATCAAGCCATTGTGGGAAGTCTTATCCTTTTTACCCAACGTACGAGGTACGACGTGGCGTTCAGAACGATGGAAGCAGCTCATCACATGGCAAAACCCACATCGGTGCACATGGCAGCAGTTAAAAGGATCCTCCAATACCTACGAGGAACACCTAATCTGGCTACCGGTATTGTGTACAAAAGGGGCAGCAGCTTCGATTTTACCGGATACTGCGACGTTCGTATGGTATGGGAGATCCTTAAACGATGAGGTCCACTAACGGGTCGATGTTCTCGGCCGGAGGACTCACCAATTTCTCGAGTCGGCTGCAGAAGACCACTGCTCAAAGCACAACCGAAGCGGAACTCATAGCTCTGAACACCTGCGCGAAAAATGGACCTTACCTATCAGGAATCCTTGGGGAGCTAGGGTGGCCGAACTTCAGGAGCTTCAGGATATCGTCCGTCCGACAACAGAAGAGCACTTCTCCTTTCAGCGAACACCAATTACTCCACCCGGGGCAAACCTATTGCAATTAGCTTTGTATCTCTGAGGCATTGGATAACGGACAGAACCGTAATCACCGAGTTCATCTCTTCGAAAAAGCAGCTTGCTGGTATCCTCCACAAATTTTGCTATAAGATAACCTTCAACGACCTCTGCTCGAAGATCAACGACTTCAGCACGGAGAACTCCTTCGAAGCTCCAACACCTTGAAGTTGCAACTACAGTTCCGGCTCGCATGACCGCCTTTGACCATCGCAACTGCCTTGTAAATTATGTCAGGCAACCTCCATGATCGAAAAAAGCATTGCTTTATGGAGCTCGATACACGATTGCGGCGTTTCATAAGTGGGAGACATTAAGCCTGTTTCTGGTTCTGCCGTGTGCTATCGGATTTCAACATCACCGACAAACCGCGATGGACCGAGGACGGAGAAGCGCGTTACGCACAACCAAATAGGCAATTTCCGACAAACGATTGGCCTATCATAATTCAGCTACAAGAGTGGAATTGGCCGAGGAGGGCAAATACCACCGGAAATTTTACGGGCCCATTGCACCACAACCTTTCTCCCTCTCTCTGTCCAAGCGCTTGTTCAGCTTTCTTTACCTTCTATACAAATGAGCTCCAACAACCTCTACCCGAACGGCACTCCCGTCAACAATCGGGGACAGGCGCAGGAAGCCCAACGCCTTTGTGCCTTATCTCGCTCGGAACGGGATAACAGCCGGAGGTACATAGGGTTCGTGAGAACTAACTGCCGGGATGCGCAAAGCATCGTTTGGGGGCACGCTACAACCTACTCAAAGATATAAAAGTTCCTGGTCAAACACGCCTGGAACGGATAGACATGGCAGCAAAGCTTAAAAGGCATGCGCTCCTAAACAAGAGTGAGTACGCAACGATACAAATGTTTATTACGTCGATCAAGTACTTACATAAGCGAGATGACTTGCTGTTTTTTATTGATTGCAGAGTTTACAGCCTTTTCGTGCGGGCTTGGATCGGTGACTCGGGCCCTTACCCTTTTGACTTTCTCCTCGCCAGTCGTATGTACAACGACATAGCCGAACGGCTGTCAAGTATCTCGTAAGTATCTCAACCCAACAGGATGAGTAAATATGAACGAGGCTTGACCGTGTCCCAATCCAGGGGTGAAATTTTACCGCAGTTGTAACCCTTCGCACAGGGGCAGGCGTATGGTTATACCGGTAATATTTTCTTGCGAGATGTACTTGTAGGTACACTTGAACGTTGATACTTCGGTAGAGAATGTTAGAATATTACTTAGGGCAGCAGTTCTTTTTCAACTATAAAGTTACAACTGTCGCCAGTTACGTATGGGTAAAGATGGAACTATGGGTCGTATGAACTTAAGCCAACGATCGTACAGCAAAAGCCATGTTCTACCAAAAATGCGTACGAGCATATATTCCAGAATTTAGGAGCAAAAGCTCACAAAGATTGTCTATCTTATGCTCTTCAGCGTACAATTAGTAATAGACAGTTCATCGTTCTATGCGTATCGTAAGATCATATTCAAGTGGCGCGGTTAATACAGCAGTGAACTTTGTTTGTTTGGTTGTTTGTTTTTTCTTTTTCGGGAAATAGCTCGATGATGGGCTACGACTATATCCATTATAGTCTATTACAGTGCTATCAGTACTCGTAATTTTATCTGTTTCTTATTTTTAAAGTACGGAAACACGTAAGTACATAAAACTAAAACCGGAAAATGAGGAGAATGATTCATTTTGTTGTGATGGGCATTTGTCTACAACTCTCTTTATTTGCTTAGTATTGTTTATCTATTTGGTACAAGTCAGGAAGTGTGTTCAGAACCCAGTAGGCGTTTCCTTGTGTGTTATCTTCTAGGGTATTTATCGCTGGTAATTACACCCAGAGTAGTTTTTAAAAGCACGTACACCGGACTGAATATGTGACCATTTGTTTTTAATTTTTACGAGTTTGATATATATGTATGAGGCTTCTCTAGCAATCTGACTTTGCATTATGGGGGCGTGTTGAGAGTATAAACCTTGGATTCACATTTATGTTGATGCGCAGCCTATTCGAGCAGTGTATTCGCACGAATAAGATATGCAGTTGAATATTACATTGAATCTTACGTTGAATCTTTGGTGGCACTTAGACGTGAACGTAGATTTGAGTATGTTGTTACAACAAAAAAAAAAAACACGGATGCATATATCATATGTGAAATTTTCCCGGCCAACAAAAAAAATATACCCCCACCACCACGTACCAGGTATCATCTATCAATAGTAAAGACTAGACTGCTAATACACTAAACAACACCATGGTCTTTTCCAACGACCAGGATCAAAAGCCATTCCTTCGGCAGTAACCATCTCTTTGGAACTGAGGGAAAACGGTTGAATAAAAAATATACCAAAGTGCCAACTCATATCATATACGACAGAAAATCCGGCTATGGCAGGTGAGCGCCATCATATGCTCGGTAAGAGCAAACATCACTATTAATAACAATCGTCCATCCCTCTAAAAGCAACACACAGAAAATATCCAGCATTTTGGTAATTGAGCTTGATCAGCAGGGATGATAACACCAGTTGCAGTATAGCATCATTCGACTGACCCTACCTCGAGTAAGCGCTACGTCAGCCAAAAAAGTCGTAAACGCTATAAACCGCTAAGTATACCAATTGTTGTATACCAGGTATCATCATTCGACTACCAAGCCTGTTTTGGTACTACTGCAGTAGTACTTGACAACAATACGTGCGTTTTCGATTTCGAAGCTTGTAGCAGGTCACCGCTTTTCGCGTACACGTGTTCGCCGCGGACGGGTTGGGCGCCGACCAGGCGTCTCTTGCCCCCAACCCCCGAAGATGCTCAAGGACCAACCAGTGCCAATGCCTTTTCGCCTCCAATCGCTTCCATCCTGCTCAAGCGATCGCTCTGACCTCCCTTCGCTTTGCATTTTTCAAGCGCAAACGACCCTGCTGTTGCTCTGCCTCCCAAAACAAAAACCAGAATCATGCCTTCCGATCTCCCACTCGATGTTGCTCTCACAAAGATCTGCTGACATTGGGGGTGGCCACGGATCCTGGCTGGCAGCACCAGATAGATGTGGCTGGTGCTGGTGCGGCTGCTGCTTAAGCAGCTCTTCCTCCTTGTCCATCTGGGTAGACCCCATCATCCCTATGCCCCCATCACACGCCATAGCTCCTCCAATCTCAACTACCATGTTCTTGGATACCATCACCTCTTCGAGCTCATCTCCGCCAACTTCGTCCGGTGGAGACGGGAGGGCCAGCGGCTGCGCTGCCAGCGACTGCTGCGGCGGAAGCGGCTAGGGCGGTTGCCGTGGCGTTTCTGGCTCTCCCGCTTCTGCGTTCTCTTCCAACCTTTCCGACTGGGGTTGGTTTCGCGTTAATTTCCTCCGGTCGCTTTTCCTCCGATATCCACGCTATACTACTGAAGCTACTATTTTATTGGACTAGTCTATATAAACAGAAAAAATAACACTGCAGCTGTGAGATGGAATATTTTGTCGGCACTTATCTTTGCAAGCTGTGTGTGATACTCCGATCGCGTGTATTACGGGTTGTGTGTCCTCATTGAGGATATAGGTCGGCGATTCCCCTTGCAACTACAGTGTAGCTATCAGGGTCAACAGGGTGATATCAGTCAGCCTGTGCGCGGAAACTATAAAACCCGTTCCTGAGGGGGACAAAATCTGACAGCTGTGGAAGGAAATGCATCCGTTTATCAAGTGAATCCTGTAAGTAGAATAACCGGCGATTGGAGGGGGGAGTTTTGAAGGACGAGGGGGCCTGTTTTTGATCAAAAAGGAGCGGGGGTGGGGGGGGGAGGGGAGGGGGGACCAGGTGGGGCAGCTCAATTTGTGCGTGGAAACTACAAATCCCTCAAGTGGATAAATCTGAAGATTTTGAAAGAATGGACCAGTTTATCATGGGGGGGGCGGCGGGACGGGTGGGGCAGCTCAATCTGTGCGCGGAAACTTTACATCCTTAAAGGGGGTAAATGTGACGGTTTGGGAAAGAATGCACCAGTTTATCAGTTTATATCCTGTAAGCCGTCCAACCAGTGAGTAGAAGGCAGAATGTTCGAGGGGATGGGGGTGGGGTGGGGGGGTGGGGAGGTGGGGGGCGAGGGAGGGGGGGTAGGGTGGGGCGGGGGGGGGCGAAAGGGCTTCATAGGTCGCATGGATGTAGGGTTTTGCTGTACGTGTGGTACTAGGTCCAGACGATGGTGCGGGTGGTGGGGAAGGAGGGGGCGTTGGGGGCGGGATGTGTGTGGGAATTGCAGAAGCGGTATGGATGGCTCTAAAAAGGTAATGAGGTGATACCCAGTGCGTGGAAGTGTTTATTACTTTGGCGGATTTCGGTATTAGGTGGGGTGTTTGAGCAAGAGAGAGCGGAATAAACAAAAAACAAGAACAAAAAAAGAGGGGGTGGAGGGGGGGAAAGGGTCGTCAAGAGGTTTACGTCACAATAATAAAATACACTCCAGCTGTGAGATCAAAGATTTGGCCGAAACTCATCTTTGCAAGATTGTGTGTGATACTCCGATCGCGCGTATTGATCATATATGTAGGGGCTTGCTATACCCGTGGTGCAAGGTCTACGCGATCGTGCAGGTGGTGGGGAAGGAGGGGGCGTTGGAAGGGGGGGACATAGCTCTTGCTGCTGCTCATGGAATCCTTGCCTTCTTTGCCATCTCGACGGGCCGACGATCTCTAGGATAATTCCCTCTAGCAATTCTTGAGCCGTCGGGAATGCAGCGTTCCCTTGGGCATCTGTCCTTTACGCGGCTGGCTCCTCTCCACGAAGGTTTGTCTTGGCAAGATTATGTACTTGCTGTGCAACAAACCAAGTATTGCGCTTGTCAGTTAAACGTTGGGTCTCGACGTTATGGTTCTCGGAGACTGAGTAGCCTTCCCAGCAAATTGGTTCCCCTCCATTTCGACTGTAGCCTCCGCAAACGCCGCTGCAGTCGACAATCATCCTCTCATCACGAGCTCTTCAGAGTACTCTACGTCCAAAGGCACAAGTTGTCTTGTCGTACGATCGTGCTAGCGTATGCCAGCATAATGGACAGTCTGCATACCCGCCGAAGGGTGGCTCACGGGGAGAGTGCTCTTAATACCCGACGAGGGACCGTCAGGCGGAGCAGAAGATAAAAAGGTAGAATATATATTAAAGTACCGTAGTCCCGGAGGCCAATCTGAACATGCACACCCGAACATAACAAATAGTGAGCTGAGCAACAGCAGTATTTAGTACTAGTACACTGAGCCAAAGGGGGCTCAACTCGAACATATTTATCCCCTTAAGAGCCCGCGAACCCCTCCCTATACTATATTCAAGTAATTTTGACCTTAAAAACGGGTTTCAGTTGTGAAGGGGTTAAGATTGGACCGCCAATCATACCAATTTTGTTCTACTTTAACATCTCCGTAGATTCTATGCAGTCATACACATACATCAGACTTGTGCGCAGGCATAGTCTAAACCAACAGGGTGAACCTGGGATTTGTACCAAGAGACCGGTGCATTACGGGCCGAATCGAGAAGTCTAGCTCGGGGACCGGTTCAATACGATGTTGTTGTTGACTGTTTCTTTTACGATTTTGTGGCAAGGTCGCTGTTTTGCTTGTTTTGTTGGATTAAATCGGTTATGCGAAGAATAATGTGCTCCCAGCAGCCCAGTCTCGGGGCGCGAGCTTCACTGCAACACACAGTGTGAAGAAGATGGTATATAGATGTCTTTATTAGCTGGTCCCGGATGCTGATAAGAGGGAAAGAGATGGAGTGAGGCGAGTGGGCGAAGCCATCTCGCTCCACACCAGGCAATATTCTCAACGCCCCAAATTCCCAAATACTACAGGTGCTACATTCTCATATTTCCACGTGTTCCTAGATTGGTTCCAGGAACAGTCTACAAGGACCTTCGGGACTATTCCACGTGTCCTTCCCATGCTATAATATTCCGCAATGCACCGTCGGGTAATCCGACAATACCCCGTCGGACGATCCTTCGTGACCATCGTTGTTCCTACTTTGTTCGTTGAGACAAGCTATATCGAACACCCTCCCTGGCGCTGGATCAACTAACAAGCCTCCAACAACACTGGCAACTCCCAAAAGCAATTTACGACGGAAAACTTATATCCCCAACAAAAAGTCACGGTGTTTCTCAAAACTCTCACGAGCAATCGCCTTGGTGAGAATGTCCGCATGTTGATCCTCCGTCCTTAAGTACTTGACGCATAAATCTCCTTTTCCCACCAACTCGCGCAGGAAGTGGTACCTCACATCGATGTGCTTGCTGTTTGACGAACTCAGTGGGTTTCTGGCCAAGTCAATCGCCCCTTTGTTGTCTTCAAACACTCCAATGCTCGGCGATCCAAGACTAGGCATCAAGAAAACCAAGACTCCTCGCACGTACAGGGCCTCCTTCACCCCGTCGGCCATCGCTACGTACTCGGCCTCAGTGGTGGAGAGCGTAACGCATTTCTGCGTCCTAGAAAACCGAGATACGAGCGTTCCTCCGCAGCAAACAGCTACACCAGATACCGAACGCCTGTCCTCGGCCTTGTGGGCGTAGTCTGCGTCTACGTACGTCTCTAGGTCGTATTCCAACTGTACATCCCCCAACTTACTCTCTTTCCTGAAAGTCAAGCCCAAGTGGGCTGTAGCGCTCAAGTACTCGAGAACCTTCCTAGCAGCCTTCACGTGTACTTCCTTAGGATCGTGCGAGAACCGCGCAATCGCTCGCACTGCGTTTGAGATGTCAGGTCTCGTCTGGTTCGCAATCCACATCAAACTCCCCACAATTTCACGGAAATTCGCGTCCACCACAGGTTCCTCATCACTCACGTACCTGAGGTCCAACGACGGTGAAGCGGGGATGGGGCTGGTCTTAGTGATACCGAAACGGTCGACAACGTTTCGGATGAACTGAGTCTGTGAAATCTCCAAGGTTCCCTTCTCACGATCCCTCCTGTACTCGCTACCCATGTACCACGTAACCTCGCCCAGATGTTTTGTAGGGAATCTCTTATTGAGATCAGCTACTACCGAATCCGTCACCCCCTTGGTCGCTGCGATCTTGATGTCGTCCACGTGGACCACCAGCATCGTCACAACCGCGTCATTCAACATTAGTCGAAACACGCACGGGTCTACCAAGCACTGCTCAAACCCACACTCTACTAGGGTTGACGACAGTAGCTTGTACCATGAGCGGCCACTCTGCTTCAGCCCGTAAAGGGCTTTGTTGAGTAGGACTACCTTACCGGACATCTCGCCACAACCGCGAGGAAGTCTCAAGAAAATCTCGGTATCCAACTCTGCCTGAATAAAGGCCTGGTCAACGTCCAAGTGTCTCAAGTCCCAATCAAGCTTGCACGCCATTGCTGCAATGAGTCTGTTAGACGTGGTCGAGGCAGTGGGGGCAAAAGTCTCGAAGTAGTCAACTCCCTCTACCTGACTATAGCCCTTAGCTACCAACCGTGCCTTAGCTCTATCAATCATGCCGTGCGCGTCGCTCTTCCACTTCAAGAGCCACTTTGACTCTACGATATTGTTACTGGCGGGAAGTTCAGAAACCTCCACAAACGTTCCAGCAGCTTCGAGTCCATCAAACTCCGATCTCATCGCGTCCATCCAAACGTCCGAATGCTTCGACTTACGAGCTGCGGTGTATGACGTTGGTTCCGGTTCAGCCTCTTTGACAAGGCAATCCGGCAACTTCGTCTTCTCACACTCCGCTTCATTCGCCGCCAGTAGCGCCTGGAACACACGGCCTCCTTCACAGGGCCCGATCGCACTAATCAGTCCTGCTGCCGCTTCCCGATTGATCGTCCTGGTCTGCGCTCTCGTACGTCCCTCCCGAATCTCTTCACCATCGCCCGGTCCTGACATGTGCGGTCCAAGTTGGCGTGCAGCAGTCCGGACCGCCGTGGGGGTTGGAGCTTCATCGTCAGAGGCCGACGCGTCGCTTCCATCCTGAGACGAAGAGTCGCTGTCAGATAATTCGCTGCTGACCGCTGATGTATCGTTCGGCTCCACATCTTCGGCGCGAAACTCGTCGCCAGCTTGCGGTATCGGAGACACCGCTGGCGTCATCGGGGACACCGCACGGAGTTGGTGAGGAATTCCCCTCCCCAAAACCGGCAGTGGAGTCGTCGGGGCGGAGACAAAGTCCTCCGTCCCTCCCAGCTCTGGCGCATCTTCTAGCCCCTGCGTCCCTCCCTGTTCCGGTACCTCCGGCAGCTGGGATAGTACCGCTCCCACATCAAGCGTTGCCTCCCAGGTCACATCTCGAGTCTCCACCACCCTGTTCCCCCGCGTGAGCATCCGCAAAGAGTCACTTGGGTGGTCGATGCCCGGCCCGAGGTAAAAGCAGCTCTCGGCCCGGGGTGACGACTTGGACGGGCGGTTCCAGCGGCAGTACGCTGGGCGAAGGAACGGGTGTGGCGAGGCAGGTGCGGCAGCTCCATGCCACATTTCATGCGGAGACTTGTTGCCGGGGTTGGCAGTGGTTGCGGTGTGGTTCAAGGCGTCACAAGACCAGTGCACCGCTTCCGCCCACAGGGATTCAGTCGGCGGTAGTTGAACGAGCGGGAAAATGATAGGGGCTTGGATGCACGCAGCAAGCGCTGCGTTCTGAATGATGCCTAGCGCTCTCTCGACAACACCGTTCTGCTTTGGGCTGTCCGCGTTGGTGAATTCCTGCTTGATGCAAAACTGTTTGCACACCTCTCCAAACTCCCCACCAAAGAATTCCCCACCGTTGTCAGACCTTACAATCTCAACCTTCGAGGGGACACCGTCGGCGCGCACATCAGCCAAAAACTTCCTAAACGCGTCTGCTGCATCCGATTTGTGCTTCAGAAAATATACCCAGGCGTAGCGAGAGGAGTCATCCTTCACTAGCATGACATACCTCTTACCCAACAGAGAAGGGGTTCTCTTAGGGCCACTTAGATCAACAAAGACCCGTCCCAACTTCTCTGGCGCGCGCGACTTAGTACTGCTGGGGATTGGTTTGCGGTAACCTTTCGCCATAGAACAGCCAGTACAGGGTCTTAGCGTCCCTAACAGTTCTACACCAAGTGCCTTTGCGGTCTCTCTAAGCGGTAGTTCGTTAGAGTGGCCATGCACGCAGTGGAAGATGTTGATATCTACAGCAGTCTCAGCAGAAGCAGCGCTACCGGGGGCAAGCACGGGAAACGCCAGGGGAAAATCGCAACCAGTCTCCCCTCGGTTCTCAGCGGGGTCGGGTGTCAATAGGGGAAACGGCACATAGCCGTTGTCTGGCTCTATCCTGCAAGCGAAGTTGGAGTAACTAGATCCATCACCCTCGAATCTCAACCGTCCATCGAAAAGAGAAATGCACAAGCCCTCATCCTCGGTCATGAATCCTACTCCCTGCTTATGCGCGGCCATTAGCGAAAACAAATTGAACGCCAAGTCCGGCATGTATGCCACATCTAACAGTTTAACAGTCAGATCTCCGGGGAAGACTACAGTCAGCGTGCCATACCCCACGACGTCGATCAGGTGGTTGTCACCGATCCTAACCTTGTCGTCGCACAGTCGTACGTCACTCAACAGGTCAGCCGAATGAGTCATGTGAAATGAAGCACCACTGTCTGCTATCCATTTCTCAGCTAAGCTCTCTGTTATGCTCTCACTACGTTCCTCAGTACACGAGTCATCACTACGGCTAAACATAGCATTCGCAAGACAGCACACAGTCTCACCACTGTTGTTCTGTTCCTGTGCACCTTCGCCAGACGTCCTCTCCGAAGCCGGGGTGACACGAGCCTTGCACTGGTACCACATGTGCCCGGGTTCCAAGCAACGGATACACTTACCCTTCACCTTATCATACTCTGATTGGGGGCTGGTCTGCTTGGGGGTGGGGGGGCTGCCTCTACCTTCGCTACCCTGGCTAGCATCAGCATTCGCTGATTCCTTGTTTCGCGACCTAACATTGTTACGGTTGGATCCGCGACCACCTCCACGGTTACCTCCACGCCCACCTCCGCGGCCACCTCGGGCAGCACCATTCGAAAACAGTGCCTGACCCACGTTCTTTCCTTTTTGCACGGGAAGTCTCAGGTGCCTCTGCCTGACAATGCTCTCTATTTCAGCTCGGGTGATTTCATCGCGGTACAAGAGCGTGCGTTGTTCTATCTCGTAGTCAGCTGTAAGAACTCGTACCAGTTTGCGGTTCACCTCTCCTTCTGATTTCGGCACACCAAGCGAAGCAAGAGTACCAACAATCTTGTCTACGCGACTGAAGAATTTCATGGGCTCCTCACCCTTCTCCATTTTCACTGCATCGAACGCGTCCGACCATTTGACCTGTGTGGCAACTGATTTCGGAAGAAACCAATCCCGAAGCATTCTCCAAGCACCGCTTGGCGATTGCCTGGCAAACACTCTGTCTAATAGGTCAGTATCAGTCATGCTCTCGGTCAGACATATCCATGCAACCCGCGCATTCTTGATGTGTGGACGGCTCAAACCTTGCGAAATAAAGTATTGCGTGTCTTTGGTTGTGTCACCTACAGCTACCTCTATGTCTGTAAGCATAGAACCCAAACACCCACTCATCGATACGAACGCTTCGAACCGCTTACTCCATACGGGGAATTCCTCAGGTTTACCGCTGAATTTGGGGACTGCCTGCTTTATACTACTGAATTCACGAGGGCCTACATTTACACCTGAACTCTCAACGGATTCGTCATACCTAATCTCGTCTACGTGTACACCACCACCAGGGGCTTGCAAGTTCCCACCGGTTACGACTCCATCTTGGCGTTCCCTGCCAGGGTTGGACTGGGCCTCTCCACGGCCCCGGTCGCTGGCCATCCGCTCTTCCAGTCGATCTTGTCGGAATACCAATGATCTCAGCAAGACCATCATTTCTTCTTGTGAGCCGGCCTCCTCTTGGTCATGCTCACTTCCAGGCATTGTTCCGATTCAAACGTATAAAGCACGTTAACGTGTTGGATTAAATCGGTTATGCGAAGAATAATGTGCTCCCAGCAGCCCAGTCTCAGGGCGCGCGCTTCACTGCAACACACAGTGTGAAGAAGATGGTATATAGATGTCTTTATTAGCTGGTCCCGGATGCTGATAAGAGGGAAAGAGATGGAGTGAGGCGAGTGGGCGAAGCCATCTCGCTCCACACCAGGCAATATTCTCAACGCCCCAAATTCCCAAATACTACAGGTGCTACATTCTCATATTTCCACGTGTTCCTAGATTGGTTCCAGGAACAGTCTACAAGGACCTTCGGGACTATTCCACGTGTCCTTCCCATGCTATAATATTCCGCAATGCACCGTCGGGTAATCCGACAATACCCCGTCGGACGATCCTTCGTGACCATCGTTGTTCCTACTTTGTTCGTTGAGACAAGCTATATCGAACAGTTTCCGGTACGATTTCGTAACAAAGGTCGCTGTCTGTTGTTGACTGTTTCTGGTATGATTTCGTACTATTAATAAGATGTCGCTTTCCGGTACGATTTCGCACCTAGGTCCTATCTATGGTCGCTGTTTTTAACTGTTTTATTTTGTATTAAAGGTCGTACGGTTTCGTACTAATGTCGATGTTTTGCTTGTTTCCGGTACGATAAATGCACCGGTCCGCCACGCGTAGGCACAAATTCTAGGTTCGGTCTCCTTACGCATTTCTCGTACCCGGTACGCTAGGATTCACTTGCTTTTGCCTTTGGTGAATCGCGACTGCTTGGTGTGCTCTGTTTCACAGCAATCGGTGACTCCATAATTTGTACCAGGTATGTCTCTAGCTAGGATGACTCGGCACGGACACTGGGTGAATTGATGTCGTTGGGTATACAGAAAGAACGGTGTAGAAGACATCACACACAGCATTATTATGCGTGTTCTTGATATGAAACTGATATTTCCACCCATCTACATCAAGCACACTAAACTCCATGATAATTACACTGTATATAAATTGAAATACACTCGAGCTGTGAGGTCGAATATTTTGTCGAAACTCATCTTCGCAAGCTGTGTGTGATGTTCCGATCGCGCGTATTACGGGTTGTGTGTCCTCATTAAGGATATAGGTCGTCTCGAGCTAGGATGAATCGGCACGGACACTGGGTGAATTGATCTGATGTCGTTGGGTATACAGAAATAACGGTTTAATGTGTGAAAAAGGCGACATCACACAGCATTATCGTACGTGTTCTTGATATGAAACTGATGCTTCCACCCATCTACATCCAGCACTCATAACAGTGCGCGTTATTTACATTAAACTGACATTTCCACCCATCGACATTTTGCACAACCAGTGCCGGTGCCGATGCCTCCTAGAGCACGAGCGCTGTGGTCACAAACTTCTAGACAGAGATAGTGTATATGTACGAGCTGCAAATTCACATGACATCATACTCGTTCGTAGCAGAAGCAGTTCATGCATCCGCAAAAAAAACAAAACAAATGAAATCGGGAGTCAGCTAACGTACCACGTGCCAGGCTCATATACTTGTATTACACATGTATGTACGTCTCAGGATTCGCATCTGAAAACCCGACTACACTGCATTCCACAGAGCACGGGGAACCCAACCATTTTCACCTAAAGGAACCCAACCAACGTACTAATCCGACGAGAAGAAACGCAACTATCAATAGCAATATAGTCTACTTGTAGCAAGGAAGAAAGGAAATAAATAATAAGAGAAAATAAAAAACAAAACATGGAAAATGACACAAGGTACGTGCGTAATACGTTACGTAGACCCTCCAGCAGGGGAGTATATTATAGAGTATCGAGGCAAGGCCAGCTACACATCTCTAGGAAACAAAGCCTACAAGAAAATACGCGGCCGGTCTAGATGCCAGCAAGACGGAATAAGACTACTACGTAGACAACTCGTCGAAGCTATGTCTGAGTCTAAGGCAGGCAGGAAAAGCGGGGATCTTGAGATGAACAACGGCATCATCAGCAACAAGGACAGTACGGGCAGTAGTAGTAGCTGGGTCGAGACGGACGCGGTTC
Organism: Undaria pinnatifida; assembly: GCA_012845835.1. Classification (NCBI taxonomy): domain Eukaryota; class Phaeophyceae; order Laminariales; family Alariaceae; genus Undaria; species Undaria pinnatifida. Next base: position 7,178,106 of record JABAKD010000018.1, read on the forward strand.
AAGAGCAGAGTCGCAGCCGTCCTCAACAAACGCCGGTGGTTGTTGACGAGCGTGTGGTAGTGTCCTCCAATCCCCACGTCAGGAACAACAGCAAAGTCCAGTGCTGCTACCCGGTGAGGGGGTGGGTTGGCATTCATTGCCACTCACGAAACTGGTACTTGCACCCACCTACACCCAGCACAACCCGTCGGTGTCCGTGCCAGATAGATGCATCCTAGATAGACGAGCGCCGTGTTCGCGAAAGTACGAGACAGAGATACACACGTATGACATATGACACTGCAAATATATATCGTAAAGCAAAGTGATTGTTGCTTTAATTCTTCTAAACACGTCAGCTGTAGGTTCCATAATTTTTGGGTCGATCCTCAATGTTTGCAAGCTGCGTGGTACACCGGTCGCCCTCGCTTGTGCTTCGTACGGATGTTGTGAGGGTGAACATCAATAGCATATTGTAGGGCTGGGCCCTGGTCCAGTATGTGCTGGCAGTAATACTGTACGGGCAGTCTAACACAAAAAGTGCACAGTACAGGCTGAGGGGGCTGCCGTGGTGCCAGTACTTTGACTGTTTACGTGCGCCCTACAATAATCTCTCCATACTTGTACACAGCGGAAACTCATCAAAATTCAAGGCGTAAGAGCAGAGAGGGCACGCAAAACAGCTGACAGGGGAGAGAGGAATATGGCTTACTGCTCTATGCAGTCCAACGTTTCGCGCTGCATATCGGGTTTGTTAGATTCTTGGTTATTGACTTTTTTTTTATTTCATCCTCCGGCGGATGGGGAAAAATAAATCTTTAGCTCACCACACTTCCACGTATTTCCGTACGCGTCGTGTGTCGATTTAACTCAGTTGCTTTCGCAGCCCAACGCTAGCTGGCGCACCCTTCGGATCCCATTGTAGGTATAGCGTAAGCTGTCCCTATCAGTGGTCTTGGCTATTGACGTTTCTGTTCTGGTGTTGTGTAATGCAGGTGGGAGCCTACCTTGTGTTCAAGCCCTTGAATAATGGGACTGCCCGAAATGTTTCTTGGTATGATATTGTATTTTATTTGAAATATTATCTTTCTAGCCATCCATGCCGTAGCTCCAACTCATTGCCGCCCTCTTATTCCCCCCCCGCCCCGCCCCTTTATTTTTTTTTTCCCCGCCCAGTTTGTTCAAACGCCCCACTTACAATCGAAATCGGCCAGAGTAACAGAAAATGATAAAATACTTCTACGCAATTGATATTACGTCATGATCTTTCTAGCCATCCATGAAGTAGCTTTCATGCATCCCCCCCCGCCCCCTCCCACACCCTCCAACGCCCCCTCCTTCCCCACCACCCGCACGATCGCCTGGATCTAGCACCACGCGCATAGCAAGCTCCTACATATATGGTTAATACGCGCGATCGGAGCATCACACACAATCTTGCAAATAAATATGAGTTTCGACCAAATATTTGATCTCACAGCTGAAGTTTACTTTAATATTATTTGTGACCTAAACCTCTTGAAAACCCATCCCCCCCCCCTCTTTCTTTTTTTGCCCCTGCTCTCTCTTGCTCAAACGCCCCACCTCATATCGAAATCCGCCAGAGTAATAAACACTTCCACGCACTGGATATCACCTCATTGTCTTCTTAGAGCCATCCATGCCGCTGCTGCAATTCCCACACACACCCGCCCCAACGCACCCTCCTTCCCCACCACCCGCACCATCGCCTAGACCTAGCACCACGCGTATAGCAAACTCCTACATCTATGCAACCTAAAGACCCCCCCTCCCCCTGCCCCCCCCCCTGCCCCCCCATTCCTCCCTCACCCCCCCCACCCCCCCACCCCATCCCACCCCCACCCCCTCGAACACTCCGCCCTCTACTCACTGGTTGTACGACTTACAGGATATACACGATAAACTGGTGCATTCCTTCCACAACCGTCACAATTATCCCCTTAAAGGATGTATAATTTCCACGCAGAGATTCAGCTGCCCCGCCCGTGATCCCCCCACCCCCCCCCCCGCCCCCCCCATATTAAACTGGTGAATTCTTTCCAAAACCGTCAGATTTATCCCCTTGAAAGGATTTATAGCTTACATGCACAAATTGCCCGCCCGTCCCCCCCCCCCCCCCTCCAACACCGCTCCCTTTTGATCAAAACCAGGCCCCTACGTTCTTCAAAACTCCGCCCTCCCCTCACCGGTTATTCGACTTACAGTATTCACCTAATAAACGGATACATTTCCTTCCGCAGCCGTCAGATTTTGTCCCCCTCAGAAACGGGTTTTATAGTTTCCGCGCACAGACTGATTAACATCACCCTGTTGACCCTGATAGCTACACTGTAGTTGCAAGGGGAGTCGCCGACCTATATCCTTAATGAGGACACACAACCCGTAATACGCGCGATCGGAGCATCACACAGCTTTCAAAGATGAGTTTCGACAAATTCTTCGATCTCACGGCTGGAGTGTATATTCAGTTTTAGAATATTATGAAAAAAAAAAACTCTCCAGCTGTGAGATCGAAGATTTTGTCGAAACTCAGCTTTGCAAGCTGTGTGTGATTCTCCGATCGCGCGTATTACGGGTTGTGTGTCCTCATTAAGGATGTAGGCCGGCAACTTCCCTTGCGACAACAGAGTAGCTATCAGGGTCAACAGAGTGATGCTAGTCAGTCTGTGCGCAGAAACTATGAAAACCCGATTCTGAGGGGAACACAATCTGACAGCTGTAGAAGGAAAGGCATCAGTTTATCAAGTACATCCTGTAAGTCGTACAACCGGTGCGGGGAGGGCGGAATTTTTTCATGGCGTGGGGGCCGGGGGTAGGGGGGGGCGCGGGGTAGTAGAGGGGGGGGGCAACTCAATCTGTGCAGCATCTATAAATCCTTGAAGGGGACGAATCTGACGGTTGTGTGAGGAACGCATCAGTTTACCAAATATGTATATCCTGTAAACCGTACAACCGGTGAGGAGAGGGGGGGGGGGTGTTCGAAAGCGGGGAGGAGGGGGAGGGGGGGGGGGGGGATGGGGATTTTTCACTGCTTCAGATCGCATAGATGTATACCCGGGTAGGAACTTACCATACGCATGGTGCTAGGTCTAGGCGATGGTGTGGGTGGTGAGGAAGGAGGGGCGTGGGGGGGGGTTGTTGGAGCTACGGCATGGATGGCTAGAAAGGTAATGAGATGATATCACCTGTCTGGTAATGATAATTACTCTATCAGATTTGATTTTCGGTGAGGCGTTGGGGGTCGGGAGGGGGGGGGGTGGGGGTTGCGTTAAGGTATTAGTGGGGTATTAGTCCGTTTGACCACTTGCAAGAGGTTAACCAATAGCTTACCCAATCTAAGTCTTATAACAGTTGTGAGCGTGTGTATCAGGCGGGGGGAGGGGGATGTGGTGATGGTGGTGGGGCGCCTTTACCAGCTCCGTCCCACAAATCGTACGAGACAAAGTACCAAATATATTTCATCTTGTGGAGGTTTCCTGACCCTAAATTTTTAGTGTTTTTGCGTCGATCCAACCCTAACCCCAACCCTAACTAAGGCTACGGCTCCGACCCGAGCGCGGCTTCGCGGCGCGTTTTGGAAAGAGTGACGAAAATGTGCGGACCACCTCAAACATCGAAATATATTTGGCACTCTTTCTGGTGGGCAGGAACACCGCAAAGGCTACCAATGGTGGCGGAGAACGGAGGTGGATGATGGGAAATATTCTACCCGCGTGTTATGTGCAGATATCCAATATTTCGAAAATATAATATGAAGTGGAAGGGAAGAAAATTGTTGTTACGTGATGTTGGCTTCAATTTGATGCTGTCTTTACGAGTATTAATAGTGCTTTCTGGTTATCGCATAAAATGTTACGAGTGCTACGGCAGGCACTTACTGGAACTGTGGTATACAACGTTTTGTATACCACAGCTAACATCAAACCTGCTAGAATAATAAACAATGCCAGGCCGGTGATATAATGTTATGCATTCCTTCTACAACCGTCAGGTTTGTCCCCTTAAACTATTTACAGTTTCCGCGCACATATTGAGTGGTCCACCCCCCCCCCCCCCCGCCACCCCCCCCGACCCCTCCCAACGCCCCGTCCTACTTCACCTCCCGCACCATCGCCTAGACCTAGCACCACGCCAAGCCCCTACATCTATGCGACCTAAAGCTGTTGGAACCCCTGCCCGCGAAACCACTCCGCCCATCCCTCTTCGAACACTCCGCCCTCTCCTCACTTGTTGTACGACTTTCAGGATATACATTATGAACTGATGCATTCCTTCCACAACCGTAACCTTTGTCCCGTTAAAGGATTTATAGTTTCTGCGCACAGATTGAGTTCCCCCCCCCCCCCCCCTCCGCTCCCCCTTTTTCAAACCCAGCCCCCCACGCCCTTAAAACCTCCGTCCACCCCTCAACGGTTACACGACTTACAGGATACACTTGATAAACTGATGCATTTCTTCTCATAGCTGTCAGATTTCATCCCCCTCAAAAACGGGTTCAATAGTTTCCGCGCACAGACTGACTAGCTCACCCTGTTGACCCTGTACAAGATACATTGTAGTTCTAAGGGGAGTCGCCGACCTATATCCTAAATGAGGACACACACCCAGTGATACGCGCGATCGGAGCATCGCACACAGCTTGCAAAGATGAGTTTCGACAAAATCTTCGATCTCACAGCTTTCTTCTCATAGCTGTCAGATTTCATCCCCCTCAAAAACGGGTTCTATAGTTTCCGCGCACAGACTGACTAGCTCACCCTGTTGACCCTGTACAAGATACATTGTAGTTCTAAGGGGAGTCGCCGACCTATATCCTAAATGAGGACACACACCCAGTGATACGCGCGATCGGAGCATCGCACACAGCTTGCAAAGATGAGTTTCGACAAAATCTTCGATCTCACAGCTGGAGTGTCTTTTTATTTTTATGATATACCATTGCGACTGAAAGTGCCAGAAATGATAGCTCCCAGATGGGTGTTATTTTTCATGCTATCTATGCGAGTACAGTACTGGGCCCTATATAGTGCAGGTTGAATAGTGCAGGTGCCCGGTATAGTGCAGGTACAATCTCTGTGCACAGACAGCGCCCTCAATAGTGCAGGTCCTGCACTATTGAGGGCGGCCCCCCCATAGTACAGGTTGGGCACCGCGGTGCCCCGCAATAGTGTAGGTTGGACATACACACACGGGCAGCGGGCATGAGAGAGTTTGTTGCGACGTCGTGAGGGCGCGGGGTACATGATTGTTTGTTTTTCTCGCGGTGCGCTTCCTGTCGTGTTCGTCTTGGTTTGTGTATTTTCTTGCAACATCGAATAGGGTGCGCCAGGCAGACATGAGACAGTTTTGTCGCGGCGTAGTGAGGGCGGCTGGTACAGTAGTACATGGTTGCTCGTTTTTCTGCAGTGCGCTTCCTGTCGTGTTTATTCTTCTGATTGTCGTTTTTTTATCACGTAACATCGGAGGAGGGCAATAACGACTGACATTAGCTTCATTATTACGCCGCTCACAAAGTACGTGGTAAATGTTGAAGGGTTGGTTCGCGCGACAGTTCAGGAGTGCAGTACTGAACCAGTGCTGAAGGCAGGAAGAAAAAAACGGTACAACATTTCTCTGTGTGCGACAGGGGGGGAAAACACTCGTCGCGAGAAAGTCTGCCCACGCCCACGCTAGAACAGGGCCCAGCACTAGCGTAATTCGATCCGTTTCGTACTCTTGTCAGCCCCGCAAAGCGTGAACGCCACACCATAAGTCAAACATATTCCTCAACAGTGCAGGTACCTGCACTATTGGGGGATATTCAAACACTCAATAGTGCTGAACCTGCACTATTGAGGCGCACTTCTCAGTACTGCAGGTGCCCGCTATAGTGCAGGTAGAACCTCTGGACACATTCCTGCACCATGTAGGGCCCAGTACTGTAGTGCTTTCTAGATATCGCAAGGCATATCTCACTTCGGTTGGCACAGGTTGGGAGGCGATCATGCAGACGGTGCGCACGAAATATCTTGCGTACTATTGAGAGCACGAAAGATTAGTACTTTGATCTACCGCAATTCAACATATCTGCCTGCAACTCCTTTTCACCTTAGATTATACCTTGTATACGATTATACATCCTGCATTATTCTTGTCTTCAAAGATGCTGTGGTCCTGTAGATGTCGCGTCCACGTCGGATGCTCGTGTTAGTGGTGCTCACGAAAGCATGCCCTATCATGTATTGGATGATAGCCGAGTAATGCTCCTTTTCTCTACTTCAAGCTACACTGTAGTTCCATGTGTCCTTATTTAGGACGCACACCCTGTAATACGCGCGTTCGGAGTATCACACACAGCTTGAAAGATTAGTTTCGACAAAATCTTTGATCTCACAGCTGAAGTGTATTTCTATTTTTATTATTTATCCCGCCAGGTAACGTATGTCAACGCAACCGCTTCTTGAAATGACAAATGAAAACCAATACGACTTGTTAGGATCAGCACAGAGCTCAAGAAACCTATAACATTGCCTCGATAACTAGAGATTATTTGCCTTTTTTTCCCGCGGCGAATTTGAGTAAAGGTAATATTTGGAGTAATATAAATGGATGCGCACATGTGTACGTGAACATTAAATATGAATATTTACGTCTCTGAAGCCGCGATTTCTAAGAATAACGATTCGGTTTCGCACGCTTCAACATGTTTTTGAACGCATGTCCCGCCTTTTCGGTATATCTAGGCTGCGTCCTGCAGTGTGCTGTATTTCCGCACACTCCTTTCCATCATGCGCTTCGCTCGCTTTAGCTCTTCCTCTTTTTTTTTCTTGGTCAATCCACCACTAAATTGCATTTGAAAAACATTGTCCATAGAACGACGTATTGTTTACCCTTAACATAGTAGTCGATTGCCCCATTGATTTGCGTAGTGGTTATCCTCGAGTACTACTAGCGTTGGTCATTGAGTTCGATACCCACCGTGGTGAGATTTGACTTTAGTACTTGAAAAAATATCAAAAAAGAAAGAAATTAAAGGATCAACTGCTGAGAGCGCCTCGCAGCGTGGGTAGGTACAATTCCACGCGAGATGACGAGGGAAGAAAATGCTGAATTTATTCTCATGCTAAAAACAAAAGCACGTACCGTAGTGGGGAGGGGGGCGGAGAGCCCGCCGTGGTAGCACGCGAAACTCCCGACTGAAACATCGAAAAGGCGTGCCATTTACAAACTCCAAAATCAATTTATTTAGGGTATCCCTCTCCTGTGGCTATTCGGTAAAATTTCGTCGTCAGTAGGCGCAAGAGGAGAGTAAATGCTTCAGATGCAGATACTCTCGGATCCATGGCTCGCGACACCTGTCCAAACAGATAATCGGTTAAGGTCGCCATACGGGCGGTCGTGGGCTTGTCAGGTGTCATAGCACGTATGGACGCCTTATGGAGTGGGTGGTTTAAACCGGTTACCCGCGTGGGTGATCGTAAGCTCTTTGTACAACGGTCGTCGTGGCGCATGAGAATATCGGACATTGCAGATTTAAACGCGAGGCTGAGTTGTTGCTCGCCGTCTGACTTGTTTGAAGAGACAGGAAACGATGGCACATAAATGCGAGCAACGTTTGGCAGGGGCATCTTGATGTAAGCGCGATGAGCCGAGGCACCAAGCGTGGGCTCGGCTATGGCAGCGGCAGTGGTAATCGCGGGGGTACGAGCGCGGGCCAATATGGAAGAAACAGGTTTGTTGCGACAATCCAGCACGGTGAATTTGCTCAGGCGCTTGGTGGAGGACGAAATATTCACCAGGGAAGAAGTCACTTGCCTTTTTCCCGGCACCACCTTGACCTAGTATAGCCGGCGCCCGAATATGTGGACGAGCAGAATGAGCTTGACGTGCCGTCATTGAAACGGCCTCTCGTGCCATCTCTGTGTCCACTTTGACCGCCTCCAGAGCTTCGGCTACCATTTCCTCGGTTGTGACTCCCACCAACACCGCCCTGGCAGCGGCTGGATCCTCCATCACCTGCCCCAAGCCCGGACGTGTCGCCGCCACCTCAGCTACCGCCGCCTCCTCCACGGCGGTGGTGGGAGCAGCTCCGTGGCTGATCCCACGACTACCTTTGTCGCCGCTAGAACCATCATTGCCACCGACAGAACCCCTTAAGCCCCGGCCTTGTCTCTTGCCTCGGCTGTCATTCTTGCCACGGCGGTGATCCTGGTGTGCATCCTGTGGGATCGGCCATAAAATGTTGTCCTGGGCCTTCGCATGGGCCAAGCGAAGAGCTTTGACGAGGGCTGGAGTCGGGGCGGCTCCCATCTGGCCCTACTACATGCTATGATCCATTGTGGACCACCCCTTGCTCACCGAAAGGAGCCCCGCTGGACGCAGCCACATCTTTCGAACCGACGCCAGGAGAGCGGAGGCCTAGGCCACGACCCAGGTCCCCAACGCGATGGAGAAATCATCTCTCGACAAAGAGGCCATGCATTGGACACTACCTTCGAAGAAGACTGCATCCCCAGGTCGTTCCGACGCAGAGGTGACGCCCTGTTGGCGTATCGGAAGCTGGGGAGTCGTGGTTTCTCCCGTCGGAGCTGCCTGGTTATCGCGTTTTAAAGATTCTTACGATTTCGCTGCCGCCTCTGCTTCCTTCCGCTCCGCGCTCTCGGCCTCCGCGATTTCTCGCTGCACCGGCTGGTGGCGCCGTATAAGCAGGAACGTCGTCGCTGTTGCAGCTTCCAGCGCCCGCTATGTCCGCGGCGCCTCGGTTGCTGCGCTCGAGGAGCTGTAGCAGACATCCCGGCCGCAGCAAGAATCCTGTGTATGTCGCGCACCCTAGCTCAGAGACGCCCGCCGCGGACGCGCTGCCGAGCGTGAGGAGAGCTCCTATTGGCGACCCTCCGAGCTAAGAGGGGGCAGGACCACTTTCGTCCCTGGCCATTGCTGCGACTCCTCCTGCAACAGGGCCATCCGTGGTTCCAGGTTAGATAATGAATGCTCGCGCGAGCCCATCGGAGGTCCACCACCTGCGGCAATCGCCTGGGTAGGGTCTCCATGGTCCCAGTTGCGTGTGCTCGAGAATGGGTGCTCCAGAGGGCCCTCACGAGGCCCACCGCCTCCAGCTCCCTTCCCGGGAGACCCTCGATGGTCCGAGTCGGAGGGTCTCGAGCGTGACTAGTGGTCCGAGTCGTCGCCACCGCGGTGGGAGCGCGCAGAGGCCCGCAACCTGCGCTTGAACCCATTTTCGTCACCCGAGGAAACCACTTTGGAGGGTCCCACGACAGGGAGTGGGCATGGGACCGGAACAAAGAAACGGGCAATACGACGCGGCAAAGAAGTAAGGGGGCAACAATTGTGTTGTGGTGCCCCGACTATAGTAGTATCAAAAACACTGTTTTCCCGCAAACAGTATATTAAAGGGTCTCCCCCACGTCTAATAAACAGCAGTATAAGGACAGCATCCAATTCAACAGCAGAACGGAACTGCCGCGTCTGCACCAACGGCAAAGTATTTGATCACCGCCCGCACCAACCGCAGAAAAAAGAAAGTGAAGCATCCAAACGATCATGTGCATCTAACGGTTACTTGCAACAATGTCATGTAGATGTAACTGCGATTGATCCACGGAAATAGTTGATTCATTTTGTCTCCGATGACGAGGCGTTCTTGGTGTGTTTAGGATGTCTTGTGATTCCAGTCTTTCATATTGGATTAATTGTGCCCAACCGGGCCAGGTGTGATTGTTGAAAGGTGCGTTGTGTGCGCGTACGACGACTAGTGTACGTTAATGAATGCACAGTGCATTTTCTACGTGTTCTTCTGCCTCACCTGATGGTCTGCTCTGGCTGCCTTCGGCATACCGCGTGACCCAAGGCAACCCGTTTTGAGATCATTCCCTCAGCATCCACCCTAACAGCATTGCAACAGGGGGGCGTCCGTACCAACAGCAGTGTATGAGGTCAGCGCCCGCACCAACCGCAGGAAAAAAAGGCAGCATCCACCCTAACAATGGTGTAAACGGGCAGCGCCCACAGCAAAAACAGGGTATAAGGCGGTCAGCGCCCGCACTAACCGCAGCAAAAAGGGAAGGCAACGTCCACACCAACCGCATTATAACGGGCAGCGTCCACCGAACACTAGTGAAAAGGACAGCGCATACACCAACAGCAGTATAACGGGAAGGCAACATCCACAGCGACTGTATTGGAGCATGGACCCTGACAAATGCTACGGTAGAGGTGCCCCATTTGTTTTCCGGGTCTCCTCTGTTGGGCAGCTCTATGCCTGTCCTATGTTTGTGTTTTTTTTGTACAAAATGAACGCTCAACCGGGAAAGCAATCCTGTGGTCTGGGTACAGTGAAAAATCACACGTCTTTCTGAACATGAATCAGTCCCACCTCAGTTAGTCCTCACATCTCCTTGCTTCTCCTCTTCTCTTCTCTTCTCCTTTTACTCCCTACTTCTTTGGTTTTCATCTTTTGGCCTTACAAGCACCAATTTCGAAGTCATCTTCTCATTTCTTCTCCACTACAAATGGTCTTCGCGGACAATTCAGTGCCACCTCTACAACTCGGATGAAGTATCCAGAGCCTCGATACACATCATTGTAAAGAAAGGCATTATAACGGGCAACATCTACCCTAACAGCAGTGTAAAGGACAGCACATACGCACATACATCAACCTCAGTGTGAAGGGAAAGATAAAGTCGACACAAATCAACCGCATTATAGCGGTCAGCATCTGCCCTAAGAGCAATGTGGAGGACAGCGCATACGCCGGCCGCAGTGTAACGGCCGCCAAAAGAGCAGCATCCACACCAAAACCAGTGTAAAGGACGCATTTCTAGTAGCTTCAGTGCCCATACCACGAGCAGTAGTAATATCTGCAGTCTAAGGCAACAGCAAGATAAAGAGTATTCTCGACGCTCGTAACACGATAAATAAAAATAATGAAAATCCAGCGTTCGCTAGATTCAAGTCTGTGGCTCATGAGAGATATAACCGTGAGGAGGCATTCTCTCATCATTCGCCCAAGGGGCGAATTTACAGAAGCGAGTATACGCTCGGAGCGAGGTGTGTCGTACACCGGAGGGCGTCAGTACAGCAGTGAAGTCGCTTGAACAGCGGAGGGGGCGTGCTGAGTGCTGCGTAATCAGAAGTATTAGACAGCCTGACTGGAGTGCAGCAATGTCCACAGCCGTGGCTTCATCGGGCGTGTGCCTTAGAGCGGGTATGTTAGATAGCTGTATGAAAATGACACCTATACTAAAAATAAGAGTGCCATCCTGCTTGAAGCACGGAACAATTTATCCGTAGGGCGCGTGCCATGGACCGAGAATGAGCTTTGTAGCGGAATGTACTGGAAAAAAAACGTGGAAAAAGAATGCGCATCGAGTTTTGCCTGATTTTCGGGAGGAAGGGCAACATGAAATGGTCCAGGACCCTGGGCACCCTGGCACGGGCTCGGGGAACTGACGCATCCACAGCCTATTCTGGTCCAGCGCTGGTAGCCGAAGGCGGTTCCCACTAAGATCGGCCTCGCTCCATCTGAAAATTTACATAATACTCCTCGAAGTTCTCCACATACGGCTTTCTTCGTCACTGAAGATCCGGCCCAGATCCCATACTCATGCTAAGGCAGAGCTCCGGTGAAACCGCGAGTAGTACAAGGCAAAGGCGACCGCACGCCAGGTACAGCTCGGGGCAAGCCCGGAGATGCAGAGAACAGCGTCGGTTTCGATTTAGGTTTGCGCTGGCTACTCTGCAGAGCCAGCGGAGCAAACAAGCCTGCGCTTGAGGGCTGTGCTGGCGACGCTGCAGAGCGGAAGCATTCTTGGGGAGTGCCAAGCAAACAAGCCGCCTTGAGTCGCGAGGAGCTTCGGAGCGGTGGAGCGTCTTGTGCACGACGTCCAGACCGCCGTCAATGAACCAACGTGTTCAGCCTCCAACTGGAGGCCCTGCTGTCTTACGGTCGTAGTGGTCATCGCATGAGAGGATATAGGATGCTCCATTGAATGGCCATCGAAAGGAAGCAAGGGTAGACTCGGTGAGAAGCAAGGCTACGAAGAGGAACCAAGTTCGAGGGATAGGAAGAAAACTGCCAAATGGTAATGTCATTAACAATAGCCGAAGACGCCATTTGTGAATTGAATAGATGGGACGAAAGTATTCATTGGCAGGTCTGCCTGGTTGCCCGTACACGCAGATGTTTTGTTCACGTGGCGGTACATGGTTCACACATCTCTGTCAATAGTGGGTTATGATTATCGCCGGACGCGATATTGCTTAAGACTCGGCAATTTCGGGAATGAAGCGGCACAAGTTTGAATTTCACCGGGGCACTCAGTTTATACTTCGGTATGGGATTGGCTACGAAGGCAAACAGACGTACACAGACATGCTGTAGCTTATATAGTGAAAACACCCGACGATGTCCAGAATGAGGTTCGCCGACCTTTTCATGTAATGCCTCTTTTTTTATCCCAGTTATTCTACCAGGTTCTCGCCCTTCATCCTTCTCTTCGCTGTAGTTGTAACTGAGAACCGGCGGCATCCGGCAGGTCGTCGTCCCACCCACCCACTGCAGTACGCGCTATCATTTTCGCCGACAACTAACTCTATAAGTGCCCCAGAAAGAAGAAAAGCACAACTAAGCACGAAACCTGAGAGGATTTAGCAGACCGTTCAACACCCACCACAGCACAACCGTGCTTCGCTTGCAAGAAATTTCGTCTGTCTTTGCTTCTTCCCTCTCATGAGACGCCGTGTATGTTCCATCCACTAAATGTGCGAAATATATCGGGGAGAAGCTTGCTATTATCAATCTGCCACCTCCGGATGAAGCAAAAGTAAACGACGTTGACAACCTTAGCACAGAGGTTGCTGGGGCATATATATCCTATCCTCGACAGTCAAGACCACAAAATTGACGAAATTGCGAACCCTAGGTAGCCCGACATAGAGGGGGTCGTTCATGAAGACGTCTCTGCGCAAATTAAAGATGATCCGGTCCAACGTCTGGCCTTGACTTAACAAAGACGAACGGGAACCTGCACACGCTTAACGTCCACACATTGCCGTGTAGCGAATGAAAAGGGCACATGGGGAATTCAACGAATATTCTCCAGCATTAGAGAAGCTTGCAACGTGTAGCACGTAGAGCAAGATGGTTGCAACCGCAACGTTGGCCCCATTCGTTAAACCGGCCATCACATTCACACTTCTAGTTAACAAGACGCATATACTCCTACTTTTATATTAATAGTGTGAGAGGGAAAGCCACTGCTGTGTTGAAGAGTTCATAGGTTTGTTCGTGATACTGCGGTCTCAGGTACTGGCACCTGCGTATATTGGGGTTTTCATGTCATGTGCGAAAACGTAGGATACTGTGCGTGTTTGAGTCTTCTTGAGGTTGATGGCTTGCCTCACGGAGGCAGTCGACGACGATAATGATACGACCCGGGCGTTGATGGAATGATACTGCCCGTATATATGGCCGAAGGGAGTCTCTGTGACAAGGTACGACTGACCCGTGTGTGTACGGAGCGAGTAACATACTGGCACCATTTCTTGTGATCTGTGGGTGTGCGAGGGTCTGCGACAGAACGGTACGACCCGCGTGTGTATTTCGGTGGTGGTACGACATATTGCATGGCTCTCTTAGATGATCATGTATAACCACAGCGATCTAACTGTATCGTCGTGGACGGGAGTCGCTGGAGGCTTTTGCTGTAAGTGAAGAGGGTAGTACTGCGCGAGCGGTGATTGGTGGGTGGTTGTGGTGGTATGGAGACGCTAATATTCGAGGCTCAAATTGATATCAACGAACTTGTTGATGGATTTCAGCACTATCGACCTGGTACTCCTCTGATCAACTGCAGTATTGGTGGAAACGATTGCAGTCTGCGCACAAGCGGGCAGAAGGGGTTGAGTTACCATGCCAAAGCTACGATCACGTGATGGAAGAGGGGTTCACGATGGTTAATGCCCGGTTCGACCTATAGTTTTTTTTTTCTCCAGTTTCGGCGTGATCTACCGCGCACCGGAGCTGGAATGCGGCTTCGTTGGGCAAGGCTTCAATCTGCTAAGCGAAGAGCAGGCGGAATTGGGCTTCCGTATCGGAGCTTCGACGACCGTTGAGTGCAGAGGCGGAAGACGAAAGGATGGAACCGCAGCAGAAGCATGCGCCTGTGGTGGGGACGCTCGGTGATGATGGTGAGCCGCCTGCAAATCGGATCTTGTTGCTACTGCTGTTGTGGTTCAAGCATACCGCCACGGTGACGAGTAATGAACCCTTTCTACTGCTGTTGCATGAGCCAGATATGGTCGTGCCGGTGGTTTTGCTGGTGTTGTAGTCAGCCCGCGAGTCTGCGATGACCAAGGAGCTTGTTGGCTTGGGTGTCTTTTGGAGGTTGGGACGCTGCGGCAGCATCAGCTAGAGGTGGAGCAGCAGCAGCATCAGCCCAAGCCGGTAGCGGTGGGGACTGTGGCCACTAAGAATTGGCCGGGGGCGGTGCGGGCTGTGGCGACCGGCAGTGGGACGTGGCCGGTACGGAGGTCAGTGTTGCGGCAGGAAGGGGGCTTGGGCCAGCGTGGTGCATCAACGCATCCGTTCGACCTGGGTACGCCAACAGATAGAACGCCACCGCTTCGACCAGAAAATGAACCGGGTGCGATTGGGGGGGGTATGTGGAGGAAAATAGGGAGCAAGGAGGTTACAGGAGTGATAGCAACAGCAGCAGTGAACGGCTGGATGGGAGATGAGATGGAACGTCATCGTTCCCCTTTGACCCTGGCAAGACTCCATTGGTATTCCCCTGACATGTTGTGTTGGAGAGTAGCATCGCTTGATTGTTGAATATGTTGGGGTGGAGTGGTTCATTGAATGTTGTTTGTTTCTGTGCTTGGTCACATGGTATATTTTACAAGGTTCCCCTTCGGGAGGTGGACACGTGCCTCCCGGGGGCGACGCAAGTCGAATGACTACAACTGATGATGAAGTATTTATGCAGAAGGTGTATATCGGAGGGATGCGTAGTGGAAAGAATGTGGATAATATAAGATATCACAGACATTTAGAGGAGGAGGGTTGGGATATTGCTGAGGCTCGGTGTGATAATTTATTATTCGAAAGTCCACTCCGTACAACTGCGTGGCAGCAATTAATTCTACGTTTGTAGCATATGCGTAAGGCTGTGACATGAAGTGGAGATACTCTTCAACACTCGAATATGTAGTAGGTTGAGATCCAGCGACTTCCACAAGTTCTTGATTTGCTCCAGCTAAGATGCTGTCGTGGAAAGTGTTGAAACCTGATCCTGGGATAACGGTGTACAAATTGGTTGTGATGTGGGCAATAATATGTGCACGGACGATGTGATGTAAAGCTGGGTTGTTGTGCACACGACGCGAGATACATCTTAATAAACATGCACCATCACCAATCTCGGGAATAATGGACCATTGACCAGAATTGTTATTGTTGCCGCTGTTGTTGTCTTGATCATTTTCGCTGTCTGATGGGTTTGTACTGCTGTCGCTGCTGTTAGAGGAATCATTGGTGTCAATTTGTTGTGTGTTTTCTGTGCCCAGTATTTTTCCCCGCGCGCAGTTTATACCGATGTTTGTTGCCGATATGGTCTGTTGTGTGCACATCGTTACTTTTGCTTGAGTTGTGTTGCTACTTTATATCTATTTATACAGGTTTCGCTACTGCTGTATGGTAACCACCGTGTCAATTGTGAGGGAGAACTCACAGTAATGACATAGTTCACGTCGTTGCAGCGGGTACATATACACCGCGCCCGCGTCTAGCAGTGCGGGAAAATTCTCTCGCAAATACATTTTGATGCCACCCCGATGTACGTGCGAGGACTAAAGTTCCACCGTGTGTGTAGTAGACGTATTTAAGCCTGACGATATGCCTATATTTTAGGCTCTAAACCAAATTAAGCCCTATCGTGTTTTAAATGTCTACAAAATAGGTCTATTTTACCGACCTAACGACCACGGCAGACCACGGTGAGATGTGGATTTTCCCAAAATATGCACTTGAGCACATTTTGGCCCAAGTGCATATTTGAAGCAATTTTCCGAGTATTTTCCAGCAAACAACAGCATTTCAGACGACAAAAGCTCGAGGAAACATCATACACTCTGCAGCAGCAGCACAGCACAACACCCACGCAGTAATTGCAACGCTCAACCTAGCAAGCCGCTTGGTGTATCCCCAACCCGGTTAATCAACCTGCGTGTACAACACGATCAGAAACGTTGGCGGTGGTCAGAGGGGACCCACTCTCGTGGAGCGGCATGCCTCTACGTACTATTACTTGAAAAGGAGTCCTTGTTCATTCACGAGGATCGAGCGCACACACAACACAACACACCACAAAACAAAACAACACAGCACAACACACAGACAACCAGCACCCCAACAGCCAACCCAACTATAGCACAACTAGCCGGTGGAAAACGCCCGCGAGACTCCTCCTACCCTGGCGTTCTCTGCGGTCAGAGAACTGGGACTCTGACATAGTTCGTCGCGCGCTCGTGCTCCTGCTCTCTCGTCCTGAGAGGCTGTAATTTTTCGATGACACATTTTTTTTGTTTGGTTTTTGTGCCCGACGTAGCGCATGGCCGGAGCTGCTGCTGCAGTTTACAACCCTGTTGCCTCTTTCCCGCGGATGCCTACATTTCGAGGGTGGAAATTGAACCGGGTTGAGGGCCAGTCCTGCTGTGCTGCTGTACTGACTGCCACACTGAGGCACACCGAAGGCGGCAGACGCCTGCGAGGTATCCTACATATGAAGCGAGTATGGAGTACGAAGCACTCAATGTTTTTGCCAGGCACCAGTTATTTGTTTTGGCCGTTCAAGCTCGCACAGCATGGGCAGGGGAGGGTCTTTCTCGAAGTTTCCACCCACTCATGTGCTGACTGATGACATAAATCCTCGTCTTGCCATCTGTCTGGAGTAGTGCAGAAATATCATAGTCTATTTTCAAGTAGTTTGATCTTTCCTCGGCTTTTATTTTTATGCGTACTGAAAGAGACCACTATTTCGAGTTTTAGACATATGGTGTTTTTTTTATGCGTTTAAGGTCGAAGTATCGAATGGCCTAGCTCTTCCAGTTGGAAGTACTTAAGACCTAACCTCGAGGCTTAAATACGTCTAGTGTGTGGTTGCCCGGGGACAGAAGCGTCTCGTACCCCGCGAAATAGAGCCGGTCTCGGCGGCTTTCCGCGGCCATAGCTCGCGCCACGGACGTCCCATGAGCCCGGCACACGGCTGATAATATACCGACCGGTAGTCTGATCGCATTGCAGAAGAAAGCACACCAAAAAACTCTGCGCCGGCGGAGAAAAAGGGACGGACTAGGCAAAAAAATCAAAATGGTACATATGCATACAAGGTTCCCCTTCGGGAGGTGGACACGTGCCTCCCGGGGGCGACGCAAGTCGAATGACTACAACTGATGATGAAGTATTTATGCAGAAGGTGTATATCGGAGGGATGCGTAGTGGAAAGAATGTGGATAATATAAGATATCACAGACATTTGGAGGAGGGTTGGGATATTGCTGAGGCTCGGTGTGATAAGTTATTCGAAAGTCCACTCCGTATAACTGCGTGGCAGCAATTAATTCTACGTTTGTAGCATATGCGTAAGGCTGTGACATGAAGTGGAGATACTCTTCGACACTCGAATATGTAGTGGGTTGAGATCCAGCGACTTCCACAAGTTCTTGATTTGCTCTAGCTAAGATGCTGTCGTGGAAGGTGTTGAAACCTGATCCTGGGATAACGGTGTACAAATTGGTTGTGATGTGGGCAATAATATGTGCACGGACGATGTGATGTAAAGCTGGGTTGTTGTGCACACGACGCGAGATACATCTTAATAAACATGCACCATCACCATTATCGGGAATAATGGACCATTGACCAGAATTGTTATTGTTGCCGCTGTTGTTGTCTTGATCATTTTCGCTGTTTGATGGGTTTGTACTGCTGCTGTCGCTGCTGTTAGAGGAATCATTGGTGTCAATTTGTTGTGTGTTTTCTGTGTCCAGTTTTTTTCCCCGCGCGCTTAATTCGCTACTGCTGTATGGTAACCACCGTGTCAATTGTGAGGGAGAACTCACAGTAAACTTAGAGTCTATGGACTACGTGCTGCTTGCTGGTGATGCTGCTGACGGAACTTTGCAAGACAAACGGAACTTTTTCGGGCACGTTGGCGTTGTTTGTTCCGTTCAGAAAAATACCTTGTTTACACCGACAAATGATTCTTTATTATCTACATGACCTTGATTTGCTCCAGCTAAGATGCTGTCGTGGAAGGTGTTGAAACCTGATCCTGGGATAACGGTGTACAAATTGGTTGTGATGTGGGCAATAATATGTGCACGGACGATGTGATGTAAAGCTGGGTTGTTGTGCACACGACGCGAGATACATCTTAATAAACATGCACCATCACCATTATCGGGAATAATGGACCATTGACCAGAATTGATATTGTTGCCGCTATTGTTGTCTTGATCATTTTCGTTGTGTGATGGGTTTGTACTGCTGTCGCTGCTGTTAGAGGAATCATTGGTGTCAATTTGTTGTTTGTTTTCTGTGTCCAGTATTTTTCCCCGCGTGCTTATACCGATGTTTGTTGCCGATATGGTCTGTTGTGTGCACATCGTTTCTTTTGCTTGAGTTGTGTTGCTACTTTATATCTCTTTATACAGGTTTCGCTACTGTACTGCTGTATGGTATCCACCGTGTCAATTGTGAGGGAGAACTCGCAGTAAACTTATAGTCTATGGACTACGTGCTGCTTGCTGGTGGTGCTCTATTGTAAAACCGCTGTGTATGTTCTTTTGATGAGAGTAAACGTCTTGTGTATTTATTCTCCTCGGTCCATCCAGAAAAAAATCCCGTTCTCAATAAAATTTGATTTTTTATGATCTTTATATTATTGCCGCTCTCTGCGGTTGCTTGCTGCTGCTGTGATCGTAGACAGTTCATACCGATGTTTGTTGCCGATATGGTCTGTTGTGTGCACATCGTTACTTTTGCTTGGGTTGTGTTGCTACTTTATATCTCTTTATACAGGTTTCGCTACTGCTGTATGGTAACCACCGTGTCAATTGTGAGGGAGAACTCACAGTAATGACATAGTTCACGTCGTTGCAGCGGGTACATATACACCGCGCCCGCGTTTAGCAGTGCGGGAAAATTCTCTCGCAAATACATTTTGATGCCACCTCGATGTACGTGCGAGGACTAAAGTTCCACCGTGTGTGTAGTAGACGTATTTAAGCCTGACGATATGCCTATATTTTAGGCTCTAAACCAAATTAAGCCCTATCGTGTCTTAAATGTCTACAAAATAGGTCTATTTTATCGACCTAACGACCACGGCAGACCACGGTGAGATATGGATTTTCCCAAAACATGCACTTGGGCACATTTTGGCCCAAGTGCATATTTGAAGCAATTTTCCGAGTATTTTCCAGCAAACAACAGCATTTCAGACGACAAAAGCTCGAGGAAACATCAGACGGATGCCTACATTTCGAGGGGGAAAATTGAACCGGGTTGAGGGCCAGTCCTGCTGTGCTGCTGTACTGACTGCCACACTGAGGCACACCGAAGGCGGCAGACGCCTGCGAGGTATCCTACATATGAAGCGAGTATGGAGTACGAAGCACTCAATGTTTTTGCCAGGCACCAGTTATTTGTTTTGGCCGTTTGTTCAAGCTCGCACAGCATGGGCAGGCGAGGGTCTTTCTCGAAGTTTCCACCCACTCATGTGCTGACTCATGACATAAATCCTCGTCTTGCCATCTGCGTCTGGAGTAGTGCAGAAATATCATAGTCTATTTTCAAGTAGTTTGATCTTTCCTCGGCTTTTCTTTTTATGCGTACTACTGAAAGAGACCACTATTTCGAGTTTTAGACATATGGTGTTTTTTTTATGCGTTTAAGGTCGAAATATCGAATGGCCTAGCTCTTCCAGTTGGAAGTACTTAAGACCTAACCTCGAGGCTTAAATACGTCTAGTGTGTGGTTGCCCGGGGACAGAAGTGTCTCGTACCCCGCAAAATAGAGCCAGTCTCGGCGGCTTTCCGCGGCCATAGCTCGCGCCACGGACGTCCCATGAGCCCGGCACACGGCTGGTAATATACCGACGGGTAGTCTGATCGCATTGCAGAAGAAAGCACACCAAAAAACTCTGCGCCGGCGGAGAAAAAGGGACGGACTAGGCAAAGAAATCAAAATGGTACATATGCATATGTTGTCAGGTCAGGTTGATTTTGTTTTAAAAATCATGAGGGGCGGTTGTGACACCATGCTTCAACTCGCAGGCCTATAGAAGTATACCATGTAGTGCAGATGAAGTGGGGGGCGTGGGTTGCTTGCCCTGCACTCGTGCAACGTACCATATGAAGGCATACGACTGCCGATTGACAATGCCCATGACTCATGATGTATTTTATATCTGGTATGATACAGTAGTACGTATAACATGATACCAGGTACGAGTTACCGTGATTTTTTTACAAGGGCTATTCTCTGCGGGCGGCTCAAACCGCCCGCTCCACGCTCGCGCGAGGAAGATTTCAACAAAATGTGAAGGGGGAAGAAAGAAGAGGCCCATTATTTGGTGCAACTAGATATTTGATAATGCCAAGAGCTACTTGTGCAGAGCTGACTGCACTGTTCTGTGCTGTGTGCTTGTTGGCGATGTCACGTTCTGATCGGCAGTGCGGGTGTAATTTGACGGAGGGAGAGAAGTGAAGAGGGCCGAGAGGGATCAATGAAGAAATGAAAAGACGAGTTCGCACGTGCATACCGGTACCTGCTACCTAGTACTTCGCATGGTACCTGGTACTGTGTGTTCGAAAGAAGGCACAGCGTAGCACGGCCCAGCACCGCACCGCTGGGTAAGGCACGGCACCGCACGCCACGGCACGGCGCTGCGTTGATCTCTGTTGAGCTATAACTCAGTTCAGCTCAGCTGCGCTGGGAGCATGTAATGTGATTCAACAATGCAGAGCGTACAAACCTGGTGTGGTGTTGTACCTCGGTACTTCTGGACAATACTTCGTCGAATGAGACGTGGCATGTACGAAAGAGAAAGTACAGGACAGCACGCAGCATAGCACCGCACAGTACCGCACGCCAAGGAAGGGCACGGCACCGCACGGTACCGCACGGCACCGCACGGCACCGCTCTGACCGCACCAGAGGCAAGCACGATACCGCACGGCACCGCACGGCGCTGCGCTGCGAGCTGCTGAGCTATAGTGGAGCTGAGCTGAGCTAGGAGCGCTCAAGGTGATTGATCAATATAGTAGATGCACACCTAGTGTGGTGTGATGTACCTCGGTGCTGCTGGATGGTACTTCATCGAATGAAATCTGGTATGTACAAAATAGTGGGTAAAGCACAGCACGCAGCACGGCACGGCATGGCACAGCACCGCACACACAGTACCGCTCGGCACGGCAGGGCACGGCACGGCACGGCACCGCACGGTGCTCCTGAGCTAGCGCTGCGGTGCACTAGTCTTAAGATATACCAGATATCTAATTATTTTCCATCCGAAAACTCGTAGAGTTAGTGTCAGCAGTAAATATATGGCGAAAAAAAACAAAAAAAACACGAAAATCAAAGCGCAAATCATGAAATCAACAACCAAAAACTACGAAAATCATGCTAGATGTGCGTCCATGCCGTCCTGACCCTACCCCTGCCCATGCGCTTCCGAAGAAGCATCGAAGGGTAATCCGTATTGTGATATTACGTACGCAAAGCCAGAAAAGAGAAGCCGGGTTTAAACGTGAAAAATGGGGCGTTTTTCAGGTGGAAACGCTCTGAAGAGCCCCGTTTCCGGAATTTGGGCCCGCCCAGCGGTCCGGAAAAGAGAAAATCTTCAAGATTGTGTGTGAAAGGAAAAAAAATGGTGGGCGCCCAGGAAATCGTTATTTGTTAAATTGTTTTATACCAAATGTAATTTCAATTAATCTTACTGTTCTTGAATCGTACGCAGGCACAACAACCAACAAATTTCCATTGCAATGAAGCCAGTCTACTGTTGGAACTCCCCTTTGAAAATACCATCAAACTGTCGTCATGGATGATCCTATGATCCTGATTCAATCAAAATCAACGGGAAACTATGAGGGCCGGTCATGCATGGTGTAAATAGCACCATGATCATTGCTCAGTGTATGGTTGTGATCCTGTAGTTCTTGGTGGTGGTAGTAGTGGCCGTGGTGGTGTTGTTGTTGTAGTTGCTGTGGTTATCTTCACATATAATCGATTGTTCTGTCTACCAAAAATCCAGAGATGCAAATTCCGTGTTACCAACCACTGGACACAGCGTTCTGTATCATTGACGTTTCGCGCACGTCCCATCCCGCTGTTCCACCTCCGTGCAAAAATGCGCGTTCGCCTTTCCGTCAGATAACAGTAGAAGATCCAGTGGAGGTGGTACACGCCCGGAATGTCGCCATCGCGCAGATTGTTGTCGCAGTCGTGGCGACGAATATTTGCCTCACGCCTTGGTGCGACATCGTTTTTCTTGTGGCCGTGATACCGGCTAGCCTCGTGGCGTGCTGCTGCAAGTTCCGCGCCATCTATTTGATCTGGAGCTTAATCGGCGTCCTCCTGGTTATGATGAACGTGGTCACGGCCTTAAACGTTGAGGATAATTTGATCTACCATTTTTTCGATCAAAAGATATTCTATCTGGCGCAGGCGATACAGTGCTTCGTTAGCGCACTCGTCGTGTACTACGGCTGCAAAACGATTTTGGCACTGCGGGACCGAACATTTCAACTTGATATCGTATAGGCAGGCGGACAAGCAAAGGGCGTCGATGCAGGAGTTAAGGCATGCATGGTGCATGGAATATACCTTTAACGGGTCAATACGTAGCCGTTACTCTCAGGATAGCCGTCGGCTGCAACTGCAGCATCTTTCGTAGTTAGTATCGGCATCACGCGGCGATAGAGAGCCGTGGGTACTACATCGGTTACAACAAAAGCTCCCAGAGCTATGCTTTCCTCCAAGCGAACGAGCAGTAATGGTGGAGTCGGGAAAATGTGGTCGGTTCGGGAACGGGTCGGGACGGGAACGGGAATTCCGGGTGTATTTCGTTCACGACGGCAAATTTTCGAACCCTTCCCCACATTGGTCTCTGTTCCCACCGTCCCCCGGCCCCACTTACGGCATATTGTTCCTGTTCCGCCGTAGGGTGTATTCCCGACTTTTCCAGTCCAGCCGTCCGCCCAGTTGTTCCCATCACATCCCGACGTTCGTACACGGTTTATCCCATCCCGCAACTCAATATTGATGTTTCCATCCCATTCACCATCGGTTGTATATTCTTCCCCATCATGTGACTATGGATGCCACTGGAGTATTGCATTTTGGATTTTCCAACTTTGGATGCAGCAGCTGCAGCAGTAGTCTATCATATCATTGCATTAAGAATGTTGAGGGGATTGTTTGCCAGATTATAATTATGTTTTATCCCCCCCCCCCCGCCTTTCTGTAATTGATACCATCGGTCAGTTGTAAGGAGGAGGGGAATTGTTCCACCCTGACGTGTTGGTCGTTAGCGACCTCGCCGAGTAATTGGGAGCCAGTATGGTAGAGAAAAAGTCGCTTCTCAGGTTGAACAGGTACCAAATTCCTGGGCTGGGCAAGGCTGTCAGAGAGTTGGAAGCCTTGAAGGCGGAGGAAGATGCCACTGCTGAGGCAGCCGTCGAAACCGTGGTAGCTCGCAATGCGTTGTAGGTACACAAGACCGACCCATTCGATGTCGTCTCCATGTGCTTTTGACGTTCAGTGTTTCATTGGATTCTTCGGAGGTTTGCGTGTGGATATTGTGGAACGGGGAGGCGGGGGGGGCTATTCTTGTTGGCAATACTACTACTGCCCGTGACGATTTTCTCCGGCTCACCTTCATGAGTCCTCTTCCCCCGTGTTTTGTCTTCATGTGGGGGAGGAAGGGGTCGGGTTTTGAACACCATGATATCGGTTCGTTGATGAGGGCCAACGGTAATAACAATACTGGCAGGTACTACACGCTGCTCTTTTGCGTATACAAAGTGTTGGGGTAAGAATTTTTCGTGTCGAGGCACGATATTGTCACACACAGCATGCAAAGATGAGTTTCGACAAAATATTCGATCTCACAGCTGGAGTGTATTTTTATTTTTATTATATTAATATCCAGCACGTGTTTTGTTCCTCTTCGACAGTTTATGGATCCTTCGGAGGTTGGTGTGTGGATTTTGTGGAACGGGGAGGCGGGAGGGGCTGTTCTTGTTGGCAATACAGTCGTCCCCGCTTTAAAGACGCTCGGCTTAAGTCAACTCCCCGCTATAAAGACGACATTTTTTACAGAACCATAGGGTTAGGGTTAGGGTTAGGGTTAGGGCTAGTCACAACCTCCCTTTCAGGAGCCGAAGTCCGCTCTCGTCCTGAGGAAGTTCGTTCCTACTTGTACGCGAAAGGGGGAAACGGCGAATACAGCGAATCGCTATTCCTTCTTTCGAGAACCGTTCATTCGTTTACACATGAAACTCAAGTCAAGCGTAGAGCGAAGGGGAGGGGTGAGGTGCAGTCCACCCTTTGTGATGCATGGAAGTCGTAGTTTGGGAATGCCGTTCTTTGGGCTAAGGTCGCTGGTGCGATCTGTGATTTTGCTTCGCTCGGCAAACATGTTTCATGCTCTGTGTGGATTCGGTTTTTAAAACTGCAGTGGAGTGAGCTCTCTTTGTTTCAGCGTTGTGCGTGTTTCGTGCTTCATGGTGTTATTTTTCCCCTGTACTCGAGCTGTGTGGTTTCGGGCGCAGGTGGCTCTCTGGTTGGTACGTGACGTTGAAACGGCAGTACGCAAATTTTTCATGTGGTGACTACATCAAGCGTAGGCTTCAGAGGAGTGATTTTCAAGTGGGCCAACGAGAGACTGAATGTACTCGAATACAGGTTCCCTTGTTTGTAAATACGAACGCAAACCACGCGCAGTCCACACACGCAAGTAGTCTATGTGCAGCGCCAAGGTTGTAGTTTCTCAGGTTGGCGCGGGTGGAGGTGATGTCCGCGAAAACTTAAATTCTACATACCTACAACGGCGTGGTGATTCTTTTTCGGCGTTTGCCTGTCATGCCAGTATTCCTGCTGAAATGGCGCGTCGTTTGACGTAGGTTACGTCTCCGTTGACCCCGGGGAAGGGGAGTTATTGTCCCCGGAAAGTTAAAGACGATACCCCGGGTTAAAGACGCCCTGAAAAAAAAAACCCATGTGCGTCTTTGAAGCGGGGTCGACTGTACTACTACTGCCCGTGACGGTTTTCTCCATCTAACCTTCCTTAGTTATTTTCCCCCGTATTCTATTTTCTTTTGGGGGAGAAAGGGGTCGGGTTTTGAACACCATGATATTGGTTGACGAGGGCAAACGGTAATAATGTTACTGGTAGATACTACACGCTGCTCTTCTGCGTATACAAAGTGTTCGGGTAAGACTTTTTCGTGTCGAGGCGCAATAACTCAATAATAACACCCAACACGTGTAAAACTGTTCCTCTTCTACATTTCCGTGCGTGACACATGTGATATGATACTTCAGTATGCTGAACACGTATGCATGTTAAGTATGAAGTGCCATTATATTTCTTTTAAAAATTCACCTTGTACGTATGACGATATGGCATGTCATACTCGAAGTCGCAGCTCGATATTAAAACCACCTGAATACTCGAGTGGGATGTTGTGTACAAAAGCTGCCTGTAGTATAATAATATCGCATCATATCAGTAGGTAGTACGTATAGCATGATATCATGACTCGGCAGCACTAACAACCCGAGCACCAGGCCTGCGCTGGACTTCCGAAGGTCTGCCACCTGTGCAAGGAGTACACAGGAGCTTGCGTCCAAACCTGGTAGACCCAAGTTGCCCACTCCAAAAGTTGCCAATTACTTGCTTTATGGATACCGAATTCCACAGATGCCTGGTTTCGCCCCCCTCAATGCGGGTTGTACAGTTTTCGTGTGCAGAAGGCTGGACGTGTTATTCCTGTTGACCCTGGCATTACCAGGGGAGTCTCGCCGACTTGTATCTCTTACGAGGATACACATCCCGTAAAACACGCGATCAAAGTACTACACGCAGCTTGCAAAGCTGAGTTTTGATCAAAATCGTTTTTGGTCGATCTCACAGCTGAAGCATATTTTCTTATTATATACAGTATATATCATACCAGCACGTACGTAGGTTGCACAACAAGTGCGGCAACAATTGACAAATAGCACTCGGTATAATTTTCCTCTTTGCAACCGTTGTCTCCAGCCCGCGTTCCCGATCGTGTTCCCAACCATTCCGGACTGCATCTCCCGGCCAAATCCCGACTACGTTCCCGACCGATTTGCGGACTGTGTTTCCGACCGTTTTCCCGACTATGTTGCCGACCGATTCCCGACGGTGTTCCCGACTGATTTTCCGACTATATTCCCGAATGATTTCCCGACCTGCTCCCGACCCGTTCCATTATCCCGTTCCGCCAAGAAGCCGTGGACTCCCGTGCCGTCCCCTCAGTCAAACGTATTCCTACCTTCCCGTCCCATTCCCGTCCCCCGGTAAGCAAACAGGAACCTTTTCTTATATCGTCGCTCGGGAAGACCCAAAAACACCTCCGCCTGCGGCGGGCTAAACGGCTATCGTCCCGTACCGACCAGTGCCTTCGTTAACGCGAGTACTCTTGTTTTCTTTGAAGCGGCGATTTTTCTCTTAATTGTATAAATAGTCGCCCTTGTGGTCTGCTTGGGGTCCGGTCCGGTGTGTAAATGAGACCCCTCTTATCTACACTAGTGCCATTGGTCCTGTGGAATTTATCAAGGGTACGCACGGTAACCAAGGCACCGCGCGGCACGGGACGGTATCGGGTTTGTCCGCCGCATGCTTAATTTTGTTTTTGGTCTTCCCGATGGATGGTATGGGAAAAATGTGCCCGCTTGCCTATCGCGGGACGGGAATGAGAAGGAAATGTGGGAAGCCATTTATTTGACGGGACGGGATGGGAGTACACGATTTCTTAGCGGGACGGGACGGGACGGGGTCGTCGAACGGGTCAGGAACAGGTCGGGAAAATGGTCGGGAACATTGTCGGGAAGATAGTCCGGTAATCGGCCGGGAACGTTGTAATGCGTTAGGGAGCCGGTACATTAGGGGACCGAATCAGAGATTTGTACCCATGGGAGCAACGTATTACAACGTAGTCGAGATATGGCCGGGAGACGCAGTCCAGAATGATTGGGAACGCGATCGGGAACGCGGGCAGGAGGCAATGGCTTGAAAGGGGAAGATGACACCGAGTGCTATTTGTTATATTTGGCAATTGCTACCATTTGACACTATTGCACGTAGTGTACGTACGTTCTGCTTGAGCCGACGAAGCAGATCCGCCGGCACTATCCACCTCCACAAAGTCCATGATTGCCATGTACTGTGCGTGCGCACCGGGTGTTTCAAGAATACACGACTCGAGTAGTTCGCGCCAGCTGACGTACATGTTTAAGTCTTCTTTTCCCCCGCCTTTTTCTGGAAATATCTATATACAATCGATTGCGAATTGTCTGGGAATATCTGCCACTCCAGTGAATTGCGGGATGGGAAAAACTGTGTGCAAAAGTCGGGATGGGATGTGACCAACTGGGCCGACGGTGGGACGGGAATAGTGGGGAATACACCTTACGGCGGGACGGGAAACAGTCGGAACGAGATGCCTCACGTCGGGATTGTAGACGGTGTTAACAGAGATCAACGAGGGAAAGGGGTCGGGAAATCACGGTCGGTAACGAAATACGAGCGCCATTCCTATTGCCGTCCGTTCCCGTTCCCGTTCATGTCCCGACCATATTTTCCCGACCCGACCTTACCGCGCATACTTTTAGAATTTATACCAGCGATTTATCTACGAGTAGGCATTACAGCTATCTTTGGTGAAATGACTCAAATGCGTGTTTGTTGCGAACGGGCGGAAAAAAAAAGCCTGCACTTCTACTGCATGTACTGCCCCCCGTTCCTAGCAGTAGTTAAATCCACGTCGTTGCTGATGATAGACTTGTATATCAACGTCGTTGCTGATGATAGACTTGTATATCAACGTCGTTGCTGATGATAGACATATTTACGATAGCGAGTTTTCGTTATCTGTCACTTCGAATATTCTCAATATAAAGCTGTTGGTCGTAGTTTGACACATACAGGGAGGGGAGGAATCAGGATGGTGGTTCAAAGAGAGTTGTTATTTGTGCATCAGCTAGGTTTGACCGTCGTACATGTACGTTTTCTAGGGCTGTGAGTTGGCTGACTATAAGGTGCCAGCTAGGCATTTCGCGCCCCCCCCATTGAACACAACGAAAACATACAACAAACAGTCAGAAAATACCGTGCACTGTTGTAGGGTGTTCAAGCTATAGCAGTAGCACACGCTCCACTTATTAGTCGAACTGGTGCCTTGCCACACGATCTTCCTTTTCGTTTCTGCATTCTTCTGCAGCTGCACCAGTGGCTGCCCCCCCCTCGGTTTCCCTTGGTGGCTGCTCTCAGCAATGTCTGCTGTGAGGCGTAGCCAGCTCTTCTCCGGATCGCCCGGTGCCATCTCGTCATTACGCGGTCTTCCGCGTCGACGATCCCCCGGTGCCAGTTACCACTGTTCTGGGAAGCCCCCGGCTGTAGCGCAGTCTCTACTCCGAATAGTAAAGGGGAGCTATGCGTGGACCCAAATGTGCTCATTATTTGACGTTTTGGCGGAGGTCCGCGACAATGACCGCGGAACTTTCGTGGACTTCCGTGGGTGTTGCCACGGGCTACCGTGGAAATCCGCGGGTTTCCACGGAACGGTTGACGGCTGATGGCATTTCCATGGCAATTGCCACGGTTGTGGCCACGGCACGTACCGCAGTTCCGTCCATGGCAAACTCCATCGTACCAACCATGGCAACCTACGGAAATCCACAGCAATCCACGGTAGTTTCTGCGGAAACTTCCGTGGAAATTTCAACGGCCATCCGCGGCCATTACCACGGCAACGCGGCAATCACCACACGGAAGTTCGCGAGAGTCCGGGGCAATTCCCACGGCAGTTTCTGACGACGTCCAACCGCAGCAATTTCCACGGCCATCCGCGGCCATTACCACGGCAAGGCGACAACCACCGCACGGAAGTTCGCGAGAGTCCGGGGCATTTGCCCCGGCAGTTTCCGCGGACGTCCAACCGCAGCAATTTCCACGGCCATCTGCGGCCGACCGAGGCCATTGCCACGGCCATCCTCCGATGATGATACATATTATTTGACGTTTTCAACCGTTTCACCCCAGTGAGGTCATTAGGGGGCACTTCGACCGGTGTACAGTATGGGTTAGGGTTAGGGTTAGCGTTAGTTCCATGTTTTTGAAAAGCACAATAATGTGAGACCCTAGGTGTCCGCGGGCGTGGCCGTGGGTCTTGCCGTGGGCGTTTCCGTAGACCTATGCGTGGATGTCCGTGGACTTTTCCGTGGACAAGTCAGTGGGTGTTTCCGTGGGCGTGTCCGTGGGTGTGTCCGTGGGCGTTACTGTGGGTGATTCAGTGGACGTTCCGTGGGTAACCGCGGCTTTGCCGTGGGTGCTGCCGTCGAGAATGCCGTGGAGATTTTCGTGAACTTTACCGTGAAAATTCCCGTGGAAAATGCCATTGCTAGTGTGCCATGGGCCTCCACGGTGTTCCACTACCTGCCGCGGCATTCCGTGGAAGCCCGTGGAATGTCCGTGAAAGGTCCGTGGAAGCCCGTGGAAGGTCTGCAATAGCCTCTGGAGATTCCGCGGTTGTCCGTGGAACGCCGTGGACATGACCGTTGGATGCCGTGGAGGTCCGTGGACACTGCCACGGTGATCCTCCAATGAGACAAATATTGTACATATACGATATATACATCCCTCCGTTTGCGGATAGTCGTCTCAGCGCTCTCACATTGTACCTTCTTGAGAGCCTTGGCGTACAACATGCGGTGGTCGGTGCGCTGTCGGCGCTGAGAGTCAATGATCCTTAGGAGTGGGGTTTGGTATGCCGTTCGGAGTTTAGCGAAGTTCTCCGGGCCGAGAGTCCAAGTCACACACCCATACAACGCGCCGGCGAGATTAAACAGTCCAAACTATTATTTCGAAAAATAATCTCTTCCGAACACGTCAGCTGTAAGTTCTATAAATATGGGGTCGATACTCATCTTTGCAAGCTGCGTGACACACCTGCCGCTCGTGTTGCTATCCACGGGCACTCGCGCGTACAGTCTCTGTCAAGTATCGTTACGGGTACGAGTAGCGTTTTCGTGCTCGCGAGTATTTGGGGCCTGATGAATCCAGACTTTAGTGTAGCGTACTAAACCCATACACACATTGTTGTATGCTAGCAGCTACAATAAATTGCACTGCATCGGACACGACGTATATTATACACACTAAAACCAATTAACTTGCTTTGTACCAGGTATGGCGTTTAGTGTTCAGGATACTAAATGCCCTAAAATATTTATAGCAAGACTACTCATGGGGTCCTGGTCTTCTTGCCCTAGATTTGGCGATTAATCGTTGGCCGGGAGTAATCGCAGGGGAACATATGTAATCAGAACATAACGCGTTGAAATCGGCTGCTGAGTCTCACGTTATTTTCTCTTTTGGTGACTCTTGGCATCCTGGTATTCTTGTGAATTTGGCCTCGAGTGTTCACATCCATTCTGCTCGTCGGTTTTTAACGTTCGTATTTATGGCGCAAACCTTATCAACTTCACAGAGTGCTCTTCAATGTACGACATCATGATCATATAGTCCGCGTTACGACGTTGCTTGCATTTTTTTTTGTTTTTGTTTGAAATATTTGTCAAACTCCTTTTACGGCGAAGTTGCCGTTGTTCTTGCCTGCATGGTCGCATGGGGGTTCTGTTTTATACCTTGTATATCACTCGGATTCGAGCTGAACCTCATTATTTTCATAATTGTGCGCATCCTGTGCTGTTTTATCGTCATAATTATAATACCCGAAACTTCCCCTTCACGCAATATTTGGAAACAAAACAGGGAGTACTACTGGCCAAGTCGAGAACGGCGCCCAGGAAGCAGTCCTGGCGGAGACCCAGTGACCTACACCGAGGCAGAGGGGCGCGGCTGTTTTTCGTGTTCCCGACCGAGATAGTGCGTTCAGGCCTAAAACGCGCCGTTGATGCGTATTGGCGCGCCTTCTCCAGACCATGCATCATTTGGACAGTCACATTGGAAATCTCTAAAGCTCTACATGAACTGCCGTAAAATATGACAGTATATAATAGCCTTCTTCGAACACGAAAAGTAAATGGCGCGCGCACGGTGTCGTGGATACGACGGTTTAGTGTAGTGCGACACCGGGCACACCCGCCACAACGATAGGATAATACGATAGTTTACGTTTTATAGGATGACCAGGCGCGGATGTTTGTGTGTGCTTAGACTTCCTGCGCATGAAGCTTGGCCCTGCCGCCACCAACATTCCGTTCTATATTTTTTTCTCGTTTTTAGGGACGGGTTGATGTGTGGTTACGTCGCGGATGCGTGTTGTCGTGAGCCCCTTGAATTATGTCATGCCTGACGTTGCCGGCACAGCTTTTAATACACACTAGGGTATTGTCCTATATAATTATTTTTCATCGCAAAGTATATAATGGAATGCCGCGCGGACATTGCGTCTGCGTTTTAAGGGGACGATTGGTTGAGGTGTCGTGGGTGCGTGTGTTCACAAGCCCCCCGTACATGTTGATGCCCGGTACTGCCGCCACTAACTTTTTGTCTATGTTTTGTTGTCATGTTTAGATGACGGCTGGGTGTGTCATGACGTCGTTGATGCATGTTACCGTGAGCCACTTGTATGCTGTGATGTTTATCAATGCCGCCACAGCTTTTGATACGTACTTTACAGATGTGGAAGTACAGATTGTTCCAATGAGTAACGATATACCCGCGGAGTATAGCGTTTTTGAGAGGGCGGGTGAAGGTGGTGCTTTGATGGATTCAACGGTGCCGGCACTGCGGCCGCAGCATTTATATATATATATTTTTTGATTGCTCAACTCTCATTTATTAGTCCTTGGAGTGCCTGCACCTACGTTTTTGATAGGGACGCTGACCAATCTATGCAACTGTTCGAGCGCTATCTTTCGTGGTGTTCATATAGAAGTTCGCCGTGGTCTCCGCTAATCATAATCAGTATGCCAGGCCAACCTTGTCTCTGTCACTGCTGAGGTACTGACCTTCGCCAAGGTAACGATACCACAAGTGGTTTGTTAAACCTACCCATTCAATCGGTATACCTTACACTAGGTCCGACCTTCCCAAGGTTTTGACTTTTGACGACCTTGGGATATAGCCGAATGACCACTTGTGCAGCAGGGTCTCCATTACCTCGGGCGTTAGCAGGCGCAACTTTAACGTGAACGGGGCATCCTCCATATCGTACAGCTCGCGCTTGAAATGATCGCAACAAGCCCAAGCGACTCGGAATCGTCGTTTGATCTCTGGCATGATGTCGGCGTTTGCGTCGATAAGACCGCCCAGGTACACGAACTGCACTGTATGCATATACCTCTGGCTCGCTGCTTCGACGATGACCGGTGAAGTCGGGAGCACCTGGTTGTGAGCGTTCGGAGCATCATTGTACACGTTTCCTTTACGGACACGGTAAGTCCTGCTGCTTCGAAAACCGTCGCAATGACGGTCATCATATTCGTAAGGGCCACCGCCGACTTAGACACAATGCCTGCGTCGTCGGCTTACAGCAAGCCCGAGACCGGCCTCCACACACATTCTAGTGGCTCCACCTCCACACCGTTCCCCCGAGGTCCCCTTCGAGGTGAACCTGGTCCCAAAAAAATGTTTGGAACCTCGCTGAAGCGTAACAGGAGCCGTGCCCGGGAAAAACACAAGCCATCTACATTATTAATGAATAAGTTGTTAAAAAATCACGATCTACTATTTATTATAAGTCCGTCCTACGCGCTAGCCTTTCAGGCATGCCGCTTTCAAGAACGTAGATATATGTACCGCTGTGGTCGTATCATTGGGGATTTTTCCGTACATAGAATGGTTGGATACATTTTGTCAGGGAGTTCAATTGTCATTATTGGCGTTTATTGTGAGCTCTTGCGATCTTGAGATACGAACGGGAAGGTCCATAGCCGATGGCATGGCACTTCCCCGTGTGGTAACGAACGGATTGTTGCATTGTGGACGAACGCACTCGAAGCCTACGAGAGGAAATCCTCGGAGCTGGTACCACCGTACCCGCGGTCGCGCGAGTCGGTATTGTTCAATTGAATTGGGTAAATTCTGCTTACTGCCCAAATAGTGACCAATTTGCTTTTCGGTGACCGGAAAACAATGTTTTGCGTGCTGGTGTGGGACACTAGCCAAAAGCAATGGAAGACCCTACAGCAGCAAGAGGATCACGAGCGCATGGCGCTGACGAGGTCCATTCTGCAAGCCGGGGGGAACTTGAGAGGTGGAGGCCGAGCCGGCGGCCGGCTGAAGCCGGAAATCAAGGTGACGATCGGGGGAGATAGACCGCCTAGGTTGGGTGGTGATGTTGATACCATCGAAGATATGCGTGAATGCCTACTCGGAGTACGAGCAGCAGGTTCTTATCGCAAACCAATATGGAGTAGACCGGGTACTGGCAAGGAGGCGAGAGCGGGAAAATTCGGCGACCCAGAATGGTGGCTGATGAGTTCAACGATGGCAAGCCCTAGGTCGACGACTCCGAGGAGGAGCTATTGCAAGGGCTCAAAAGGTTTGCTAGCGTTGATATGCAGCCGACGAGTGATGACCATTTTTGCCGCCAGATATCCCGATGGATGCGAGCGTGCCGGTAGATAGCAGGGTGTTCATGCAAAAACGCGCCCTGCGGAAACATCTTGCAGACAGCCGGCTCACGGAGGTGGTGAGGCCCGACGGTCAGCAATACACGGTAAAGCATGGCAAGGTGCTGTTGGAGGTAAGAGCGGCGGGAATCGAGCCACTCGAGTTCCGCCGCAAGGTGGACAAAAATTTGCGTTTCGTTCTCGTAACGCATGACCCTGACGTTTTGATCAGCATAACTGCCACGCAGCAAAGGGATCATGCCGTAATTGAGGCCAACGATGATGTACGCCGGCAAACAGCACGGGGCCTGACGCTAGGTCGATGGCTGTTGCGGGGAACAAGCCGCAGGGGAGTACTGCAGACGGGAACGACTCACGCGAGAGTACCAAGGCTGCTGGTGCGAGAGCAGAGCGGAACCGTCGGTTCGACAACAAGGAATGCCTTGTGTGTGGCAAGCAAGGTCACAAGCAGCGGGATTGCCCCCAAGGCCAGTAGGGAAAGGCGGGGAAGGGCGTCCACGACCAGAGCCACGGCCAGACCCCTATACAGCAGCAGCAGTCTACAAGCGGTCCCGCTCAGCATACCCGGAGCAAGACAACTGGGAGGACCAGTCTGATTTACCATGCCGTCTATCGTGCTCCCTGGGGAAGGCCATGTGGTAATCATCGGGCAGAAGACGCTGAGTGAAACACTCGACATCGACGTCAAGGCGCAGCTCAAGGCTTCTTTACTGAAGGCACAAGGGCGTCAAGATGGTGCTGGGATGGCGCTTACAGTTCGTTCTGGGGGCGGGCCCAACAATTGTGCTGTGCTGCGATCGGCGATGGTTGTCACGGCGTTCGTGCCGGGTGGCGACGCGCCAGGCGACGTGGACGATGAGGCCACACTGACGCTGCCGTCTCAGCGCACAATGTTATTCCAGGATTCCGAGGTGGAGATGCGGGATCGTGCGGGCGTCTTGGAAATGGCTGTCGGTAAAGCTGTTGACCATGGCTCCCCGCTGGAATGTGCCAAGGTGCTGCGCGATATCGTTTTGCGTACGCACCTAGACGTGGTATGTCGGGCGTTGTCGGGTGACCCACCTGCACGCAAGAAGCTCGTGGCGATCCGGTTTTAATTCAGGGGCAAGGGTGGTGCGGACGAAGCCCCCACTTGAACGTAATCGCCTGCCGTGGAATGCGGCAGAGACTTACCCCGACTGCCACTCGGTAGTGACGACGAGTTTGTCGTCAAAGTGGCCTGGGAACGGCTGGAGGAGGCGGGGAGCACCTGGGAGCCGGTGTCGCGTGTGTTTGGTGGGGCGACGGCCATGCTGCGAAAAGAGCTCAAGGCGCTGCGGCTGAAGATGGATCAGAAGGGGGGACTCGTACAGCGGTATGGGCTGCGTTTTTGATCATATTGTGGTTTGGGGGGGATCCCGAATTCTGAATTACTGATATTCGGTTTTTCTAAATTTTGAATTTCGAGGTTTTTTCTGACTTGGAATGTTTGCGCAGGGCGCTGGTAGCTCCTGCTGATGCAGCCACAGCTGGCGGTTCATCGCCGAGGCTGTGTGGACAGAGCATGTCCGGCGTTGGTGCTTCCGTTGTACGGGTGACTGTTGTACTGAAATACACGTTCCATGTGTGGTCTTGGTTTCGGCACGTTGCAAGCGCAATTGGAACGGTGACGCTTGGTGTGCGTGGTTTGCTTGAAGATGCATTAGTAATGACGCCGCTGCTGAACAACAGTTGTTCACGGTAGGTTAACGTGGTAGAACTTAGGTCATGGTGAAACTGACCGGGATGTCTTGGACTTGACCATTGCCCAACGTACGGACAGCAATGTTTATCACAGGTACTTGGTCTTAGCCAACTTGTGTTTGGTAGCTCAAGAGAGGCTTTTGGAGGGTGCTATACCGCTGTAGTCGTATAATTGGACATATAACCGTACGTAGAATGGTTGGATATATTTTGTCAGTAAGTTCAATTGTCATCATTGGCGTTTATTGTGAGCTCTTGAGATCTTGAGATACGAACGGGAAGGTCCATGGCCGATAGCATGGCACTTCTCCGTGTGATAACGAACGGACTATTGCATTGTGAACAGACGATCTCCGAGCCTACGAGGGGAAGTCCTCGGAGCTGGTACCACCGTGCCCGTGGTCGCGCGAGTCGGTACAGATAGGCGCGTTGCAGGTGAACGTTTTTCAGATAGGCATATTGATAGGTATATGCCGGAGATGCCTGAATGTGTCTTGAACGTGCATATCTATGTAAGGCATTCGCCTGAAAAAAACTTAGGTGTGCCTAAAACCTTGTCAGCCCCCAACTTCAAATCCCATAGTATTTTCAGGTAGTTTTGTTTCTCGGGCTAGAACGCCTGACATCAGCGCCCGAAGGCAGATCCAATTATAATTTCAAGTAGATTTGTTACAAGAGGTAAAATGCCTGAAGCTTTTTTAGCGATGTTTCAAGGGATAGAGAGTATAGAGAGCACGCCTTTAAATTAAGTATGCATGCGTAGCATAATTGGTATGTGCCGGCATGAAAGAAGCCGCGGTGTGATTAGTATGATGCACTCTACGTAGCTCAGGTGCCGGCATGTATCAACCAGGAGTATGCCCGTACATTAGTGTATCGTAAAGCAACAACATAGGCACACTGTTATTATAATTGTTGTGTATATCATACGTTGCATGTTTGTTATGTACCGGTGCGAAAGAAGCGCTCGTGTGATTATGTAGGCGTTGTATGCAGCTCATTCTTGTGCAATAGGACAACAGCAGCAGCACAAATTTATACAATTCTGGTATACGTACTACTTCTATGACGATAGAGTTAGCATATGCATCGATCGTTGACTACCACGTACCTCGCCAGGCAGTATGTAAAACAAAACACCATCACCAGCCAGGTATGTATTAAAATTCCGTGGGTATGCAGCAAACGCTCTAGAAAAAGAATGAAAAAACAGATGAGGTTCAATTTGCACTACAAACAGTCACCAACGTGCGCATAATGTTTGTGTTCATGCAGGCATGCAGGGGCGAGAAACAACCCAAGTCCCAGGGTTGGCTCTGACCTCATACTACACTTCGACGACACCATCAACACCAATTCACTACTGCGACCTACAGAATACGTACCCCCTTTCCCCTAACCTTGGAAGTTGCAGGCTAACGGGGGTTATATCGGAATGCCTGTAACTACCTGAACGAGTGCCTGACACGTGCATGGCGAAAGATAGGCGATTCTGGCAATATAACAGTAGTGCAGGCACGTCTTTTTGAGAAAGGTAGTCCAGGCATTATTCCAGGCATGTCGTAAGGCTCTGGGATACCCTATTTCGTCTGACTTTGGGAGTTCCAGACTAACGGCGTTATATCGAGTTGCCTGAAA
Source organism: Undaria pinnatifida (assembly GCA_012845835.1). Lineage (NCBI taxonomy): Eukaryota > Phaeophyceae > Laminariales > Alariaceae > Undaria > Undaria pinnatifida. The sequence continues at coordinate 7,215,391 of JABAKD010000018.1, forward strand.
TTGCCTGAACTCGTGCCTAACAAGGCCACCTGCACTATCTGCTGTCTTGGTGGAAGTTCATGAAAGCTTCCACACTTTCATGCACTGGAAAAATTCGTGGAAGCTTCCGTGGAAACTTTCGTGGAATCTTCCATGGAAGGTACTTCCACAGACCTGTCCATAGAAGCTTCCGTGAACGATTCCGTGGAAGTTGCAAAAAAACAACCATCACGGAAGCTTGCGTGGACATAAAATGCTTTCAGGGAAGCTTCCACAGTAGCTCTCACGGAAGCTTTGACGGAAGCTGTCCCGCAAGTAATTTGCTTTCACGGAAGCTTTCTTGGAAGCTTTCAAGGATGCTTCGCGGAAGCTTCCGTGGAAGATAAAATACCTTCATGGAAGTTTTTAAAAGTTACTTCAATGAAAACTTCCGCGAAAGCTTCCGTGAAAGCTTCCGTCAAAGAAAAATACTTCCACGAAAGATTCCGTGAAAGCAAATTACTTCGATGCGAACGTCAGTGGAAGTAGAGCTTCAGTGATAGCAAATCACTTCCACGCACGCTTCCGTGAAAACTCCCACAACTTCCACGCAAGATTCTGTGAAATCGTCCACTATTTAACGGAAGAAAACAAGTCGATCGTCGGTGGAGCCGTCCATGACAGTTGCTCCCAGGCAGCCGTGGACAGAAGCAGCGTCCCGGGAAGCTTCCGGGGAAGGGATGGAAGCTTCCACCGAAATAAATTGTAGTGCATGTACTTGCCCTAAAGCTCCCACGGAAGCCGCTGACACGTCCACGTGCAAAACGTTAACAGTATCATAACATCTCCCTACGGCACTCACACGGAGGGCACAGAAGCCCTAACGGGTCCAGGGGAACCAATACAATTGTAAAGCTCATGGAATCAGTCGAATCTCCCACACAAAATTGCATGAACTTTCACCACCACAATAGACAAGCAGACGGGGGGTCCTGCAAGACGTTCAACAGGTACATTTGTGTTGCAAATTGCGGATAATTATCTACGTAGGCACTGAGAATTGAGAATTTGGGAAAGTTCGGCGGGTCCGACGTTTTGTCATGTACACACAGACCGCGACGTCACATACGTCCTTTTTCGCATGGCTGAATCATACAATTTTGCGGCGCTTTAATTACCTGAAAATCTTGTCACTTGCAAACCATCATAGAACCGAAATGCTCTCTTTTTGGCTTTTGTTTGGAACAGGTCCAAAAAATCGAATGAAGAAACAACAAATGCCGCCACTGTCAACACGGATAGACCAAACCCTCCCACCTACAAAAATTGTTCGATCATTAATAGCATATTTCGGATTTCACTTTCCTTCATTGCGAACATGCATCAGCAAAATTTGACTGTCCGTAAAACTACCAATCAATCGTTGATCGTGCCCATTCTCCTTGGTTTTGCAATCAATCAGAAGACTACTGCTAAAACCATAGGACACCCGTTAAATTCATTACCATCAGTGCCACCATTAATACCTCATATTTGCAGTACACCTCTCAAGGTGCACCTACGTACTATTTTCTCATAATTGTTGTCGTATGTACACCAGCTCCACCAGGCCCCTTCTGGTTCTGTCTACAACAGCAAAGCACTACAGGTTTTTCTGATTTACAAAGACTGCTTGATTTGAACATAAGACGCACTTCAAAACAACCAAGAGAGAAAGTTTACGCATATAACCTAAGACGCATTGGATGATGCTATCTGCGGGTCTCCATCCTTACATCAAATAAATAGGCGTCTACTATTTGCGGGTCTCTACCCTCGCCGTAAATATGTAAACGCTACATTCGACCAAAACTAATATTTCAGTCGACAGGTGATTCCATCGTAAAACAAATAATCAATTAGACCAGACCTGCCCCCCCTCCGCCTCGCGATGTTGCCGAACAATTAAGCGCCGGCTGACGACATGATAACCAGATCTGCTCCCTACATGACTTCTCTCGCTGCTGCTGTTGCTGCTGCCTATCGTGGAGTGTGTGCCGCCATGTCGCTCTACGGATTGCCCGGACGGAACCCCATCGTTGTTTAGTACTGCTGCAGACAACCTACGGTTACCCCACGTCCGTTTCTACTACTGTTACCAGCAGCAGTAAGCACGCGTTTATTATGTTGGGCGACTTCGCCCTAACAAACCACCCCCTTGCTGGGGTGCACACGGCTGGCGACCGCGCGATCTCGAGCGGAATGTGCCGACAGCCTCATATCTGCTGTCTCCACACCCCACCTTCTGAAGTGAAGTGCGTGCGGCAAACATAACGAAAATATTGCCGTGCGACTTAATACCCCCTGCTCGCAACAGACGACCGGGGTACCTACGACTGACGTTTCCTCCGCTATACTTGTAGGGTTTTAAGTTGCTGTGGTAACCCCTCCTGGCTGCCGTATACGATTGGGGCGTCCTAGGTTATGCTACCACCAAGGACATAAGCTGCTGCTTCTCCCCGCCTATGGCTATGATCCACCGTAGGACTTTAGCTACTACTGCTGTACATACGTAGTCTACAGCAGCAGTGGCAGCTCTCTGCAGACCTAAGTCTCCACCACAACACCATCTCTGTGTTTGATATTTTCATCGCCTACCAAGCTGTCCTCCCTTTTCCACATCGAAGAATCCCGAAGATGGCGGTACGATGTCTCTCCCTCCAATACCAGTGGTGGCTCTCTCCTTCCCCCCACCGGACTCCTCCTTGCCCCTTGCTGCTCGTCTCCGCTGGTCCCCGAAAAGGCTGGCTCCACAACCACTGCCCATCCCCACCAAGTCTTCCTCTCGTTATTTTAGCTTTTCGAGAGCATGGTTCTGTTCCAATACTTCCAATCCACAGGCCTCCCATGAGGCTAGACCGAATCGTTTCGGTTCTAATGTGTTCATTAGTTCCAAGCAAGGTAGGTTTAAAGTCATTGTGCAAAGTGTCGCAAACACATGGTATAGGAAAGCCGACAAGGTTAGCTCGTACGTGAGAGCGCGCAGTCTACCATCAAAAACGCCATCCAAGTACTACTAGGGACCCGATAATATGTCAATAGCCCAAACCGGCGCGAAACTGATACCTCATTTTCATACTGAAAATCCTGAATCCACAACGTCTGGCCCAAATACCCCCACGTTCTGCGACGTTCTTTGCTATAAAAGAATACAGCTGTGAAGACTAGCCTCCCCTGTGCATGTAACGAGCTACATTCCAAATGCAGAAAAGAAAAAGGCTCTGAATCCAGGGTCCTACCTCTTTTTCCCATCACCGTGTGGTTAAGGTCCAATCGGCCTCTTAACACACGACATTCTCCGGAGGCACCAACGTATACCACGCTGAATACAAAAACGTTGTTGATTTAGACTCTAACTTGTTTTGCCCTCGCTTCATTTCCTGTCGACTACTACGTTGGGTCGAACACATTTAGGACGCTAACATCTCCCTCGAGCACGTTTTACGCCCGACGGAGTGGAGACGACAAGTGTCGATTTGGCGTAACATGATGGGCCGAACAAGAAACGCCAGCTACTGGTTTGACTTCGAGATTGTTGTTGTTGTTGTTGCTGTTGTTGTTGTTGTTGTTGTTGTTGTTGTTGTTGTTGTTGTTGTTCTCACATTAACTCTTGTCGAAAATCTAGAGTCCGTGGTCACACAAAGGTGCTGGAGCCCTAGGAAGATCCGAAAAACCAAATGAAATCAAAATTCGTCAGGGGAATACTAAGCTTTCCCGCCTAAAACGCACAGTACGAAGAAGGGCGCACAACTGAAAAGGTCCAATGTGCAAACTGAACTCACATGGCCGCGGGTATCCACTCAACTACAGCATAGAGTTCCCCCGTTCCCACAACTAACCAACTCGCGGCTACATACTACAGCGGTTGAGCGGCCTGCACCGTACGAACCGCACGGTAATCGTGAGCACAGACAAACGCGCCTGCTGTCTGGAGTGTCGTCAGAGTGACGACCCGCGGGCATGCAGTGAAACAAGAGCAATCGAACCAAAACCCACAATACAAATACCGGTATCAATGATCACCCCGCCTTCCCGAGTTATTTGACAGGTTGCAGCGCAGCTACGACGCCCCTGCCTGAAAATTGAAAATTGCGGCGGGTCGTTCCCCGTGAAGGGTATAAACCCTTCTACCAACTCTACAAAAATCAGTGACGTAAGTAACATGCTGTACTACTCCCTCGTTAAAAAATCCTTAAAGAAAAGACGACCGCTGCCCTCGTGATGATGGTGTTCGTGCGGGTCGTTGGTCTCCGTGTGCCATCCTCCGGCTGTGGTTCTGCATGGCCGCCTCATCCATTTAGCTCACTCGGCCCGCTCCTTTGCACTTCTCTCGTTGACACCCAATTCCAATCGGTTCCCTTTCTCCCCCGTCCCAAAAAAGCAAAATGCTCCACGCAGCTTGCGGTGCTGAGCTGAAAAAAAAAACAATCTCGTTCAGGAAGAGTTCAATCCGCCTCTTCCCCGCCCGTCGACGGCCAGTCGCTCTCCTCCTTCGTCGTCGAATCCAGCCTCCTGCCGGCGCCGTTCCTTCCACGCAAGCCAAGACTGCGCCGTAGTGTGGCTCGTGGTGAAGACTGACCGCGGGATAGCAATTTTACGGTTTCAATGATCAAGTGGGTTCTGAGTTTTCTCCAGGAAATTGAAATAGAACGGTAACACAGGCCCTGCAAGGTAACTCACGAGACTACGTGGTAGCGAACTAATGGGCCATCGGCCCTCTTCAGGGCGGTGCGCGTAGGCCATGATAGGCAGAGACGCCAAGCATCTCTTTCTAGCGCTTTTCCGTGCTTTTACGCGCGCTTCGGAGGTCGTCGCTTTTTCCGCAAATGTTTGTTGCTGTTCTCCCCAAACCATACGTGCTAAATCTCTCTGCCGGCCGCTCTAAGTGTCCTGGAACTAACTCACAATTGATAATTTTTCAGTATCCGTCAACGTCTCAGCCCGTAGTCAGTCTCCAGGTCGAAGTCGGCAGACATATGTTACGAAGGGCAAGTGTTGTGTGCTGTGTATGTAGCGAGCCCAACCTCCACCAAATTTTCATGCCGGTTTTTAGCGCAGCATTGAAAGCTCTGAAGCCTGCCGCACCCGCGGTACTTGTCACGAATTGAGAAAAAACCGACGCCGGGTGGAATGTTGGCACCCGCTCTAGAAGCCGGAGTTCTTTCAAACAACAGGGCGCCCTCAACCTTTGTGGTCTGTCGTATTGCCGCCGGGCAATTTATTTCCATTACGAGACGTGACGAGGTTGTTTGATCCTAGTTGCGGACTATCAAAGTGAACCCCTTGCCTAGCTGTCGAATAGGCGTCGTTCCCGCTCCTGCCGCTGTTGTTGGTGTTACACAGCAACGAGAAACACGGGTGTGACTCACGGTTTCCACGTTGTGTACATGGCCATCATTCTCTCTTAGTATGTGCGTCATTCGTAGTGTGCCCATCTCATTGCATGGCACTGGCACCGGCGGGCTACATCATACTTCCTTCTGCCAAAATGTACTCGCACGTCCTGTTCTGTGTTTAGGGAACGCTAAACAACAGTGACGGAGGTACGATGGCGATGGAAGCCTCGACGAATCCACGGTGGCCCGAGCGCTTTTGGCGGCTAAATTATCTACTCGCATGAGCTCATTCAAAAAACGGTGTAAAGTGGTACGATGAGGCCATGCTTGCAAATAAAGAATATCCCAACCACCACCCACCCACCCCGACCTTCTTTCGCTACACCTTCATACCTCGGGAGATGCGATCACTGGCGCCCGTGTTCTTTGCCCGGCATGGTGCATCTGCAACCCCCGATGCAGAAGTGTCCATGACGTGCACAATACTTGGTATTACGGAACAGATATCAAGGCCAGGGATGCTGCGGGGGCTACACGGCCTTAAGACGGCGAACGCGCACGACGACAACAACACCATCCACACACCCCACGCCTACGAATTTCTCCCCACGACCCACGGAGTTGAACATTTACAAGCAACGTTTAGCGATGTCCACGCGCCGAAACAAAATATCGAAGCGCCTCGTGGCGGTGTCCTTGGGGAGATAATGTTACGTAATTCCACCATTTGTTGGAGACTGTCGGCGCAGGCACAGGGTTGACATCATGTCATCCGTACCTACCGTTTAACAGAAAGAATATATAATCCCAAATTCACCGCCCAAATAGCCATTTAGATCCAGCCATGTAGCTAACGTCGCGAGCGATTCGAGTCACCAATTGACGATCGCACCATGCAAGCGTTCCACCCTCTTGCAACGCCTATTGCACTGCTGACGCGTGCCCTTCCGTGCCCTTGCCGTCGCTGCTACAGACGCCCTGGTCGTGTACCCACCCGACCGTGGTGGTGGAATTGTCGTGATCTCACGCGGAGCCACAACCCGTCGAAACGCGACTACTCCGGCTGCTGTTTTCGACCTTTACATGGACGGGTGCTTCATAGCGACCCTGAACTGCGGCATCATCGCCGGGTTGGGTCTGTTGTTGGAACACGAGGGAACGGAGGTCGTGGCCGGTTGCGTAGACTCCATCTGGGAAGACCCCGCCGGCCGGCCGAAATTGGTCTTCTACGACAAGAGCTGTGCTCTACTGTGCTACCGCTTGCATCATCCCGACGACTCCTGGCTGGGAACTCGTCACTTTGTTGACAGGTGACATGGTCCTATCCCGACTTAGCAAGCCCTTCGTCGTCCGTAAGTCTGGTCGTCCGTTGGCCTTCGTTACTTGCGACACAAGGGTTGGGGATGGCTTGGACGTGTTAGACGTCCCATGCGTAATGACGACGAAGGGTTTCTCCACACTGCCCTACGCCCCCACAGTGCCCACGGTTTCGGTTGGCTTCGGCGTGTGGTCAGCAACCGAAGGGCTTGAAGAAAACATATCTGTTGGCAACCTCAATACGAGCATGCCACGGTCGGCGAGGATAAGACACTTATAACGGGCAAGGTATACCCACATTTAACGGCTTCTTCAAAAGTACATACGAAACGGAGCCTAACTTTACGGCACGTGTGCGTCTCTTGCACCTTCGCAGAGAACACGCCACAACTTAGGTTCCATTTCCGGGGGAATTCGGAGGCGGATTGCGCCGCTTTCTGCTCTCCCGGGGCGCGGGATAATCCGACGTTGTTGGGCGTTGACGATGTCGGCAACGAATGTTTCTTATGGAGTAGTTCGATGGCGGAGAGTAGCAACTCGTGGATCCACAGTTTGTCTGCTGCACGCATTGCCTAGTTTCCTTCTCTTGACAAAGCTTTCGCTTCAGTCGCTAACGCTGCCAAGTCGACCCTGGACGATACGAATGACATCGGCTCCGAACGTTCTCCGAAAGTCTGCTTGCACACGTTTGCTCGAAGACGAAAGCTGCGTTGGGAGTACAGCTGACTGAACAACGGCTTCTTGTTCCTACTGTAGATTCGCGATTCTCAGTTGGTGCCTCGCCGACGGCGTTCATGCACGACGTGAAACGACGTGGCCATACGCCTCCATCGTTGCTGAGACACAGGCGCGACATTATTACCCGAACGATTAACAGGCGATTACAAAATGTGTCAAGATGACGACGACGTAATCTGCACCATGCTTGTTACACCCATTTGTCAGGGCTCGGGCACATTGTCAAGTAGATGCCTCTATTAAATAGTGCTGGCGGAGTTCTTTCTCGACCCGTGAATTTTGGCTAGAAACGGGTTCCTCTTGGCTAGGGCTTCGCTTGACAAGAATTCAACTATCGCCGATTAAGCATTGGAGGCAGATGACTTATTCCTCCGAGTGTGTGGGCGGGGTGGGGGCCCACGCAACATTGATCGTAGGCAGCTGGCGAGTGCTACGGTTAAGAAACGACACGCTCATGATTCCCAGGGAAGGGGGATAGAGAACGGTTATGGAGTGAGAAGGGGGGCGGGGAACGGCGGACGAGCGGACTGGGGTTGGATTCTATTCTCTGGGGATGGCGTGCTTGGCAGCGAACAAGTTGTTGCAACTGTGACGTTAATGGGTAAAATTCGATGTCCGGTCTAGCCTCCTCTTGGTGGTGCCCCCACCGCTCGCCGCCGATAAGTCGCACGCCGGGGGTGGTTTAGGAGTGGCACACGAGCCGCTTGTACAAGGAGGATGGAGCGGTCGGAGCGCCCATGCCTTCGCCGGTAGTGCGTACTACCTAGGTTAGGGTATGTTTTCATAGCGCCGGGCGCCACGTCACCACGTCGAACGTTACTTTCCAGCGGGACCTGGGTCACCAACGGAGCGGGGACGTGGATCACACATGACCACTGATGTTGAACAACCAAGTTCCATACTTGAAAAAGAAAAAGCTAAAAACACCGTGGGCACATGATGGGCCAAATCGATCTGAGAAACAATCGGTAAAATGATACTTCGAGACGGCGAGATTTCTCGTCTGCGACAGGCACCGATGGATGAAACGAACAACTGTGCCATTGAATGTGGACAGGGCGCGCCGATGAGGCCCTCTGACCCACACTCTCGTCACAGTGTTCACAACACGGCCGTGATAGGTGGCTGGCGCGAGCCAGGCGTCTGAGAAAAACACATTTAGGCGCGCTGCAGTGTAGAAAATAGGTGACAAAAATCCCTTTCCGTCCCGTTTTAAGGACTGGGAGATGTACGGGGATATCCTCCACCGATGTCTTCTTCGAGGATGTTGGAAAAAAGGCTTTGCAGCATCTCAATTCCAGTATCATCAGTATTACGGCTTCGTTTTTGGCATGACGACCTCGGTGACGGGCGGGGGGCGTGTTGTTGGAGGCATCCTACACCACCGAATTCGTCGCTGAGGTACAAGGGTTTTGTTCGCGCTGTAACCACACTTACACACAGATGAGGCCCCGGAGCCCAACATGATCCACACGATCGAGCACGTTAAACTGGAAATATCCTCACCAGACAAGATAGAACAATTCGATGCAACCGGCCGCTAAGTCTTCCGTGCCTGCTGACGGGCCTTTCATAGTGGTGTCGCCTGCTGGCGGACCTCTTATATTTTCGTCGCTGGTCAATGTAACTTCCGTGCCTGCTAGAGGGCTTTTGGTATGGTATTCAACATCACCGCCGGTGTTTCGTTGCAGCTCCGGTAACAGCTACTGCCCTTCTGAGAAACAGCTGACGTTTTAGATAGAGGTGGACAAGATGCATCTTGCATTTGTTTTTCAAGTATTCGTCAGACCTATCAACCTTCACTTTTCGCATTACCACTCGCAAGTAATTCTGTCTTTGTCGAACCCCTGCGGTAGCCTGCAGAGAGAGAGGAGTGCAGCGTGCAGAAAACACTACAATATTACTGCCGCCCCCTCGTGTGACATCACCTGAAGGTCCCTGTGCAGAGTTCTGCGACCCATGATCGGTTAGTATGTATCTCTGGGTGCGCTGATTCCAGAATCCGGTTCGAGTTGTGCTTGTTGGTTGACCTCGCTCGTACCAGATGCATCGCAGCAGCGGGCAGCCTGTCAGCGCACTACTGACTGGTAGAAATGTTACCTCAGGCAAAACCTAACCTCGGCCAACTCTAACGGTATTCATCGGAGCGAAGCTCCTCCGAGCACGAAATATTCACGCCCGTGGCTTTCTCTGCTGCCCCAGTTGTCTCTACCTGGGATGCTTGTGTTGTCTCTGTTTCAGCACTGCTGCTTGGTCATTGCTCAACGTCGCATGGTTTGTTGTTCCGATGATTTTTGTCCTGATTTCCACAAGAAAAAAACTGCTTAACAAAAAGACTGACGCTGCAGTTTATCCAACATACATAGTACGCAGGCCACGGAAGGGTTTCCAGCACTCTGCTGCGATTCTGTGTTGTGCGGCAGACGGGGTTCCCACGTCTCGAGTTGTTGCAGCCGCGCGAGGTATACTCTCGCTCGCACGATGACCTGAATAACCCGACACAGCTGAGGCTCCGAGTGTACAAAAACAGCAATTCGCACGTCGAAACGTACCAGCAAATTGTTGGGTTTGGCCGGCTACCCATCGGTCGCGGAATTTTACGAACAATCTTGGAAAACATTCAATCGGCCGTACACACGGCTGACGGCTTTCAATTTTGTATTAAAAAATCCTTGAATATTGAAGCAAAATGGCGAACGCCACGCGGAGGAACTTCAAAATTTGAACAAACTTCCGACGGAAATCACCGCCGTGTTTAGTTTTACTACATTTTACGCGCACACTAATATTCTTTTGATCTCACACGCCACCAGCAGAGCGCATGCTGCTGCTATTTACTGCTTGCTGTGCGTGGGGTTCGATGTTTTTTTGTGGTTACAGCACAGCACGTTAGTAGTAGTAAATGGTGGACTGTTGTACGCGCATCGTATGTGCTGAGCACAACAACAAACAGCAGTCTGCACCCGAATGGTGATTATACGCCGGGTAAATGGACGTCGCTACTCTAGCTTCGGTGGCCTTATATGCGCAGAACAGTAGTAGTACCAGGCAGGCTACAACAGCAGCATTGACACATTTTATCTGGGCCGCCCCTACAAATCAGTACCTTCATTTCCGACACACCCGAATAATATAAATTGAAGTATCTAGGTGCAAATGCTACCCTTAGGGGGTACGAGCGAACGTATCATGGGGGTGCAAAATGCAAAAGCATCAGCCTCTTGCGTCACCGTTCTTCCGAAGGATAGCCTTGTAGAAAGTACGATTGATGTTGCGTTCAAATACGGTCCCTTCCTTTTTGCATACGGAGCGTTAGGTGTTAAATTTATTCCCTTGCTGAAGCACCATAGCTGGTGGGAATACAAGCACGGCGTCGCCCTACCGCTCTTGGTCGGTTTAGGCTGCAGTACATGCAGTACAACCGGTACGAAAGTTACCGTGAAGGGACGTGCGCGTCGGGCCGTGGGTGCGTGTTTCGTACTTGGTAACACGGAAATACGCTCGGAAATTCTTTGTACTTTCTCCATAGGCGTAGGCCAAGGTTGGTGGATTGCGGAACCTTCGGTTGGAGGACATTCCCCCCTTAATGATGCCGATGGAGGTGTGGTACAATAACCGCGACTCCCACGGAGGCGTTCATGGAAGCTGATACCATGGAAGCTTCCGCGGAAACAAGATTGGCACCCATTTTCGTCAAATGTGCGGAAGTTTAAACGGCTGGTTCGATGGAAGCATCCGAAGCCGGGAAGTTTCCGCGTAAAGTTCATGGAAGCTTTCATGGAAGTTTCCATCCAAACGCCCATGTAGCTTCCGTGGAAGTAGCTTCCGTGAAAGCGAGCTTCCACGAGCTCTCGTCCAAACCTCCTTGGAAGTAACTTCGACAGAACGTTTCACGCAAGCTGCCGCCGAAACACCAATGCACGCTTTCATGGAATAAACCTTGAAAGCTTCCATGAAAACAGCTTTGACGGAAGAGTCCAGAGAGGCTTTCATGGAAGCTACTTTCACGGAAGTTTATGTTGTACTTCAATGACAATATGTCATGGAAGTAAAATGTAAACCGCGTTCATGCAAATGTGTTATTATAAAATGATAACTACTTCCGCTAAAGCTTCCATGAGAGTGGGTTTCCGTGGAAGCTATCATGAAAGCTGCTGAGCTTCCGTGGAAGCTACGGAAGGTTCCATGGATGTAAAACGTAACCTTCCGTGGGAAGTAGGTTCCACAGAAGCTTTTTGTGAACTCTTTCGTGGAAGCTTTCGTGGAAGCTCTCGTGGCAGCTTTCATGGAAGCTACCACGGAAGCATTCGTGGAAGTTGTGTAAGCTTCCATAGAAGTGGCTTCCACAGCAGGTTCCACTACTTCCGTGGAAGCTCCCACGGAGGCGTTCGTGGAACCAACTTTCATGGAAGCTTTCGCGGAAGCTTCCGGAAGCTTCCGGATTTTTTTCGATGGAAGATTTCATATTTTCCATGAAAGCTTCTACGGAAGCTTTTTTGAACTTCCACGCAAAAATCAAGCAGTGCAGAAGACCAGCATAACACGTGCCTGGCAAAAAAACAGAGGCAAGGTAGGCACAAAAACAATAGTTCAGCCACCTCTTTTACATTAAAGGTGGTTCAGGAATTGTAAAACAAGCCCCAGCTTCACCACGCAGTTGCACAGTCAATAATGAGGCCGATGCAACAAGAACTGCGGGCCACGAGAGACCTTGTCCAGAAGGTGTTCGTGACTAGGAAAATTGTGCTGTTGACGGTAGCATTTAGTACGACGAAGCGAGGCGGCGAGTTGACACGTGCACAGTTATACAGCATGTGCTAGACGCGTGCTACGATAGAGGGGCACCACTTCTTTCCTAGTGCTACTCCTTAATTAGGGAGCCTGAGATCTTTCTCGAAATCTTGACAAAGTCGCTGCCGGATGAAAAATCCCACAGCCTAGGTACACGACGATAATCATGCAAAATGAACTGCATATTTCCGACGATTTTGGATGAGATAGCCCGGTCAATTAGAAAGAATTTCACACGAAAAGTGATATCTCGATTGTAGCATGCGCCGCTGTAGCTGCCGAACCGCAGTGGTTTCATGTTCAACTTCCAATGGGAAAACACCACGAGAGATGGAGCGGGCCATTTGATCACGATACCGCACGAAGAGGTTAGGTTTGGCCACGTGTCTGACAAGAGCGGTAGAACAGTGGATAGCGGTGGGAACGGACGCAGGGTGGAACATGACAACAGGGTACTTGTTCCCACACATAACGGCAGGGGCAGACAGAGTACCAGTGAGAGGGTTGTTGTTTCTGACAGGACCACAAATGGCCGTCTTTCTCAAGCAGCACTCAGTAGCGGCCAGGGAGAACCATAATTTGTCCATGCATTCGTTCCCATCAGGGGGGGCGGTTTCACGAGCACGTGCAGGTGAAGATGTATCAACCATCATACAGAGATCGTTTTGGAAGAGCCCAAACACGGCACGGAGGTACGTGAGGCCAGCTGAAGTGCTTTCACCAGGGACAACGGGGCACACTAGGGTTACACAAAATACGGGTGATAAATAAAATAGGAAGATCAACGAGTTGCCGTCAAAAAAACAAAGCATGTCGTCGTTCGGAAATGCGTCGATAGTGGGGTAGAATGATAATCGGTAGGACATGGAGGACAGAATGAAGTATTATAAAAATTAAAATACACTCCAGCTGTGAGATCGAAGATTTCGTCGAAACTCATCTTTGCAAGCTGTGTGTGATACTCCGATCGCGCGCATTACGAGTTGTGTGTCCTCATTAAGGATATGGGTCGGCGACTCCCCGTACAACTACAGTGTAGCTATCAGGGTCAACAGGATGATTTTAGTCAGTCTGTGCGCGGGAACTATAAAACCCGTTTCTGAGGGGGACAAAATCTGACAGCTGTGAAGGGAAAGGGGGGCCTGGTTTTGATCAAAAGCGAGCGGGTTTGGAGGGGGGCGGGGGGGGGGGGGGGGGGGGGGCAATTTGTGCATGTAAGCTATAAATCCTTTCGAGGGGATAAATCTGACGGTTCTGGCACCAGTATATTATTGGGGGCGGGGGGGGGGGGTTTGGGGCGGGGAGGGGGGGGGGGCGGGGGGGGGGGGGGTTGGGCGGGGGGGGGGGGGGGGTTGGGCGGGGGGGGGGGGGGGGTTGGGCGGGGGGGGGAGGGTTGGGCGGGAGGGGGGGGGGTTGGGCGGGGGGGGCAGCTCAATATGTGCCTGGAAACTATACATTTTTTTGAGGGGATAAATGTGACAGTTTTGGAAAAAATACATCAGTTTATCATGAATATCCTGGGGTAAGTCGTACAATCAGTGAGTAAAGAGAGGGTGGAGTGTTCGAGGGGGTGGGGTTGGGATGGGTTAGGGAGGGAGGGAGGGGGGTGGGGGCGGGGTGGGGGCGGGGGGGGGGGGGGGGGGGGGGGGGAACACTATTGTAAAATATATAGGTTATGTTAACAAGTACCCTGGTATATGTTGGGCAGTTGTACGCATTCGGAATATTGCGGGATAATGGTGCCCATGAGATATTTCATGGAAATCTCCTTGCAAAGGAACATTGCGGGGTAATATGGAATTGATAATTTCAGGGGGGTGTTTCTGGAAGGTACCGGGGATTTTAGTTTGAGGGTTGACGAGATGAGGTGGGTTTCCGTCCCCACCCCATGGTCACTCTACTCTTGCCATCCTCTCAAATCTCTCCTCCTTTTTTGCTCCGTCTTCATCTGGATACCTCATAACCTCGGTGTTCATCTGGATACTTAATAATCAAGTGAAAACACACCATCTTCTTTCTCAGACATACTGAAGAGGGCAGTACTTTGTGTGGACATCAGATCGGGGCTATTATTGCCACTCCGTCTTTTATTCAACTCTGTCATTTGAACACGGTAACGGCTTAAGTTCGAACTTGACTAGTTGTTCTGAAATGGATTACCAAGAAAGTATTGTTGAAGAACTTAAGGCGCTACTCGAAAGTCAGGCAGGGACCTTTGAAGAAAGACTGTCGAACATGGATGCTAGTCGGGAGGAGGCTAGAAGACCGCAAGAGGGGTCTGTCGGTGGAGACCAGGCCTTCCTTACATTCTGAAGGTGCTGGGACTGGTGAACGGGCAGGTTCTGCTTCCGGTCGTAGAGATGAAGGGGTCAACATCCATAGTCTGCTGCAAACTAATGGTGAGGCCGAGGTTGCCAGGGGTAGCAGTCTCGAGTTAGGATCTCGGGAGATAAGCAGCATCAAACCTGCTGCTCCCAAGCCGAGGAGTTGTGTAGGGTTTCCTTTATAGAAGAGACGTTTTGAGGGATTTGCTCTGTCGGATGATTGTATGCAGGCATTTACAACGGTAGCTGACATGCCTGTAGGCGATCCCTCCGTGAATTCTCGTTTTTTTCTTGGTCAAGGATTCAGTGAGGCTAGTATTAGACGAGCCCGTATTGCGTAGACGTTTAACGGAGAGCATCACAGACCGTCAGTTGCTGAGCAAGGTGGTTGACCCCAACTTTCCTAGTGCTGATTGGCGTCTCCTGTGCAATTGGTTCCTGCCAAAACCACTCTCCCACAAATCACAATGGAAACGTCTTTTCAACAAATTAGATATTATAAATAACAAAGACACGATGATGCTTTTCGCGCGGGTAGACAAGATCGTGGGCGTGCTATGATCCTTCGGGGCACACTCACCTGCATATGACGTCAACGTGAAGATCGTAGAAGTACTTACGACGGACTACGAGTTTGAACAGCGTACGATACTGTACACAGACAACATCACCCGTGTCGAGATAGCAGCGATAGTCAGGCACAGGTGCACAACCTTGTCCAGACAGAGTACGAGCAAGACGCGTCGTAATGTAGGACAAGCCCTCGTTGCGAACAAGCCCGCCCGCCGAAACGTACGCAAGAAGGAAGCAGTAAGAATGAACGTGCCGGTAAGGGTGTGGCTGGTAAGGGTGTTTTTGGTGGTGATGCTGAAACCAAACATGCCAACAGCAGTACGAAGGACGGGGCGAGTAAGTATGAAGGCATGGGGAACAAATGTCACCGAGGTTTCGAGCCAGGTCATCAATGGTTCGACTGCACCGCACCTGTCATCCCCGCCGCGAAGAAATCCCAAAACGGTTCTGGTTAGGTTATAGGGTCTCTGGCGATCGGTATGCTTGGTTAAAGAGTGATGCGGTAGGAGGGCGCGAGCAGGGTGAGGACGGTACAGAGAAGTGGATAGCTGATAGAGGCTCGACCTTTCACATGACTAGATCCGCTGACTTGCTCTGTGACTTGCACCCAACCGAGGACAAGTTTAATATTGGTAACGATACTCTGATTGGCGTTGCGGATCACGGGTCGCTGACTGTAGCTTTTCCCATCGAGGAAGGAGGTGTCACAGTAAGGCCGGAGAAGTTAGCTTACGTACCCGACTTGGCTACGAACCATTTTTCCTTAATGGCTGCACACAAGCGAGGGGTAGGTGTTGTGACTGATGATATGAAGATGTGAGCGTGACCTTAGCGGATGGGCGTCTTCGGGTTCGGAGTGATGGATCTGGATACTCAACCTTTGTCAAAAGGATTGACCCTCATGATTACTACATCCCCTTTCCCATGTCGGTTCCTGAGCCCATCGAGAACCCCGTGCAGCCTGCTCACTCTGTTCCCCTGGTATTTTCTGTGGACGCCCTCGGTAGTGCTGACTCGCGTGAGGCTGTTGTAGGCATCAACGTTTTCCACTGCGTGCACGGCCATGCTAACGAATTAATGTTGAGAAAGAAGGTCAAATCGCTAGGTGTAGAGCTACTAGGTGACTTCAGACCGTGCACTGGATGTTCCGTGGCCAAGAGATACCGTAAGCCGATTGCCAAAAGTACAAAATCACGCGCAACGCAGAAGCTAGGAGAGGTATTGTCGATCTCAGTGGGGCTAAGAGCGTCCATTCGACAAGGTAAACGGTATGTGATTATAATGAAGAACGACTTTACCCGGTACTCTTGGGTATACTTTCTCGAGCATAAATACGATGCCGCTGAAGCATTCAAGAAGCTTTTGGCGGATGTGCGGATGGTTTGCCGTTGGAGGTAGAGAGAGTAAGGTCTGACAACGGTTGAGAATTCTTTGGAGGATATTTTGGGGACGTATATCGAAGCAGTAGTGCACCAAACCTGAATTTACGACAGCATGAAAACCGGAGATAAACGGCGTTGCCAAGAGTGCCCTCGGCATCATCCAAAGCGCGGCTCTTGCCGCTCGCGTCCAAGCCCCGACCCTCTTTCCCCACATCGAACTGCCACCATAGGAAACCCTCTGGGCAGAGGCTGTACACTATGGGTCAAAACATTTGAACCGACTTCTAACCCGGGCAAAACGTCGCAGCACGAGACGTGGTACGGCAGGGCAGCACCTGCATCACCACACCTGTTTATTCGTTCTTGGTATCGCCGCTGGAACCGCCCGTCGAAGTACTTTCTCAGGTGCGAGTCGCTTCTACATCGGGCCGGGCATCGACCACCCCCATAACTCATCGCGGATGCTGACGCGGGCAAACAAGGTGATATAAACAAGGGACATCACCTGGGAGGCTCCACTGGATATGGAGGTGCCGCCGGTGCAACTGCAGCAGTCGGCATCGCCGGAATTGGCAGGGAAATCGGAGCCGGGCGTCATTTTACGGTAGCCCAAACCCTTCTTCAACGATATCGCCTGTTTTACAACCAGTCCTGGCCGTATCTCTTGAACTACGGTGGCCGTTGCTACCCCGACGCCATCGTAGGATAGTTCGTCGCCAACAAGAACATATGCGAAGGTTATTTTTTCAATAGCATCCTTCCTCGTGTCGAGCAGCCAAGATATATTGGTTAAATAATATCGCTGGTTTTGGGGGGGCTATTGTAGAATCAGTCCCGGGAGGGACGTCACGGCGACGTCTGAGCCGGGAGGGACATGGGGGCTGGGAGAAACGCCAGAGCCGGAAGGTCTACATTATTTTGATTCTGGTCCACCGACTCTATTGCCACTTCTGGTGAGGGGAATCCCCCATCAGCGTCGCGCAACACTGCCGGCGGGGATTGTAGGCCATGGGGCAGAAGGTGAGAGGGGTTCAGTGTGCGGTGAAAATCTGCCGGTCCCCGACACTAACTGCCCGACCAGATATAATTTTTTCGTCGGAAAACAACGAGATGCCTGCCCACGGCGACATCTCGGTCGATGGAAGCGTTACATCGTCATCGGACGAGAGTCGCTCAGTGCCTATGATGGTGCGGACTGCGGAGCGCAAACTTGAACCTTAGACGACGAGATGGCGAGGAGCTGGGACGAACCAGAGCGCAAATGCAAGCGCTCAATCAAGACGTAGCTGGCCCGGAGAATATGTTTTAGCCCGATGGAGGGGGGCAAACTAATCCATGGGCTGCTGGTGGCACAGGAGGCTTACCCGTAAGCCGGGCGAGTTACTGAAATGCCTCGTCCGGGAAGCAGAGCCGGAGCCAATGTCGTACCCTGCAGCATGCTCGTCGCAGTATTCGAACGTTTGGATGGAGGCGATGAGGATGGAGTTCGATGGGCTCGCGGCCTCCGGAAACTTTGTGGAAGTGAATGGAATTCCTAAGGTGTGCAATATCGTAAGCGCCAAGTTGCTGTACAACTGGAAGGGTGATTAGCAAAGGTAGGGCTGACAAGGCGAAAGCCCGTATGATGGCTATGGGGTACCACCAGCTAGAAGGAGTAGACTACTTTGAAAATGTTGCTCCTACAACATCTGCTACTTCTAACAGGTTGGTAGCGGATATGGCATGTAAGCTGAGCTGGGACCTGAGAGGCACATAAATGTCGACCAGGCTTTCATTCAGTCGGAATTGGACACTGATATCTACTTGCGTCTGCTCCCCGGTTGTATATCAGTATCTGGCAAGGTCGTGGTACTCAACAAGGCCCTTTACGACCTGAAGCAGAGTGGTCGAGCGTGGTGTCAGCGTTTGTCGTCAACACTTGTGATGTGTGGTTTCGAGCAATGCTTTGTAAATCCCTCTGCTTTTTGACTGAGGATTGCTGGTGACGTTGTGGCAATGATGGTCTTTCATGTGGACGACATCAAGATTGCATCTACTGAGGAGGTGACTGAAGTTGTAGCCAGTCCCCTCAACCAGATATTTTCCACCAAGCATCTCGGGGAGGTAGAGTGGTACATCGGAAGTGAGTACAAGAGGGACAAAGAGAAAAGTTACTTTAGATATTTCTCAGACCCAGTTCATCCGGAGTGTACTAAATCGTTTGGAGTGTCTAGCCCCATCCCCGTCACTCCTTCAATTAATCTTAGGCATAAGAGCGAGGAAGAGACAGGTGTGGATGTACCGTTCTGTGAGATCGTGGGGAATCTGATGTGCATCGCGAATGCAGTTCGATCAATCGCGCGGTTTTCGCATGACCCTAAGCCTATTAACTACAAGGCGGCATAGACGATAATCGAGTATCTGAATGCCACGTCTAAGGTAGGGAAAAGTTTCAGGACAGATGATGACTTGGAATATGTGCAATTGGAGTTTGGTTTGGAGACGTACGTAGACGTAGACTACACCCACAAGGCAGAGAACGGACGTTCAGTTTCTGGCATAGCCGTTTGTTGCAGGGGCACGCTCGTCTCTTGGCTCTCTAGGACTCCAAACGTGCGTCACCCTATCTACCACAGAAGCAGAATACGGGGTCAAGGAAGCATTGCATGTTGGGATACTGGTGTTTATGATGCTCAGTTTAGGACCGACGAGCATTGGCGCGTACAAGGAACAAGAGGGCAATAGGCTCAGCGAAAAACTGCTTGGGTTCATCCAACACTAATCACATTGATGTGCGGCACCGTTTTCTCAAAAGAGGTGGATGCCACCGGAGACATTTCCGCGCAGTATATTCAGGCAGAAGATCAACATGCTGACACTCTGACAAAAACCCTTGATAGAAAGCGTTTCGAGAGGCATCGCAACTTCCTTTTGGACAAGGGCAAAGTTTCAACAATTTCCTTGTTTCCCAGAAGATCCCATTATTTGATAGTAAGCGGTTCGTTCTTGTTCTGGCAATATGCAACGTGGTAATGGCTAAGCATGTTGATACACGTAGTGAGGGTATACCATATAGGTTATATCGACGAATGTACGTCCAGCAATTGCGCAGTTGCTCTCGGATTATTGCGGGATAATGGTACCCATGGCATATTTAGTGGAAAGTTCTTTTGAAAGGAACGTTGCGGAAGAATAAGGAATCGAGAGTTCCTGGGTTGTGGTTTTGGAAAGCAATGGGGATTTTAGTTATGAGGGCAGACGTGATGAGGTGGTTTTCCGTCCCCACCACATGTCACTTTACTTTCGCCATCCTCTCCAGCCTCTCCTCCTCATTCCCTCCGTGCTCATCTGTACAAAAATAATCAAGATAAAACACACCATATTCATTCTCAGAATACTGTAGAGAGAAGTATTTTGTCTGGACATTGCGTCGGGGCTGTTGTTGCTACTGTGTCTTCTGTTCAACTCTGTCATTTGAACATATGAGCTAATACTCCCCTTGTCCGTGCAGAGGGAGACACGTAACACGAATTAATGTATGGAAGCCAAGGACTGCAAGGTGAGTGTACCGACAGCGGGAAAGTGTTTCCACCCTTTCACCCAATACTGACACATGGTACGATAGACATATCACTTTTCGTGTGATTTCTTTCTGACTGACAGTGCCTCTTGACTCAAAATTGTCGGAAATACGCCTTGTATTTGCATTCTTGTTTGTGGGTACCTCAGTCATGAAATTGTGCATCCGATAGCGGTTTAATTTTCCTCAAAATCAGTTTTTGGAGAGGTCTTAAGCTCCCAAATTTAGGAACCTCAGAAAACAATTGGTGCACCTCTATCGTAGCACGCGTCTATTATTACCTGAAAAGAAGATCTGTCGATACGGCTAAGATACAACGGGTTATCGAGCAGGGAGATGGAAAAAAGTATAAAACAATCGCCTATCCCCATCTGGAGGAACGTCTCATCCGCGAGCAGTCTGTAGTCTTCAGGATTCATTCGTGGTACCGTTTATATCTTGTCGACATTTCTTCTTTTCAGGTGGTATGGGATGAAAGGGTGGGAAAGCCTCCATGGAGGTGCCTCCGCTCTCTCTTCGAAAACAGCCACAGAGTAGTTGTGACTATGCTGGTACGTATCAACTGATTGAGTCTTCTTCCCTCCACGTTGCTCCCCTGCATGAAGCTGTGTAAATACAATACATTGATGATGCATTTATGTACGTGCAGCTGACCCACCACCCCACGGCTGCTTATGCAACGGGTAAGCCCTCTACGCTTCGTATGGATCAACAAACAGACCTCCAAGTCTCACCACAACACATCTTGCTCTACTGGCCTGGCACCTCGAACCAGCACCTCCAACCCAAACACCTGTGCCGTCAGATGCGCATTGGGGCTGCACAACGGGAGCTTCTTCGTGCTAACGGCGACCGTTTATTGGCACCTGGCAAAGGCTGCGTGCCGCGGGCTGACCGGGTTACGCCACTACAGCACCACGGTGCTCCCCAACAAGGCCTACGTTGGTACAAAGCTGATGGCGGCTTGTGGTGGCTGGGAAAAATGAGCTCTCGCACATCCACCGACGGGGAATATTTGGTACGTTTTCTAGGTGACCCGGAACCAATCAAGCTTCCGCTCTCTCCGGTCAACTATAGGACTTCGACCGGAGGTGTTCAAGGTTCGTGGTGCCTTCAATTCCGTCAGGGTAGATCAGTTACACGCGGAATTCAAAGTAACGTAGATGAATCTCGAGGCGCGGACGTTAGTTGACCTCCAGGCAAGCATTGCCTTCGAGTACTTTCATCCGGTTTTCCCGGTTTTGAATTTTGCTTCTTCAGGGGACATTCGGTTTTGTTCTGGGTTTTTTATTCAGTTTTGCTGGGGGATTTTCCTGCAATTCTCCGCCCGGTTTTCATGTCACCCCCGCAGGGTGGGGCACGAGGTCTTTTTCGCGCGCGCGAGTTGGGTTTCGTACATAGCTCGTTTTGGCTCGTTTTTGGGACCGCTGGGGGTTTTGCTCGCGAGGTTTTTGACTCTTCCGCCTTTGACGCCAGAGCTTTGGCATTTTGTTATTGTTTCTATTTTTCTTCATAGTTCCCATTTTCCCTCTCCTCTGCCTCCGTTTCCCTTGCTAATATGTGGAAGTGATGGCTCTCGCGCCTGTCAATCCCGCCATTCGCTGAGGTGTTGTGTACCCTTTTTCCCGTCTTCTGCTCTTCGTTTGAGGTTTTCTGCTGTAGCATTTTCCGCGAGGCTTTGTAGCCTCGCAGGGTAAAGGTGTGGGATCAAGTTGTGAAGAGCCGCATCTTCGAGTCATGTTCTAGATCGTGGAACCGGTTCTTCCCCGAATTTTCCATGTTTCTGGATAAACGGCTTGTTTGGATTGGCTAGTGTTATGGCATTCCACTGGGAGCCTAACAAGGCGCAAGATATGGGATACGGCTGGATATTGAAAGCCTTTGAAGGCATGTGCGTATAGGAGAAAGGGGATGATGCTTTTGCCTCGCCGAATTGGACGCTATTCAGTTCGTCCGTGGTGTCTGTAGAGCTAATACCAGATCTAATCTAGTACAAGTGAGTGACCAACGTGGAATCTGCTTAGTGGAGAAGCCTGCAAAGGGTGGCCTGCGTCTGTGACAGCCCCTTAATCATCCTATAGCAGCACTTCGACTTGCTCGATTCAATATTCGATAGAGTAAACAAGGTTACCACACACACGTAAACATAGTCTACGCGTACAGTAGCATGTAAGGCAATGCCAAAAGTTCGATATACAAACTAACAATGGACTATTTGGTGCCGTTCCTAAATTAATTGAATCCGACTCCGAGCTTCATCATCTTCAGATCTGCTTTCTCGATCGGACACATCCGGGCACACGCCGGCTAACCCTTTAGTCTGGCTGCGAAGAGACGCGTGGAGCGCGTTTATCATTATGTTTCGACTGATCAAGCATGCGGGGCCAGCAAGGTGACTGACAATGTCTGCTCGATGTCGACTCCTCGTAGCCACTGAGAGGCGCGTACTGAACCAGATTCTCTGCTATACATGTGCATCGTACTACTACATACTCTACAGTAGAATCTAGATCCGAGCCTAGCAGACCGACTGTCTGTCTGTGTGAAGTCTGATCGTGGAGAGACGTGCTGACTGTGTTTCAGGAGCGAAACACAGTGTCGCTGCCTTCGTAACATTCAACCCTTCGAATGCTATGGCAATGCTACTACTTGTTGCTGCAGATTGCTCACATAGAGTACGCGACAGCGCTTACGATTTTAGCCGTTGAGTATTCCAGGCTTGAGATCAAGGCGAAAACAAAAAATCATAAATATGTTTTCCGATCGCTCATTCGGCGGGGCTCGTACATAGAGTAAGCGTTAACGTCACCCGGGGACGATACGCGTTGCCCTTGCGAAAGCATAGGCCACGTCAGCGGCAAACTTACCCCCGCCTCTTCTTGTTCGACATATCGTGCGCCCTGTCTGTCCATTCCTTTTTGCACCGCCAAGAGCATTCGATGCGATGTTGGTGGTGCGCATCCTGCGAACATCGTGTAGAAAGAGTTGGTCGCCTCTAATTAACCTCTGACAGTGGACTGCTGATTATGCACAAAGCAACGAGGGGCCCTGAATACAAGCAGGTCATTCAGTCTTCATCAGGATTGTCCAGAGCACTCAACCGTCGCCCTTTACCCTGCGCTTTTCTATCTTTTACCCAGGTATCCCACTTTGCAAAGTAGTTTTTCTGATTACCCAGCCCAACTGACCAACTGACTCAAGTTCTTGCGCTCGACAACTCCGCACGTCGTGGTCGTTCAGATACGGAATGAGTTGCTGCCATTCGGGACGAGGCGGTACACTATTCATTCACACAATGTGTGACAGAGCGTTTTGGCGTCCTCTATGTGGATCAACGCCCCCGCACCGATTAATCTTGTGTACCAAAGACGAACCAGCCGCCGGTGCCACATTTGGGCATTGACCACCGCATTCTTGTCCAGTTTTCTTCCTCCATATCTACAAGCCATGAAGAATAGCTTGAAGGAGTAAAGATTGTCGTCCCCTGCGCGACGTGGCACGGGTTGTGTCGCCCGCTTCTTGCCTGGGTTTGTTGACATCGAAAACCAAAACGATCCCTTTCTCGCTGCCGTGTTTACCGGTGACAAAGATGGCGTCCAATACGGGGCTAAACTATGATTTATACCAATCTGCGCGAGGTGTTGCTCTCCGTAGTCGTCTATGAAAGCTCGTGGTAGAACACCCTCCGCTGTGCCGTCAAACAGAGCTCCTCGAGCTGTATCGCGCCAGGCGTACTGGTGCAGCTGTCTTCATGTAGACGATGTTTGAGATCGGGGATGATGATATCGTCCAAGCAGTGGCCTGAGGCCCGCCTGTCGACTTGAACAGTAACAACATTACTGCTCCTGAGCGGTTTGCGCACGATCTCGGCCGGTTCTGGCTCCATCGAGGCCATATCGTGGAGAAATTCACCCTCACCATTTATTATTCCTTGAAATATCCAAGGCGCGATGCCGACAGTCAGCCGAATGGCCAGGTTTCCTCTTTGTAGCTTTGCTCCACGGCAATAGCCACCGTGGGGTTTACCTGCCTCGCTGTAAGGTAAATCAAGAGGCGTTGCGGCTGATCGTAAGCGCTACAGATTCCGTTTGTATGCGCGAAGGCCCAGTTGCAACAATATGGGGGTTTTCGTCGCCCCCTTGCGCCTCTGGGGGCAGCAGTCAACGCCACCATGGCTGGTTGGTTGACGGTGTGAGCACCACACGAGACACGGCTCGTCTCCACCTTTGCGTCGCTGCTGTCTGCGCGGGTTGTTCTGTTGTTCTTTACGCAGCTGCGGCTGCTGTTCGTCATTCAGCTGCCGTTGCTTGACGCGTAGGGGGCGCATACGTTTCAAGTGACGACACGAACACAAAACGGTAGTTCATACCTTTGCGATCTATAGACACGCCTAGGTCAGGCAAGGTCTATGGCCCGATACCTACCCTTCTCTACCTGGAGGGGCTCGTCTACGCCAATCAGATGCCAATGAGAAATAGTTAAGTTGTGTATTTCAAACCCACGAGAGCATAAGCGATCAAAAGCTTCATCCCCAGAGCCCTGTACCAGAATGCAGAACAAAATTAAACGAAAACCCCTGTCGCCTCAGATCCAATTATCCAATTAACGCCCACATCCGAACCTAAGCAGTCAATCACCACCACCACCAACGTCCGCTATCATCACCGATCACCGCTCAGGTTCACTCTCTGGCGCGCTACCGATCGCAATGCCCCCAAAAGCGAGGGTTTACTCAAAGTTGATCCACCAACTGGCTTTGATCAAGAGCAAACACCATCAACTAAATCTTGTTTGTGAATGATAATAAACAACACCCGATACCGTATCCAGCGATTACCGTTGCCATATTAATGCTTGCACACGCGTTCAACCTTTCACATGGAATTTATCACGAATGTTTCACGGGTTGCAAATTGCTGCTTGAATTCGTACATGTTTCCATGCGCAAACTCAAACTAGATCTACTCCAGCCGCCGAAGCAAGCCTTTTATTATGCCGCATACTGCTGTATCAACAATCAGAATAACACAAACAAATGCAGGGAAAGCTTTAACGACAAAAGCACAGAGGGCATGTACTTGCCCCTAAGATCAACCATACGACGCGCGACAAAGCATGCGACATATAGAGCAGAATCTTCTCATAACAGCGCAAACTCCCACATGAAACGCAATAAATGAGCGGGCTCCGTGGTGGAAGCCAGGTCAGCACAAAACCCTCGCAAAACAAGAGTCAAGCTTTCAGCTCCTGGCGGCGTCCGAGTCCTCAACGACATCCTGTTTATCGCCATTCCAGCCGTTCATATTCTTCAATGCAGAGCGCAGCCACCTTTTCGAACGGCTAAATACACGTGTGCTGCCTTTTCCCCTCGCTCCGCCGCCCGAAGTCGATACCCTCGACAACCTGGATACCCAGCAGGGGAGATTAGAGGCATTTCGCTGCTTCGGGCACAATCACACGCTTCACATGTGTAGCCGGGAGCGCTCCCCCCTTGGGATGCGCAGCAAGACAGCCCCCAGTCGACACCACTGAACCACTTATTTTCGGTGTATCTATGTCGCCAGCATGCCCCTTCTCTAAGCCTTCAGGCCTCGTGATCGGTGGGTGTGTCTTTGCTGCCCGAGTTGAACCATCAACGGATCAAAGTGCGCTCACATCGCGGGACTTCACAGAACCAGGTCAGCCAACCCGATTCGAATTTCGCCATCAGCAGATGTGAAGCCCTGCGCACCCCCGCCTGCTGCTGCACATTCTTCCACACGCTGCGAGAGTTAATTGGCCATAGTCTCCAGCGGTCCCTCGTTCGGCGATAGCAGCTTTGGTCCGTCTCATGTATTGCGAAGAAGCCGGCGTAAGCTAACGCTCATGTTCCGATCCAGTACCGAAATGTTTCATTGGCCAACGTCGGTGTGTTCACCGGTGTTATCGATAACTATAGGCATGCCTGGGTCAGGCACCGTCTATGGCCAGAGCCCTATCCTTTTTGGCCTGGAGGGGCTCGTCTAATAAGAGAGATAAGTTATATGACACTCACTTACGAGAACATAAACGATCTCAAACTTCATCCCCAGATCCTTATACCGGAATCCAGGAAAAATAATCCAAACCAGTGTCGTCTCCAAATCCAACTGATGCTCACGTCGTACGTCCTCAGCAGACCATCACCACCATGAAAGTCAGCTATCATCACGTATCACCACTCAGGATCAACGTTTGGTGCAACTGTCCACAGATCGCGGATCATTGCCTACACGACGGCACCACTTCCTTCTATACCCCTGAATGAGTCAGAACGTAGCGGGCCAGGTATCGGCAAGGCCAAACCTTCCAGTCTCCAGGTGAGCTTGACGAATTGCCCCTTCTCGGACGGTAGAGCTGTTGGTTGTCCTTATGAACACCGCGGTTAGAATCCATTTTTTATGGGGGAGTTCCACGTATTGATAAGGGATTTATGTATAAGGTGTGAGGGAACACTCAGCGGGAGGAATGGGAGGTTTATTTCGCCGATTGCCTCCTTGCATAAATTGCCACGAGCTGTCACTCGACGGCTGGATAATATAAGAAAGAGTTCTGTGTCACCGTCTTGAGTCATCATCACGCCTTCCCCCGCAAGCTACGTGTACAACTTGCGAGATCTATCAACACATTAGCGAGCCGGTTGATTTCTATTGGTAAGCGCAGCCAAGGCCAGCTTATAGAGGTGGAAAAAAGCCACACATGTGAGACTACGATGGTCAAAACATTGAGGCGAGCGTGTTAGCAGAGAGAGAGAGAGCAGAGAGAGAGCAGAGGGTGGTACTAGAGATGAAATGTGAGATCCAGGTCCTGCAAAGAAAAGTGGAGGAGCAGAAGCTGCGCGCCGAGAGGGACGCGCTGCAGGCTGAGGTCGGTTGGGGGGGGTGAAGGGAAAAGGAGCGGAGAAACAACAGCGAGGGATTATGCATCGTCTCATGCTGTGCCAACATCTGGGCTGGCAGCCCAACCAGGCACGTCGCAAATTTCTTCATCTCGTCCGAATTCGTCTCAATTAACCCCCCCCCAAGTTTGAAAATATAGAGGCGCACTTTAGAATGTGGTGAAGCAAGTTCCAGGCGTTTTTGTCATCAGTTGGTTGTCTATACGTCCTCAAGGCAACCGGTAATCCTGTGATGGTAAGTGACATCAATGTGTCCCAGAAATAATTAGAACAGAGGCACACACCCAAAGAGATCATTGATTCGCGTGTGATTTATGGGTTGTTGATGGACTCAATGACTGGGTATGCCATAGCAGAATTCCGCATGCAGCAATCCATGTCGCCAAGTGGCGCATGGCAGGAGCTAAATAACTGTTACATGCCGAGAACCCTAGCAGCAACGCAGAGGCTGACGAAGGAATTTCAGGCAATACACAAGGAGGAGGGAGGGGACCCTCTTGTGTTCCTGGGTAGAGTGCTTAAGGCGGCCGATGAATTGGCCATGCTTGGTTGTGGGGAAAGAGTACAAGAGGTGAGCAGGCACATCGTCACTAACCTTCCATCATTGTACTCAATCCAGAGCAAATCGATTCTCTCTCGCCCGTCAATACCTCGTTCCAAAATAAACGTTATTATTCGGGATGCATATGTGAATGAGAAGCTAGGAAAGGACATGGTGACTAAGGCGTTAAGAGTAAAAGTGGGGGTAGACCCGCATACCTTGTACGCCGGCGCTGTTCAGCCTGCCGGTGGAGCAGGCACAGGTTCAGGTAGTCAAGGGAGAAACACGAGAGGGGGAAGATACAAGCAGCAGCAGCAATTCCAGCAGCAGCAGCAGTTATTCCGGCAGCAGCAGCAGCAACAGCGGTTCCAGCAGCAGCAGCAGCAGCAACACAGCCACCCAAAACAAAATTGTTGGGACAACCCTGGCTCAAATTCATTTGGGACGGGGGTGCCGGGACGGGGGGGCAGATTCTTGCAATTGGTTGGCTACCTACCGATCCACCGTCAGGGGTTATGCCGCCGATGCCCCCGCCGCCGGTGGGAAATCCGGCGGGCTGGGGTCCCCCACCGAATCCAGTATCACGGGGGCAGAAGGGGGTATGTTACAGATGCCACCGGCCGGGTCACTATGTAACGGAGTGCCCGATTTCCCCAGCAAATATGAACATGGCCGTCCCTTTCAAAGCTCAACAATACCCCCACCCCATGCACTGTGGTGGTGGCTGGGTAGAAGAGTCACCCCCTGGCAGTGATGGGTACACCGCAACCGTAGTTCCCACCACAGCCCTTTTCGAATAATTCCCACGAGCAGAAGAACGACGGCAGTTGTGCGCCAACGATCAGCCCACATCTTCTCACCGCGCTGTTTACACAAAAAGACAAGGAACGTCACAGCGGTGTTTTTGTGGGGAATGGGAGAGAGCAGTGGATAGCTGATTCGGGGGCTACCTTTCATGTAACTGGTAAGCCCGTCGGCATGGTAGGTTGTAAAGCCCCCCGTCCTGGTAGAAGTACTTTGGTAGTAGGCGACATGAGGTCGCTGCAGGTGCTTTGTTTTGGAAAAATACCGATGATAATGCATTGCAAGCAGGGAGATGTTCGGGTTAAGCTCTTGGACGTAGCTTATGTACCTGCTCTGCAATTCAATCTGTTCTCGCTCAATGCCGTCGTGCCAAAATGCTCCGTCTCGCTCGATGCTGAAGGAGTTCCTATGTTGGATGAAGTTCTGTCCATCTTGCGTAGGGACGCTGGGTCGTTTGTAGAGGCCACTAGGGTAGTGGAGAGCCCGATTGCTGCCGCCGTAATGGCCCCGGGAAAGATGAGGAGGATTGATATTAACGACCTTCATGTTTCCTTGCACAATGCCATGCTGATACCCTCCGTGAAACGGCGCGGCAGATGGTAATCAAAGTTTTTGGGGGGTTGGTTCCATGTGCTGGGTGTTCCGAGGCGAAGAGGAGGAGGATGGCGGTACCGTGGACGACGAATGCCATTCCACCAGGCCTCTGGAGCGTCTCTTCTTGGATTTATAGGGTCAACAGCTTAGGTCTGCCGGCGGTGCGGAGTACTTAATGATGATTGTCGACAATTACTCGCGGATGGGACGGCCGTACTTTTTGAAACGGAAGTCTGACGTCTCGATGGCTTTCGATGGTTTTCTGGCTGACGTTAACGACAGAGGTACCCCGTCCATCGTCGAGTGTATTCGCTTGGACAACGGCACGGAATTTACTAAGCCGGAGTTCGTGGTGTTACTCAACGACCGTGGGATTCGCCGCGAGTACACGCCTGCCGACTTCCCGAAGCAAGAGGGGGGGGTTGAGCGTCGAATAGCCATGACGCTCGAGCTTGCTATGGGGTCCCGCCTGGAGGCTCCCCGTTTGTTTGGCGACGCGAAGATGCCACCAACACAGCCCCTCTGGGCTGAGGCGTGTAAGTACGCTAGCAACGTGATCAACTTGACGACAAGGGTCAGGGACAAGCCGGACATGTCCTCGCCATACCGGAAGTTCCACGGGAGACCGCCGTTTGCGCGGCTCCTCCCGTTCCCGAAGCCGTGTTTCTACCACGTAAGGAGGACCCTAAAGTCGGAGCACAAGGCGGGGGCTTGTTTTTGCCTGAATAATGGAAACAACCACTCGGCAGATTGTTGCAAAATTCTGCTCATGTCTGGGCGTACGTCATACTCCCGCGATGTTACTTGGGAACACCCGACGAAATCGTTTGTGGGGGTACTGCCTTTGGAGAAGAGGAGGTCTCCACCGCCACCGTCGCCGCCGCCGTCCCCGGGTACGCCGGAGCCTCTGGTGGATCCCAGAGCTTGGTTCGAGCCACTGCCACTGTTCTCTCTGTTGCCGCCGCAACCACCACCACCATCACCGCCGCTGCCGCCGCCGCCACAGCCGCCGCCTTCACCGCCGCCTTCACCGTCGCCGTTACAGCCGCCGTTATCGTCACCGCGGCTGCCACTGCCACCGTTCCCGCCGCCGCCGTCACCACCGCCGCCGCCACCGCCGTCGTCACCGCCGTGACCGCCGCAACAGCCACTGCAGCCACAGGTTTTAAAGCGTTCTGCCCGGGAGCTGAGTAGGTACAACCAAGGCCCGAAGGGTGACGGTGTGCAGCGGGGAAGGACAAGGGAGGAGACAGTGTGTCACCGATAGGCTGGGGCGGACCAGGATGGCGACGATGTGCAGCTAGGCAGGACTAGGGGCGAGACTGCGCGGCACCGAGAGACTGCGGGGCGTGGGCTGCTGTCGTTAATGGCAGCGGGAGCAGGCATAGGTCACGTGCTTTTTCACCAAGCCCCGCCGCACGATAGTCCCCCTCTTCTCACACGCCCGGTGAGCGAGCTTTCAACGCCAAACTAGCTAAAGAAGCATGTGCAGATAAGTATTCGACTGTTTGGAGGCAGGCGATGGAAAAGGAGTACCGTGGACTGGAGAGCGCGGGAACGTTTGGGGAGATGTAGCAACCAAACGGACTGAACAACATCTCGGCAAAACAGGTGTTTGCCTGGAAGCCCGACGAGCATGACTATGTGGTTCGAGCGAAAGCGAGACTGGTGGCGAGAGGTTTGAAGCAGCGTGAAGGTATTGATTTTTTAGAGACTTTTGCCCCGACGCCTGCTGCGTGTTGATTTCGTTTGGTGGGTGCTATTGCGTGTGAGTTTTGTTTGGATTTGTGTCATTTTGATGCCGAGCAAGCATTCGTTTCGCAGTCAAGTCTGGAAGAGGATGTTTTAATGCGACTGACCCCTGGTTGTGGTGAAATATCCGCTAAAATAGTCAGGTTGAATCGCAGTCTCTACGGCTTGAAACAAGTGTCGAGGTCGTGGCATAACCATCTTATCACCACCAACATGAAAAGTCTTGGATTTGAACAGAGCCTCTCGCTGATTCGTGTGTCTTGCGATTGTTCGAGTCGGGCTCTGTTTCCATGGTAACAGTAGTGCATGTGGGTGATATTTTTGCGGTACGGCTTAAAACTAGATTCGACCAGTTTTGTGAAGATCTTACCCGGCTTGTTCCGATCAACAATCTGGGCGAGTTGCGGTGGTGGTATGCTGGTTGTCGGTTTTCGACGGATCGGGATACTGGTACCTTTTGCCTTGACTATTTCGCAGCAAGCTTTCGCTGAAAACACCGCGGCGAGGTTGGATGCTAGTTATGGGAGGAATACCGCACTTTCGACTGGTGGTCTGAAACTCGAGGGGTTCGACAAGAATGAACCTGTGGGTGATTGGCCTTGTCGTGAGTTGGTAGGATAATTGATGTGGCCTGCGAACGAAACACGACCGGATATTGGAAACGCGGTGAGAGCCGTACCAAGGTACGCAAATCAGCCTAGGGAAGTACAGCAATTGGTATTTTAGAGTATGTCTTTTTTACGAGTAATTTTGGTAATACGTTCCAGACGAGGAGTGGGCGTGAGCTGGTAGCGTTTGAAGATGCTGACTACGCCAGCAAAGCCGCTGACAGGAGCTCAGTTATCAGGTGGGGCTATAATGTGTGCGGGCGCCTGTTTGTGCTGGTTTTCGAGAACACAGAAATGCATCACGCTCTCGACCACTTACGCCGAGTATGTAGCACTGGCAGACACCATTAAGGAGGCGATATTCTTGGGGTATGTATGGAATTTTATGTTTCCGGGGTTTGGTACGTCGTGCATTACGATTTTCTAGGATAACGAGGGGGCGAAGAACCTGGCACAAAGCCCAGTGTGCACGTCGAACTTGAAGCACATTGACGTACGACACCACTTTTTGCGGCAGCTTTTTTTCAAAGGGGAGCTTGTTAATACTAATGTCGAGTCAGATGATCAACATGCAGACATCTTGACAAAGCCGCTCGACTACACGGCTTTTTGCTATAATCGGGATTTTCTGATGAACATTAGATGCGTTTTTCGGGTTGAGGATAGTTATATCTTAATCTCAGAGTACGTATTTAAATCGTCGGTTTCTCCGAGTGCTTTTTGGGTATTCGAAATTGAGTTTTTGAGTAGTGCAACATATATATCCCACCACTATGGATGGTTCGTCGTGCAGCGTGCGGTGTACAACTAGATAGAGTTTCGTGTCAATTTTCTTTTTCGTATAAATATTGAGTTGGGTTTTTTCAGGGTTCAGCTAGATCCTGTACTGGATACTGGTATTTCAAGAATATCGGGGATAATCAGATAGTAGTATATTTGAGCCATAAATCCGAAGAAAACATCCGTTTTTTGTGCTAACTTCGAGGATGGTGTCGTTTTCCTGGCAACTATTATCAAGAGTGTTTGATGTTTCCAGTGCAAGGCTGTTGTTATTATGTTGGAGAAGTTGAGGACTTGAAAGTTTTGATTTTTGAGTGGACTAGTTGAGTTGTCATATTGCGTTTTTGGTTTTCGAATTTTGTCTGAGATTAATTTGCGTTGATTATGATCTTGCGATATATTAACCCGCCTTGTCATACCGAGCAGTGTGAAGGAGTCGTGGTGCCGGAGTCCTGCCGACGACGCCAGATTGTGAAGGAGTCGTGGTGCCGGATGTTGGGAGGGAAGGGACGCAGGGGTATCAGCTTCGCTTGGAGACAGCACCGGTTCTTCTTTGATGATTTCTTATTACTGGCGTTGAGCTATGAGAAGCTCGAAGGAGACAGGAAAGGGGAAGGAGTGAGAGCATGGGGGTGGGGTGAGGCTCACAGAGTTCGCTTCACCCTCCAGCATTGCTGCTGTGCTCTCTTCTGGACCTTTACCTATGGAACGTACAAGGAACGTTCTCCTAGGTGTGCTATATTCCCAAGAGCGCTTAACGCGCTTACTTCTACCTATCTTGTCCAGAGGAGGACGTTCCATTACCGAGAACGTTCTTGTGGTATAAGCTAGCTATTCTCTACGGGTTATCCGCTTCACTAAGAATATTCCGTTCTAAGGGAATCTTCTTGTGGCCAATAGACCGTTACTCTGCGGACTATCTTACCGAATCTATTGCCCGCTATACCGACACTCTATTACAGCAGGGGGATATCAGTATGTTCGCCGTGTAAAACAAAGTGGGGGGATGTTGGTTGTCCAATTAAACACGGCGGTTAGGATCCATTTTATATCGGGGAGTTCCACGTGTTGATAAGGGATTTATGTATAAGGTATGATGGGACACTCAGCGGGAGGAATTGGGAGACTCATTTCGCCGATTGCTTCCTTGCATGAGTCGCCAAGAGCTGTAACTTGACGGCTGGATAACATAAGAAAGAGTTCTTTGTCACCGTCTTGCGTCATCATCACGCCTTCCCGCGCCAGCTACATGTACACCTATATAAATCTATCAACAAGAGTTGTCACAAACATATCCTGATTCTGACGATCTGTCACACCCCCTCTGATTGCACGCGTTAAGCTGGTCACGGTAGCTATCCATAGTGAAAAAATACTCGTTGTCATCCTGTTCTGAACGCATCCGAGTGTTGCTGATTTTTCAAAATTCTCAATGCCAATCTCCTCGCACGAACTTCCTTGAAAATTCCACCGCAACATTGCCCACGCCTGCTTCCTAATGTCCTGCTCCGTCCTCAAGTTTCGTGCCGTCGAATCCCCCTAAGACGAAGAAGACTGAGCCGGGCGCTAGTCAAAAATTACTGTATGCTGAAGCGATTTTTGGTGGCAACGTCGAACACCGCAAGGGCAGTGGCCTGACTGTCGTCGGTCTGTGACGGTGGCTTTTGCCCCTGCAGGAGGTTGATTATATCTTTGTTGTAGATGCTGAGACTGGCACGAAGCTGAAAAACCTCCATTCATGAAAACCGCCCGCCCATTGCCGTCGACTTTCGACTTTGGTTTCAAGACAACGTGCCGTTTGTTCGCTGTCCCGTCAGTGATGGTTGTTCCTCAAGGTCACAAATGAACGTAAACTGTTTGGAGAGGCCTTGATGCAATCCTTGCGCAGGCTTGTCAAATCACACGCCGAGCCTGTCAAAGCTCGGCCTGTGCCCTCTCGCACTGGCGTACCCTAGCTGTGCCGTCTATACCACAGCTGGTGCAGCGCGATCCTCTGACAAGGACTATCTGTATCGTGTAAACTGCAGGTGGTGCAGGCTCCACGACACGCCTAGAGTCCGTTTGTGACCTGTGATCCAATGACGCACAATACCTGAGCCGTCGATGCTGCAGCTGGTATAGGATCAAGCAAATGCCTCGAGACCTTTCTCGACCCGAAATCGAATGACTGACGTGCACTACCTGTACCGTGGAGGTTGCGGCTGGTGCAGGTTTAACGGGACTTCTCGAGTCCTTGCACGGCCCGTGTTAAAATGGCTGACGTGCGCTACCTTTGCCGTCGATGCGGCAACTCGTGCAGGCTGTAGCGGATGTATTGAAATTTGCGGCGCCTGAATGAAGAAGAACAACGCCTCAGGAAGTACGGAATCAAACGCATAGCACAACGCCCTGATAGCGATGTCGGCGCGTAGGTACGATGTCGGTGCTGTAACGCTCGAATTTTTGTTTTTAGTTTTTTCGATGAACGATTACTAGTACATCATATGAACCAAACGATGCCAATGAATATTGATAGGATAGGTGGAGAGCCTAAAGCGCCCATCCTCAACAAAACGCACAATTTGGAATTGTCCGGTGAGGTCGCGCTAACATGAATTTGAGCCGGGACACGCCCGGACGCCGTCTTTACGTTTCTCAACAACATTCGCCAGGTGTGTAAAATGCTGACGAAAATGCTGATGACCTGCCAACTGAAGCTCTATACCACACTCGACCAATCTCCACATGGTGATAGTCTCGCAGAGTTTGGCGCAATAATATGACCAGCGAATCAATGCAGCCGCGAATTATTGATGCAGTGCGTGCGAGATTACACAATATAATAAGACTATCATACACCAGCTGTGAGATCGAACATTTCGTCCGAACGCGTCATGTATCTGTTGTTGTTGTTGTTGTTATTTTTGTTGTTGTGGTAGTGGCAGTGGTTGTGGTTGTGGTTGTTGTTGTATTCGTTTCTTTTTTGTGATTGCACTTTAACAGCAGATTCGATCACACAGCTTGAATAGATACTTCTCGGAGACCTCGTGCATCGACTGCCGGAATATCACAAGATAGACTACACGAGTAGCCTAAAGTTTGATAAACGAAAATGGTTTTGTTGCGAGAGCAAAGCTAGATTGGGAAATGCTTGTTTATTTTCTTTGGTTCGTAATAGATACTTGACGAAGAGATTCTACTTGGTATCCCTGTTGAATAGTAAGAAAACCCGTCATGTCGTGTGTCTCAACGACGATGTTTTCACCTCCCCTGCTGATGATGTTCTTTGACAGCAGATACGAAGCTAAGATATATTAGCTGTCGCTAAAACGAGCGACTGCTGATAGATGTAGCTGTCGTCAGACGTGTGCGTCCACGGGCCATTGGTTTGTGTGATTGCGAGGGGCACCACAGGTGGAATAGAGCCGATGTGACGTTTGTTGTATTGGAATTGACGCGGTCATTAGTTGGCCGCGACGGCGTTAAAGACGCCCATGCCTGTGTACCTAAGTCCACCATCCTAACCTCTTCCCGCAGCCTAGCCTTCATGGTGTCGGATTTTCCAAGCTTGCCTATCCTGTCGAAACTCAATGGCTCTACCATGAGGTCCGCTAGTCTTTGCCCGTGTGGCCTGCTGTGTGTGTTTTGTTGCTTCGTGGTGGTCTGCCTACACCTGCAGCCTAAAATCAAATGATCCCACACTAAAATCAAGTTTAGTCGAAGACACGCACGTGCAAACTATTTTTTTTTCATATGGGAGCCTATATTGCGAGGCCCAGATGTAGATCAGAAACTCGCTTCGCTCGAATTAAACACCACACCGACCGATAGGTCTTGCAAATGTTGAATATTTCTCCGAAGACGGTAGAGATTTTCTTATTCTATTACATACACTAAACAGATCTTGCTACAGCAGTGTCCGTGCCGATGCATCCTGGAGAGACGAGCTCTGTCGTCCCATATTATTACTAAAAACAGACACTATTCAGCATGTTGATTTGACCACGCAATGAACCACACACAGCGAAAAGGCGGACGAAACAAAAAAGATGTAATAAGCCAGTTGCAAAAAAAAACAAATATGCAAGTCAGCTCGCCTGAAAAATTGCAACAACAAAAAAGGAAAAACGAAAGAAGGAAAAAGTAGAAAACAATCAACGTAAGAAGGTAGGAGAAAGGAAGAAAGAACGGAATGTATCGTAACGGGTTGACACTAAAAGGGAGACACTCCTGTTTCTAAGAACGTATGGCAGGAGACGGCGCTTGGACCCCTTGACGGACGAACACGTTCTGATAATTTTCCTTGGCTGACGCTCGATTACGAGATAGAGTACTATTGTTAATAGTTTTCAGTGTAGAACGACCGAATTTACACCCTCGATTGATCGACGTTTTGCCTTGACTGACCGGCTCCCGACCCATCTGTTCATAAGACGTGCTTGTATTTGTTTCTAAAAGACATCGGCGTGGACACTGGTTGTTGTGCTGGATGTACATCGATGGAAATGTCAGTCCAATGTGAAGAACAAGGACACGACGGCACGAGAAAGAAGAAAAAAAATATATAGCAGACAGGGCAGGCCAGGCAGAAAATACAAAATAGCAAAACACAAAATGGAAGCATCCAACCAACGCAGGGCGCAGCAGCCATGTTGGGTTTCGAACGACCCATCTTCGAATTTGAAAAATTCCGCATGATGCATCACCTGCACAACAGTATTTCTGACGACGGCGACTCGTCTTCGACAGCGGCACTAAGAGGGTGCTTTCTGCAGGATGAGAGGTAAGGCGAATCGTCGATAGCTCCGCAGACACTTCGGGGAGAGTTCCAGTAACCGATCTGACAACCCTCTATTTTGTGAGAAGAAGAATGTGTAAGGCATGGTTTATCAATAGGATGATATCTACATAGATTTCGACTGTACTTCGGCAGAAGAACAAAACCACAAAAAGGTAGAAAGAAAAGGTGATATGAAGACAGAAAACTTCGAACAAAACACATCAACAGTACCTGAATATATAGTCTAATATTTTTATGAGTTTCGACAGTCAAAGCTAATCTTTGAAAGCTGTGTGTGATACTCCGATCGCGCGTATTACGGGTTGTGTGTCCTCATTGAGGATACAGGTCGGCGACTCCCCTTGCAACTACAGTATAGCTATCAGGGTCAACAGGGTGATGCTAGTCAGTCTGTAAGGAGATGCTTTAAAACCCGTTTTTGAAGGGGACAAAATGTAACAGCTGTGGAAGGAAATGCATCAGTTTATCAAGTGAATACTGTAAGTCGAATAACCGGTGAGGAGAGGGCGGATTGTTCAGGACGTGGGGGCCTGGTTTTGATCAAACGGGAGCGGGGGTGGGGGCGGGGAAGGGGGGCGGGGGGCGGGTGGGGCAGCTCAATTTTTACGTGAAAACTACAAATCCTTCAAGGGGGATAAATCTGACGGTTTTGGAAAGAATGCACCAGTTTATCATAGGGGGGGGGCGGGGGGGGGGGAGGGACGGGCGGGGTAGCTCAATCCGTGCGTGGAACCTATACGTTATTTAAGGGGGTAAATGTGACGGTTTTGGAAAGAATGCACCAGTTTATCATGTTTATCCTGTAAGTCGCACAACCAGTGAGTAGAGGGCGGAGTGTTCGAGGGGTTGGGGGTGAGGGTGGGGGGGGTGGGGAGGTGGGGGGTGGGCGAGGGGGGTGGGGGGTGGGGGGGGGTAGGGGGGGTAGGAGGGGGGGAGGACTTAAGGTGGAATAGATGTTGGGGTTTGCTATACGCGTGGTCCTAGGTCTACGCGATGTTGCGGGTGGTGGGGAAGGAGGGGGCGTTGGGGGCGGGGGGAGTGGGATTTGCAGCAGTGGCATGGATGGCTCTAGGAAGATAATGAGGCGATATCCAGGGCGTGGAAGTTGTTTTTTACTCTGGCGGATTTTGACATTAGGCGGGGCGTTTGAGCAAGAGAGAGCTGGGGAAAAAAAAAAAAGATGAAAAAATATCAAGAGAGGGTGGGGGGGGGGGGGGGGGGGGGGGGCGGGGGCGGGGGGGGGGGGGGGGGGGGGTCAATAGGTTTAGGTCACATGTTATATTAAAATTTACTCCGGCTGTGGCATTGGGTATTTGGTCGAAACTCATATTTGCAAAATTGTGTGTGATGCTCCGATCGCGCGTGCTAATCATATATGTTGGGACTTGCTATACGCGTGGTGCTAGGTCCAGGCGATCGTGAGGGTGGTGGGGAAGCGGGGGCGTTGGAAGGGGGGGGGGTGGATGAATGAACGCTACGTCATGGATGCATAGAAAGATATTGACATGATATCAATTGCTTAGACGTTTTTTTTTCTCTGGCCGATTTCGATTGTAAGTGGGGCGTGTGAACAACCCGGTCGGGAAAAAAAAAAAGAAACGGGGGGGGGGGGCGGGGGAGTAGGGCGGAAATGAGTTGGAGCTACGGCATGGATGGCTAGAAAGATACTGAGACGATATTAGCCGGCTGGTAGAATTTACTACTCTGGTAGAATTTGATTTTAGGTGGGGCGTTTGAACAAGAGGGATCGGCGGGGGGGGGGGGGGCGGGACATTGCAACATTATGTGCACGGAAACTATGAATCCTTAAAAGGGACAAATTTGACAGTTGTAGCAAGAAGACATCCCTATATTATATTACCTACCCCGTAATGTTTTACTATTCAAGAAGGTTTGATGTTGGATGTAGTATGCAACCTAGTCTTTAGGTGTAGTAAACAACGTGTTGAAGCTTCATAATTTGCTATTAATGTACATGGATCGAAAGATCGAAAATTTCAATCGATAGGTACAATAATGTAGTTACCATTATTTTCTGACAGCTCTACTTAGACTATAGTATTAAAAAGGTACAGATTGCCACATACAACAATAAATGTAGACTATATCTTATAATTAGCGATGTAAAAAATTATGGTAACTACAAATATTCTATCTTTCGATCCATGTACAATACCTTGGTAACAAATTATGAAGATTTAACACGTTGTTTACTACAACACCTAAACTCTGGGTTGCATACTGCATCTAACATCAAACCTTCTAGAATAGTAAACACTACAACAAGGCAGATGATACAAAGGGATGTCTTCTTGCTACAACCGTCAGGTTTGTGCCCTTTAAAGATGTATAGCTTCCGCGCACATATTGAAATGTCCCGCCCCCCCCTCCTCCCCTCCCCCTCCCCCGACCCCTCTTGTTAAAACCTCCCACCCCTTTCCCCCCCTCCCATGATCTCTCCCCCCACCCCCCTCCCATTTACAATCGAAATCGGCCGTAGTAATAAACACCTCACTATCTTTCTAACCATCCATGACGTAGTTTTCATTCTTTCCCCCCACCCCCCCCCAGCCCCCCCCCTCCAACGCCCCCCACCCGCACGATCGCCTAGACCTAACACAACGCGTATAACAAGCCCCTACATATCTTTGATCTCACAACCGGAGTGTATGTCAATAATATATGCGACCTAAACCTCATACAAAAACCTCCCCCCCCCCCCCCCCCCCCCGCCCCCGCCTTCTCGCTCTCCATTGCTCAAACGCCCCACCTAATATCGAAATCCGCCAGATTTAACAACACTTCACGCACTGGATATCACCTCATTATATTTCTAAAGCCATCCATGCCGCTGCTCCCCCCCCCCCCGCCCCGAACGCCCCCACCTTCCCCACCACCCGCACCATCGCCTAGACCTAGCACCACGCGTATGGCAAACCCCTACATCTTTGCGACCTAAAGCCCTTCCCTCCTCCCCCCCCACCCCCACCCCCCCCCACCCCCTTCCCGCCCCCCCCACTCCTCACCCCCCCCCTCCCCCACCCGCCACCTCCCCACCCCCCCCACCCCCACGCCCTCAAACACTCCGCCCTCTACTCACTGATTGTACGACTTACAGGATAAACATGATAAACTGGTGCATTCTTTCCAAAACCGTCACTTTTATCCCCTTCAAAGAATGTATAGTTTCCGCGCACAGATTGAGCTGCCTCCCCCGCCCCACCCCCGCCCCAACCCCCCCCCCCCCCATGATAAACTGGTGGACGTTTTTTCCTAAAAACCGTCAGATCTATCCCCTTGAAGGATTTATAGTTTCCACGCACGAATTGAGCTGCCCCGCCCGTCCCCCCCCCCCCCCCCCCCCCTTCCCCTCCAACCCCGCTCCTTTTGGGAAAAAAAAAACAGCCCCCCACGTCCTTCAAAACTCCGCCCTCCCCTCATCGGTTATTCGACTTACAGAACTCACTTGATAAACGGATGCATTTCCTTCCTAGAGCTGTCAGATTTTGTCCCCCTCAAAAACGGGTTTTATTGTTTCCGCGCACAGACTGCCTAACATCACCCTGTTGACCCTGGTAGCTACACTGTAGTTGCAAGGGGAGTAGCCGACCTATATCCTATATTACGACACACAACCCGCAGTACGCGCGATCGGAGTATTACACACAGCTTGCAAAGATGAGTTTCGAAAATATTCGATCTCACTGCTGGAGTGTATTTTTATTGTATAATAATATATATATAGTTTTTTAGCAATTGGTATCACGTCAATATCTTTCTAGCCATCAATGACGTAGCTTTCATTCGTCCCCCGTCCCCCCCTCCAACGCCCCCTCCTTCCCCACAACCCGCCCAATCGCCTAGACCCAAATACGCGCGATCGGAGGATCACACAAAATGTTGCGAAGATCAGTGTCGACCAAATCCTTGATCTCATAGCTGTAGTGTATTTATATTATATGTGACCTAAACCTCTTGAAAACACTTCCTCCCCCCATTTGTTTTTGCTCCTCGCTTTCTCTTGCTTAAACGCCCCACCTAATATTGAAATCCGCCAGCGTAATAAACACTTCCACGCCCTGGATATCGCCTCGTTATCGTTTTAGAGCCGTCCATGCCGCTGCTGCAATTCCCACCCACCCCCGCCCCCAACGCTACCTCCTTCCCTACCACCCGCACCATCGCCTAGACCTAGCACCACGCGTAATGCAAACCCCTACATCTATGCCACCTAAAGCCCTCCCCCCCGCCCTCCGTCCCCCCCTGGCACATGCCCCCCCCCCTCCCCAAAAAGAAGGATTTATAGTTGCCACGCACAAATTCACCTGCCCCACCCGTCCCCTTCCCCCCCCCT
Organism: Undaria pinnatifida; assembly: GCA_012845835.1. Lineage (NCBI taxonomy): Eukaryota > Phaeophyceae > Laminariales > Alariaceae > Undaria > Undaria pinnatifida. The sequence continues at coordinate 7,256,537 of JABAKD010000018.1, forward strand.
CCCCCCCTCCCGCCCCCCTTTTGATCAAAACCAGGCCCCCACGTCCTGAAAATCTCCGCCCACCCCTCACCGGATATTCGACTTACAGTATTCACTTAATAAACTGATGCATTTCCTTCCACAGCTGTCAGATTTTGTCCCCCTCAGAAACGGGTTTTATTGTTTCCGCGCACAGACTGACCAACATCACCCTGTTGACCCTGATAGCTACACTGTAGTTGTAAGGGGAGTCGCCGACTTATATCCTTAATGAGGACACACGACCCGTAATACGCGCAATCGGAGTATCACACACAGCTTGCAAATATGAGATTCGACAAAATATTCGACCTCACAGCTGGAGTGTATTTTCATTTTTATAAAATACCAGTAGTTATAATTTTTTAATTGTAAATATTTAGTGCCAAGATTTGATGATTTATTGATTTATACACCGGCATAGCAATACGTTTGATGCCTGTGCGGGTGTACATAATGTGAGAACAACACAGCAACAACATAATAAATGTCTACCTACAGCACACACGTTTCGGCGGAAGTACTGGTAAGTAGCGTGTAGGAATTGTCACTGTGATGGCAACAATCTGCATGTCCCGCAACTAGTCATCGTACCGAGTTTGCGTCAACCATGCTTTCGTCAAGTTAGCAACTTTGATATAAATTGGTGTTTCGACACGAAATGGCCAAAGCACTACTCGCCGCTGCTGTAAACTTGCGTAATCGTTTGCTCCACGGTTCGAGAATCAAGGGAAATACGTTGTATTCCTGGTTTACGTGCTGTTGATATGTCAAAAAAAAAATTAAGCTTTTTGTCTTCATCACCTTTTCTTTATACCAAAGCTAGCTCCACTCTTTCTACACACAGCAGCAGCAGTGGTAGTGCATACAAACATCCGATATGAGACGATGCCTTCTCCCAGCGACGAAAATTTGTCAACTTTTCCAGAGGTTGTTAGCGGTACGAAGGACAATGGTGTGGACTTGAACTGTGCAACCTCATCACAGACCAGACAGTCATGAAATGCCCAGCGGTAATGGTTGATGCATCCACAATACATGCGTCACTCACACACCTGTGTAAATCTCATGGGTGAAAGTACATATTCACGAGAATCTTGGTAAATCTCCAATGCGTCTGGAAAATGGTTTGAAGCAGGATTGATATACGGGATAAACATTATAAAAACTGGTGCATAATTTCTAAAACCGTCACATTTACCCCTTTTAAAGAATGTGTAGTTTCCATGCACAGATTGAGCTGCCCCCCCCCCCCCCCCTTGCCCCCCCCCCCCCCACACACACCCCCCCCCGCCACTTTGAATCAGAACCAGGCCCCCACTTCCTCAAAAAGCCGCCCTCCCCTCACCGGTAATTCGACTTACAGGATTCACTTTAAAAACGGATGCATTTCATTCCATAGCTGTCAGACTTTGTCCCCCTCCGAAACGGGTTTTATAGTTTCCGCGCATAGACTGACTCACATCACCCTGTTGACCCTGATAGCTACACTGCAGTTGCAAGGGGAGTCGCCGATTTCTATCCTTAATGAGGATTATATTATAACACACAAAACCACTCCAGCTGTGAGATTGAAGAAACTCATACTCGAAGTATTTTGCAAGCTGCGTGTAATACTCCGATCGCGCGTATTACGGGTTATGTGTCCTCATTAAGGATATATTTCGGCGACTCCCCTTGCAACTACAGCGTAGCTATCATCAGGGTCAACAGGTGATGTTAGTTCTGTGTGCGGAAACTATGAATCCCATTTTTGAGGGGGACAAAATCTGACAGCTGTGGAAGGAAATGCATCCGTTTATCAAGTGAATCCTGGAAGTCGAATAACCGGTGAGGGGAGGGCGGAGTGTGTAACGACGTGGGGCCCTGGGTTTCATCAAGAGGGAGTGGCCGGGGAGGGAGGGGGGCGGGACGGGCGGCGCAGCTCAATCTGTGCGTGGAAACTGTAAATCCTATCCTGTAAATCGTACAACAAGTGAGGAGAGGGCGAAGCGTTCGAGGGGGCGGGGGGGGGAAGGGGGGGGGTGGTGTCAAAAGGGTTTTTTAAACAATATCTTTAGCTCGCATGGATGTAGGGGTTTACTATACGCGTGGTGCTAGGTCTAGGCGATGGTGCGGGTAGTGGGGAAGGAGGGGACCTTGGGGGGGGGGGTGGGGGGTCAATTGCAGCAGCGGCATGGGTGGCTCTTGAGAGAAAATGAGGTTATATCAAGTGCGTGGAAGTGTTTATTACTCTGCCAGATTTTGATGTTAGGTGTGGCGTTTGAGCAAGAGGGAGCGGGAAAAAAAAAAGAGGAGGGGGGAGGGGGAGGGGGGTTCGGGGGGGGGGAGGGGAGAAATTGCAAGAGTTTTAGGTCACATGTAATATAAAAGTACTCTACAGCTGTGAGATCGACGATTTGGTCAAAACCCAATTTTGGAAGCTTGTGTGTGATGCTCCGATCCCCCGTATTACGCCTATATGTAGGGGCTTGCTATACGCGTAGTACTAGGTCTAGGCCATCGTGCGGGTGGTCGGGACGGAGGGGGCGTTGGGAGGCTGGGAGGGGGGGAGAATGAAAGCTACGTCATGAATGGCTAGAAAGATAATGACGTGATAACAATTGGGTAGAAGTGTTTATTACTCTAGCTGATGTCGATTGTAGGTCGGGAGTTTGAACAAAAGGACGGGGGAAAAAATAATTGGGGGGGGGGGGGGGGGGGGGGGGGGCGGAACTGAATTGGAGCTACGGCATGAATGGCTAGAAAGATATTGAGGTGATATCAGCTGGCTGGTAATGATAACTACTCTCGCAGATTTGGATTTTAGGTGGGGCGTTTGAACAAGAGGAATCGGGGGGGGGGGAGTGGGGCACCTCAATATTTGGTGGAAACTACGAATCCCTACACGGGACAAATCTGACGGTTGTACGTAGCAACAAGGCATCTCTTTATATCACCTGCCTGGTCCTATTTTTTTTTCAAAGAAGATTAGATGTTAGATGACAAGAAATATATCGAGATGATATCAACCGGCTGTTGTTAGTGTTTATTACACTGACTGGCAGATTTTGATTTCAGGTGGGGCGCTCGAACGAGAGGGATCGGGCGGGAGGGCCGAGGGGGGCGGGACACTTCAATATGTGCGCGGAAACTATAAATCTTAAAAGGGGGAAAATCTGACGGTAATACTTGTACATATCATTCTTTGTAAAATATATACGAAGTATTATTTGCCAAGTTTTAATGATATATTAAATTATACACCGGGAGTCTATAATAATACCGTGTGATGCCTGTGCGGGTGCACACAATGTGAGAACAACAGCAACAACCTAAATGACTACGGCACACACGTTTCGGCGGGAGTACTGGTAAGTAGCGTGTACGAATTGTGGGTTCGATGTAGTGTGATCGCAACAATCTGCACGTCGCGCAACTAGTAGTCTAATGGTGCAAAGAATGCGTCAAACATGGTTTCGTCAGGTTTGTTCGTAACTTTCACATAAATTGGCTTATCGAAACGCAATTGCGAAAACACTACTGCTTCTCTACGGTAGCATCAAGGAAAATATCTTGTATATCAATCCTGCATTCCGGAGCGGGCTTCAAACAACTTGCCAGATGCATCGGAGTTTTATCAAGATTTTCGTGAATATGCGCTTACCCATGAGATGTATCATGTGTATCGGTGACGCATGTATTGTGAATGCATCAACCATTACCGTTTCTAATGTTATCATTGGTCTGTGCTGAGGCTGCGCGGTTCACCTTTACACCCTTGTCTGTCGTACCGCCAACAACCTCCGGAAAAGTAAACAATTTTTCGTCGCAGAGGAAACGTCGCTGGGAGGAGGCATGTTGTCAGGCGATGAATCGACACCCTTTCTCCTCATCGACGACCGGTACTCGGAAGCGAAAGCCATTGAGAATCATGCCATACAGATGTATGTACGTATGTATATACATGAGCAGGTGAGCGTCATTTTACCAACCATTACGCACCTTGGTGCAGCGGCATCAAAATCGGAATCGCACACTGCCTTGGCGAGCACACAACAGGCCCACTCCTCTCACATCCTCTTCTGCCACCCACTCCGTCCAAATCTCTGACCAGCGACATCATCCTCCACCCCCCGACGTGTAGGATACGCCCGCAGTTCGTGTAGCGAGAGGCACCTCGATACTATTTATAGTGTGGCCTCCACGACGGGCAGGGCAGCGTTTGGTCAAGCAGCTATATATACAGCCCGCTGCTGATACACAGCGACTGTGGGCACACAGAAGTCAATTTCGTGCTGCAGCCGGTGGTAGCGGTAGTCTGAACTTCACAGTCGATCACCTTATTTAGCGAAAAGGTTTCGGCCCCACTTTGGGCAGATCCGTTAGCCCCTGCCCCTCGCGCGTCTGGCCTGGGGGCCAATTTTCCATCTTCCACTGCATTCTACGACCGCTAAGCACCACGAGCGCCGAGCCTACCACCACATCCACGACCAACACCACTTACACCATTTCTGCCGTCGTCTACAATGAGAAAAGCAACGTTCTTCTCGTTTGTTCCCCCAGCATGCGTGATGACGTTTCATTCCCACCAAGCGGGCGCTGTAACGTATAACGTGGTACCAGATCCAACCTCGACATCGTCTTCCGATAGCGAAGTGGTGTACGGCCTCTCGGACGCAATGGAATTAGCGGAGGCCGGCGACACTGTTCTACTTGCGGACGGCACCTACACGGATCGCATTGAAAGTTATGTCTCGGGCGAGGTGGGCAACCCGATCACCATCGTGGGGGGAAGAGGTGCGGTCATCAAGGCTCCTTCTCCTTCCGTACGCGTCGAGCACTCCTGGATAACACTCGAGGTGAGATGGCAATCTGGTGTACATTTGAAATAATCACTACAGTACCAAGTATGCGACAGAAACGCTGGTTGGTTCAGGCCCCGGGTTTTCTGCGTGATGAACAAGTTTTTTCCAATATATTTACAAAAATGAAAGATTACACTTAGGCTGTGAGATCGATCACTAGTCTAAATATTTTTTTTATCAAAACTCAGATTTGCAAGCTGCGTGTGATTCTTCGATCGCGCGTGTTACGGGGTGTGTATGCCCTTTGAAAAGGATACAGGTCGGTGACTCCCCTGGTAGTGCCAAAGGTAAGCAGGACTAAGACCTTCAACTTTGTTCTGCGCACTCAAACTGTTCCAAGCCGCGATGAATGAGGGGTTGGACAAAACCAGACATCCAAATGTGGAATTCATTGTGCATGAAACCAGAAGTGTTCCATACAGTGTGAGCTCGCTTTTGGAGTGGGCTACATGGGTCTACCTGGTTCGTACGGAAGTTCTTGTGGGTTCCCTGTAGATGTTGCAGGTCAGCGCAGGTCTAGCCCAATCCTGACGCTCGATTGCTCTTTCAATATATGTACGCATTGGAGTCCAAAACAGCCGCTTTCGGTTTTGCCATATATATGTATTGCATCTGCCTTTTGCAGTGCAAGGAGACACTACCTTGTCACCATCGCTGGTATCATACCATATACTTTAAAGTAGCAAAACTACGTTCGAGGTTTAGACTACATCTATTCATCACTGTTTTCTATTTCTGGCCTTTTGCTAATATTTCTTTGTCCCTTTTCCATTTTGGTTTAAACTCATTCCCCGCTTTCGTTTGGGGGGGGGAAGGGGGACACGATGGCCGTATACATCCCGCCGTCTTTTGGAACACCTTTTAAGCGACAGACTAGGCAGCAAGGATGTTGACCCTACGCTGTTAGGTGCATTCAGAAGCTTCTGATTTGGTGCTGTCTAGATAATATGCTGTACGATATATAGCTGGTTGTTGCGTCTGCTTTTTCACTGTGGTTTGGAGTTCTTCTATGAAAATTCTTTAGTTCGCTTTTCTGTTGAGTACGGGGGGCTGTAATGGATGCAATGGAGCCGCAGTCGACAGAAACAGCTAGCAGGTGGCAGAAAGACCACACGGCAATATTCTCACGAGTGCTCTTTAGGGTAGCAGATAGCAGGTTCATTCCCAGAACGCAGAATGGTTGTTGCCGCTGACCCTTGTTGGGGAGCGTAGCGTTATTTATTTGATGTTAGCTGTCGGTTTTCTTCTTTTTGCTGATGTCTTGTCGTCGTGATACTTGACTGTTAACAGTTGTTCTCAAGGGTTATTTCGTTTGTTTAACTTGGGCACCTCTCTCATCACCATCTCGATTGTAACTTAGTTGTCTTATTATTATCGACGTTAGTCCCTATTTTCTTTTCTTTTTTTCTTTCTCGCGTTTTTGTAAAACAACAATCAATTCAGTACGACGAGTAGCCAGTCTCGTTTGCCGGCGTGCTCATGTATGTGCCGTCTTTGGAATATTGCGCTGCCATTGCCTTGACAAATTTCCTTGCTGTGTTATATTTGCAAAAAGTGGGTAGCTTTTCACTTACATCCCTTCCATTTCTTCTTAACTGAAGTAAAACTCCCCCCAATATTCTCTGCCTTTTTGGTCTGCTTTTGCGTACCACGGGGACCATTGGACGTATTGAACCATGTCGGTATAGACATGGCCGTCCAAGAGACATTTAAGTAGAGTGCAGCGCAGCAATAAACGCTTCTTACCATTGTAGTTCCATGTGGAACCGAGCTGGGATGCTGCCCCGACGCCGGCTGGATGTGTCTCATCTGCTATAACATGTTGCTGTTTTTTTATGCTCTTCTTATCCATTTTGGGACTTGAGGCGCAAAAAATGGCGAAAATAACTGGCGAATGCACAAAAAGTGACGAAGAAACTGGCGAAGGCTCAACAAATAAATGACGAAACAAACTGACGAATGCAGCATGGCCCACACAAAGTTATCCTAGCTGCTACTCTAAGCGGGTGTGTTCGAACAACAACACGAAAAACCGTGAGGCCAGCGTGAAGCATGGCGATACTCGGATTGGCTCAAGCTTTTCCGCGCGGTACGTTTGACTAGATCGGGATCGTCAACGTTTGGATCTGTATTGTGGGATCTCTATGTTTTCATTTATATTACGAGATCTCAGTACACTCCAGCTAGCTGTGATATTGTAGGCGATTTCGTCGAACATCATGTTGGCAACCTGTGTGTGATACTCCGATCGAGCGTAATACTGAGTGTGTGCGTCGTCGTGAAGGATATAGGTGCGCGATTCCCCGTAGAACTAAAAAACTGTTGCAGTGTTCGTGCATGCATGATCGAGGGAGTGACGTTAATCAGTCCGCGCGAAAATGTACTTTTGGGATCGTTTTTGGTCTCGGCACTGGTACGAAGGTGACGCACATTCGTCAGCAACAGCGCGTCGGTTACAGACCATGTGAAAATGAGCCGTCTCCTACAAAGGCGATTCGAAACCCACAAATGAATGCTTCGTAAATGACTGATTCTACGATAGCCCCCCCCCAAAACCTGTTATATTCTCTAACGAACATTTCATGGCCGAAGGACAAGAGGAGGGGTGCTATGAAAAAAGCATCCTCAAACGTTTTTACACTAAGTCTTAAAAAAAAAGTCTATCGAACAAGGACATTGAGGGCACCGTATTTTAGGAGATAAGGCCGGGAGCTGGTTTCAAAAAGCGGCGATTTCGTCAAAGATGCTTTGTGCGGCATCAGCACGGATTTTTATTGGTTGTGCTGGATGTACGTAGGTGGAACATCAGTTGCATTGCTGCTGTTTCGTTATTACTGGCTCCTTCAGATTATTGTAGTTTTCCTCAAATAATTCACGTATAGTCTAAACTGTAGTCTATATTTGTATTATTACTATGGTTCGTTTCTTTATGCGGCATCAGCACGGGTTTTTGTTGGTTGTGCTGGATGTACGTAGGTAAAACATCTGTTTAACGCAAGGAGCACACGTATCTGTCTCGTGGTTTGTGATGATGGAACTGGGGTCTGTAGGAGCAGGCACCGACACGGACATTGGGTATGTTGTTTTATCAAGGTTAGTTTGGGTAGGCGACAGGTTAACGTTTCCCAGAGGTCAGACGGACTAACACTTTAGAAATCCTCTAACGTTGGCGTCCTCGGCGGGGCTGTGGGTTTTTGGGTCGTGTGTTTGAACCCCAACATCCACCGAAAATAAACCTTTGCTGCATTCCCCATGTCGAACATGAAAAGTACGCTCCCCGGTATCCCCAGGCAATGGAACCGCGTGGAGGTTTTCACCTCCGCCCGTGTAATATCCGGAGTTCAGTTTTTGAGTAGACAATGAGTTTATATTTCACACGTGGTCAAACACGCTAACGCCCCCTCATTCCTCAACAACAGCCGACTTAACAGCTGCCTCAACAGCTGGATGCAGGTTAGTAGGGAGGACAGTTTAAGAGCACACTCTTGTGCATTGTGTTTTTGCTCATGACCCATCTGCTATCTTCACACTTTTCAATCTTCCTCCTCCCTGGACGCGACGTTAGATCCGGGGTCATCAAGCATGATCTTATGTTTTGTGATATGGCCTTGAAACGCCGGTTTTTTCCTCTCAGCAGAAATGTGACATGTATTTGTAGTGTATCAGATTACGTGTTGTTGGGATGGCGGTTCGTATTCGGGAGAAGTATGACATGGGAGAAAGACACAACCCCTTTTTGTTCAGACGCCGCTACAACTCGTGTGAAATGAGTGTTACTCTTCTCCACAACGTTCAGGTTTGCGAAAGCGAGCAACACCACCAAAATAGGAACGCCTGCTAGTTGAAAAATGCTATCCCTGGTATCCCCAGGAAATGAAACCGCTTGGATATTGACAGGTCCGCCCGTATACCCGGCCGACCTGCTATCTCGCCGTCTAAGGGGGGGAGAGTGTTATAAGGCTTAGTTGGGTAAGCTATTGGATAACCTTTTGCAAGTGGTCAAACGGACTGATACCCCACTAATATCCTTAACAGTACACAGTGTGTATCGGACTGCGATTCATGCTGACGTGATTATTGTTAGCTGTTCGTTCCTTACGTTGGACTGCGTTTTCCACAGTGTGTCCGTGCCGGTGAAAGATACTCCCTTCCATGTACAGGTAAGACCATGTATTGGTGATGAATTCCGCAAAAGGTTTGCTTGGTCTTCTCGCTTTATAGTTCGTATGGAACCTCAGCCCTGGAGGAAAGTCTTTGACTTGTGGTAAGCCCGATACCCAACCCTTTTATGTTGAAAGTCACCGGGAGATGGCTAATGCACTTCCCATCCAACCAAGTCAGGTGGCTCTTCAAGTGGGGCTCAATCGGTGCACAAGTACGTATATATGGCTGGTGATATCTGTTTCCAACACCTCCTTCGTATTTGTTCCATGTATATGGCTTTGGCCGTGGTGCCAGGAACGATTGGGCAGAGCGGGGTTTTCCAATCGTGATTTATTCGCCTCCGTTTGGCCAGTTACAGCATGGTATGCAGACATGTTCTATTAGCTAAAAAGTGCTTCCGAACAGTATAAACGCCGAACGTAAGTGATCGTGCGGGCGTATCATCCTCCCGCAGATAGAGGGGTCAGCTAAGAACGAGTTCGCAGAAAAGCCAAGTAGGGTCTTGTTTTCGACGTCTGTACTCGCCCATGTCGTAATAAAATGTGCTTCTGTTTTAAACAATATAATATGTACCAGGCAGGCGCACCAACAAAATCATTGCCACCCATGGAAACCCAGCCCATGAAAAAGCCAACCTGCATCTATCTATCTTCGATTTGTAGCAAAACAGCTCTGGTGTGTGTGTAACAACAACGAGAGAAAGAGATCTCGACCATGGCATATTTTTTTTTTGTACGATTGTTTAGCTGGTGGCCAAAGGCATTTTGATCACATCGTCTTTCTTTCCCTTTCGTAAAGTTTAACAGCGACCGGGGTTTTCCTTTTCATCGTCGTAGCATGTATGACCACGGCGGCCCCCGGCAGTAGGAATACAAGTGGACGGCCGACTGACTGTTGATGGTACGGCGTTTTTCTGGTGCCGGATTTTCGACGATGGCTAGGGATAGTCGATATCGATGCATGCATATATATCCTCTTACACAGCAATATAGGATGAATATCGTGATCGCACCTCTTACATGTATGTTGAGATGGAAGGTAAAATGTGATTTAAAACATTTCTTTTAGTGAAAAATTATGTTTGCTGTATGAAAACGAGGGACATGCCGTGGTTTTGTCTTCAAACCTATTTCCGGAAAATGAATGCATAATATAGATAGATGGTGCAGGGCGAGATATTTTCTGGATAAAATTGGCTCAAATTCAGTTCGACCAACGACGTGCTACACAAAATACTTCGGAATGTCACATCAGAGGCGGCGTAATCCCCTTTTATATATTTATGCTACACGATCAAATATAGACCATGTATCTCTCTCAGCTGAGAGAAGCAAACAAACGTGTTAACATATCTGCAAGTTGCGTGATATATTTTTTATCGCGGGGGTGAGGTTGTGTGTATACCTTCGTGTAAGCACCCTGGTGACGGATGCCGATTATCGGGGACTTCCCCTCTGATACCAAACTTGACGCTCGTAGATTTTATCTGAATATTTCGCTCATTTTTACAGGGCTTCTCGGTAGACGGCGAGCACGGCGACCAGTTTTCGTCGGACTCCTACGTTAACAAGTGCGTTGACGTAATCGGCATGGGGAGCAGCGAAGACGAAGCCCTGGAAGGCTTCGTGATGAAGGGCATGAGGGTCCAGCACTGCGGGTGAGAAAGCGTGGCTGTCAATTTGTTATGGTCTATAGTGTATCTAGTTCCTCTCGTTGTGGTTGCATCTATTTCTATTAGAGAATCTGCTACCTCTGCTGAACGGTAAATCGTCATACTTGATATATTGGATTCACAGAATCTACGTACTGGTCTACATAATATTCATATTTAATATGGTACTGTGAGAGAGAAGACGTGGGGCTGCGGTATCGTTATTCCCGGGTTATGTGGACGATAGAGGGTTATGTGGACGATAGAATACACTCCATTAGGAGGATGACACTAACTTCTTATGCGTCGACACGAATATGTAGGCTCAATTAACAGAACCGACACAGAGGTGCTCCCCTTTGTTTTCTAATACTACCGTCACTTTGGGAGCTTAAGATCCATCTGAAGGCCAAAAACTGATTTGGAGAAAAACAATTCTGCTGCCGAATGATAAATCCCACGGCCTAGGTACACTGACGAGAATCACGAAAACAAAACATGACCGACGATTGGAGGTGAAGCAGCCCGTCGTTCAGAAACGATTCCGGACGATGTGACACCTCGATCCTCGTGGAAGAGTTTCTCGTAAATAACATGCAAGGCTGCGATATATTATAAAAGGTTTTGCGATATGAGCGTGACGAGCGGGACAAATTGAATAACCTCTTGTGGTTGCGAATGCTCGCTGGCAACGCCGTAACCACAGGGTTTTCCTGCCGAACCCGTCTGGGTGGTACTGAAAGAATCACGGTTGAGACGAATTGTAACGGTGCGTGACACTTACTTGGAAATAAATGGTGAAAGGTAACGTTTTCTTCACATATAATCACGGGGTGGTTTAAAATTGAACAGCACGTACAGCTCAAGTCTATGCGAGTTTTGGTGGTTTCAAAGCCTAATCTCGAAAAAGATCAGGTTCGTCGTCACGATTCATGACAATTTGTTTTTTCCTTTGGGCAGACCGAGAAATGACAACGGGATACTTTAACTTTTTATTTTAGTATGGTCTGATCCGAACCACCACCATGGCGATGACAAACCAGGCGAAAACGGTCCCATCGTACGGGCCCTTGCAGTTGGCAACGAAGAGGTTCGGTTTTTCTCAGAAGCGCCAGGTAGCGGTGGTCCAATTGTGAGCACAACCATAACAAAACTCGCTATTCTACTGTCCACTCGAACCACGCGTACACGACGACAACCACACGGTGCGCGGACCGGATCGGCGACAGGGGCGAGTGCGTCCGTCTGAAGAACTTCGTCATCAACGCCGAGATAACGGGAAACCTTATTCAAAACTGCGGTATGTACGATTTCGAGTTCGACGACGGGGACAAAAACGGAGAAGGAATTTACATCGGGACGGCCTTAGCTCAGGTAGGTCGTTGGTGGCCAGACGGGACGGTACTAAGATCGCGTATCCTCCCATTCATTGCTGCATGCCTGGAATGCGAGGGTCTGTAAAACGATACGTGACGAACGCATACTAGGGTAGGCATATTTCCGTCTTAAGAGATGCTGCATACTTGAGTAGATCGACACTGCACAGATCACCGCTACGTCAAGGGGGGCATTTTCGGCTACTTTTTTTTTCGGTGGCTCGGGGTGACGCAAGTGAGCTCCCCTCCCTGCTCCCTAGCGAGTCTGAAGGTTTGCACATTTTTTTTTTAGCGGCATCACCCGCAATCGAATTGATAAACTGCGCGGCGCACATTTAAAAAATGCCTGAAGTGTCGTTGTCTATGGGTTAACGAATCACTCGTGACAAAAGGGGGTATTAACATGTATCAATATCCCCATGCTTGCTATAGGGCAAAAACTTCTACTAACTTAAACGGTGATTGTAAACGGCGAAAAGGGGGATAACAGTGTAGCACGATGGAAAATCAACAAAAGTCTAAATTTGTAGCGGATTTTGTTTCGAACTCTATAGATAGCTTGAAGACCGAATAATCTGGGTGACACGTGCTACGACAGAAAGATACCCCCTTTCTCGCCCAAGCGGCTTCCGGTAGACGTTCTTACCCGAAACCCGTCACAAATTGGGATTTTCTGTGACATGGTTTGTTTTGGCTTGTAGGCTATACGAGATTGCTCATCGCGTGGCAACGTGAGTGGTTATTTTCAACGCGGTTCTCGGGTGGGGTATATACCTCCACACGCGAGAAACCTTGGAAAGAAAATTGTGCTCAACCATAGCATCCGTCGCGTTGAATTGGAGTCGGTCGGGGAGCTGTTTCAGAGGGGAGTTTTTTCTTCTTGTTGAAACAGGTAAAAGCCTTATCGTCCCACGAAACGCCTTGTTGTGGTATATAATACTGACCCACCGGCTCCAATAGGTGTCGTCGTGATGCGTATTGTTAGTATTGTTTCTTCAAACCAGAAAAGGGGGAATTTTCCAAGGTGGATAAATGGGTGGACACACAAAAAAATGCCTTTGAAAAATATATACAGGTGTTTTCGTACAGGTAGCGATGGTATCGGTGTCGAGGCAGGCGAGTGGCTGGCCTCTGAATATTTTTTTGGCTTCGGTTTTTTATGTTTATTTGTTTGCTGCCTGTGCCCGTTTTCGTTATTGTTACAATCGATTTAAAAACTGAAAACAGGGGAACTACGTCAGATTGAAATGTCAGGTAATCTTCGAAAAATTCAGTGCTTCCACCTACCTGCGTGTATGGCATGAGGTCAGTCCGTCAATGGATCCAAACCACTCGGCGACTCAGGCTCTTTTCAAATTTTACTGCTCGACGGTTGGGTCTTGGCTGTTTGTCCATCCATCGTGCCTGGCGGGACTTGTGGTCGATTTTTGCCACTGCCGGGCCCGTCCACGGCGACATACTCTGTGGGAGAGGACGAAAATGTCCTGCTCTCAGCCTTGCTCCGCCAGAGAACCGGGGTTGGATGTCTTCCCTTGCTTCTCGAGAGCCGAAAAGCAACATTGTTTTGCGTGTGTCCTGCGATGATACTTGCCCGGTCAAACTTCAAGTGTTATCGTTACGGCGGTCCAGAGGCACTAACGGACAGTTGCAACCAAGATCAATTGCAAGGGTACAAAGATGCGTGCCACACGCTTTTGAAGAATGCGCCAAACCAGAGTACGATATATATGTTGTGGCAACCACAAAGTATTCCATAGCCCGCTTCGACTCACACAGAAAAGCTGCCGTGGTGGTTAGCAAGGTTAGTTGTCGCTCTCCCTACGTTTTCTTCCTCCATTTTGTTATCTCCCTTTCTTTGACGGTGGACATTGAACTTCCAACCCTCGGTGGAATACAGTTGGACAACTTGGGATTGGACGGCTGCAACGGCAACCTGATAGCCGGTAACACGATCGCGACGTACGGCAACGAGTGTGTGGAGGTTAAAGAAGGTTCTTCCGACAACATCATCGAGTACAACGTGTGCTCCAACCAGCGAGACGAAAACTCTGGGTGCTTCTGCTCCAGGGGAGACTCGAACATAATCAGGTGTGTGAGATCGACTAAGCCATTGGAACTTGTTACTGAGTTGTGGATATCTCTCTGATGTTGGCCATGCCATACCATATCCTCAACTGTGCTAGAGCAGCTACGGGGGCAAACAAAGAGCACACGGATGTTGAATATACGAATAACACAGGCAGGCGGCGTGTACGCCTGAAACCTCAATGGCCGTATAGACATGTTCGATCCATGTGTTTGTCCCTACCCGCTGGTTGTAGGGTTTTGACGAACGTATTGTTAAGACGGATGCTATCAAACGGATCATAGCTTTATCGTTAAACATGTTCTTGCTTGGCAAGGTTCCCCGTCCGAACACGCCTCAGAATCTTTGGCATATCCATCGCAATTTTCGGAACTCTCTGACTAAAGGTTTGTCTGTCGAGGTGCACTCCCATTGTATATTTTTTATTTTTGTTGGACCAAGGCTTTGGTAGGGCGGGGACCCCTCTTATCAACACCGGCTGTGTGCCAAACCTATCATGAGTGACTCTGTACCTCACGTGAAATAATACTTTAGGCCATTGCTTTGGCGCAGCGCAGCGTAGAAAACTCCATTTTCAGAAACCTTAGGACCGCAGAGTAATAGGGGAGGAAGTTCTATGTTGAACAAGTTTGTAACGCGCATCCTCGTTTGCTCACACCTTCTTGCAGGTTCAATGATGCGTCCGACTGCTTAGGAGCGGGTGTTCGGTTGGGAGGAGGCGTAGACAACGACAACCGCGAGCACGGAAAAAATAACGATGTGAGCATGACATCGATTTTTCGGTTCTGTTTGTATCTATGTGTTAGTTTATCGTATCGCATCCTGTTGTTGATAGACGGTAGACAGGGCACCCATCATGACCCGTTTCCCCGTTGTGTGGTTGAAATATCGTAGAGCCAGAGAAGGTCTTTCCCGAGACGCCACGCGACAATGGCGTGTTGTGGTTCCGTTTCACCCGCCTGCAAAAGCAAACGGACCGCCGTTTATACGGATAAAACAATGTTGCCATCTTGGCAGCGACCAACAGATTCCACCACAACCCGGGGCGCCCGGTTTGACATGTGTGCTCCACAACATCTCGAATGTAAACTTAGCCGACGTCTGGTTTGGTGTGTTCCCAATTTTTCTCCATCTCGTAGACATTCACAAGCGGGACACATCCTATCGCGCGATCTACAATTTTGCCAGTCATTCGTTCCCGTGGACTCCGATAGATCCCCTCGTATTGTATCGCGGATACCGCGGAGGTGTGCACGCTCGTTAGGGGTGCTTGTGTCCATATATTATTTTCGAGGTATACTGCAGTATTGAGCGAAGTAGCATCCGCGCCAGCACGCGGTTCGTTTCCAAGCAGAAGGCCTAGGGCATTGTTTCACGAAAGGAACCCAAATTGGATAACTGGGTATAAAGTCGACGACGCCTACCATTACGGACAGACCAATTATAGAGGCAGGCATAGCATCTACGTGAGACATATTATAAATCGGAAGTGGGTCGAGTGTTTTCATGCAATGCGATGACACAAACGTTTAGCCGCCAGCGGTAAAAAAGTCTATTCCACCCACGCAAGCATAATAGTCAAGTCGAATAGAAGGGAGCGTCCCAACAACATAGTGTATACTATACTCTAAGACGCACTGCCCCGAGATAATTTGTCTTGTGTTAGAACCACAACATGTCGGAAATGTGTCGAATCCTTTAAGGTGTAAAATGGTGCTGACAATGATGCCACACGTGCTTAAAGTTGCTCTTACTGCGTGATTACTATGCCTCAGGTTTACGGTAACAGCGTCGTGGACGCCGAAGGCGGGGTGCTCAGGGTTAAAGTTTTGCCTCAAGGACGAATATGCGGAAACACTTGCGAAGGCGGGCCATGCCACGTCGCCGGGTAAGATCAACTTTACGCGCAGTCGGTGGGCGTTTTCTTTTTAAATAATGGGACTGTGCGGCCAGAGGTCGACCACCAATGCCAAGGGCAAATAGCGAAGTAACCGTTGTGCTGAGATTGTTTGCGCAGTGTTAACCGGATTTTTGTGTTTTTATGGTGTTGTGGATTTGACATTTAAATTTATACCTGCAGCCTTACGTGGCTGGCAGAGCCTGGGTATGTAGCCCGAATTCATGAAGTGCTGATGTCATCCATCGGGCCACTATGAAGCAGCTGTTCAACCCCACACTTGCTTGTCGGTTATTCTTCACTGTGGTACATCTGTCAATTTGCAGCTTGAGTTTTTAAAACATTACACATTATGAGCTCGAGAATATGGCTGACGCGGTGGGTGCCTAGCGGAAGTAGGTAGGGCTGTCATGCTGTGACCTTGCCAGCTGACGAAATTGGCCAGCTGGTGGATGAGCCGTTGGGGTGTCGTTGGCGCAATCGCCGAATGACACGAGGTGCAATTCTTTATAGCGCCAGATTTTCTAGTATCCACGGAAAGGGAACCGTAAGCCCCAAAACATCACCGTGTGGAAGCAAAAAGTGAAAGTATGTACACAGCAGTGTACCTTTAAGGACATTAGAATATTTTTCAATTGCGGCCGTGGTAATTTTCTGGCTCTTTGGGCAGGAGGCCACATATGGGTTCCGTCGGCACGGTACGGTTTTTGCGCAGGGTGCAAAAAAGCTCCGTGGCACGTACTCCGAGTGTTGTGAAGTGGCAGTGGTATACGGGTCGTGTTCCGTCTTTCCTCCTCTCACCTGTAGCTACCTCTCGAACCTCTGGGTTGATTGTATTCGTTTTATTCGATCTGCGACTGCACCTGTAGGTACTTCTTGAACCTTTGGGTTGATTGTATTCGTTTTATTCGATCCTACTGCGCACAGAAGCTGTGTAACACCATCTTCCAAGCTAAGTAGGTGCGGGGGGCATTGCCTAAAATCGGCCTCTGTGATATATAATATTTATTTTTCATCAGCGACCGGTTCAATAATGTGCCAACACCAGTGCCGAAGTCGCGAATCCTCAAAATTGTACTTTGTACACAGCAGCAATGTAGCGAAAGCTGTTTAGCAGTAGTCGAGCCTGAAGCTTTCAGTTAACGGCACAACATGTGAGAGCATGACCAAGTTTCAACGGCCAATACAACAGTCAAACAGAACGCAGAGGGTCTCGATATGTGTTAACCGAGTATATGGTTCATACGCCACATCAGAACGGCTGTGCTTTCAATTTCCACTTGAAATGACCCCTGGATTTCAAGTCGGCTGCATGCCGAAGGAAAACCTTGTACGATACCATCAATGCAGTTCTACATTTGGGTCAATATCGTGTATCCATTATAATCTACGCCAAGTAAATCGAACACAACATAAATCCTAGGATCTGTGTTTTTCACAGCATACTTGCATAGGTTGCTCAGGTGAATCGATGTGTCCAAAAACGCTTATCGCAATCTATTAGGAATCGAGGGTGGACAATGGATACATTTAATACAAAATACATATAACAATCGCAGCCACTGATATTGGACAGTGGCGACTGTTGTTTACAAGAGTATCAAAAGTGTGTAGAACTGATCAATGAACACTCTCCGTTCTTGTCGGGGAAACAGGAGCGACATCGATGAGATTGAAGAGTCCTGGGATGCTTCTTGCGAGGAACGTGGCGCAACTCCGTCACCGGCATTCAGTACGTCATCTCCGGTATTGGAAACTCTCTCCCCGCGCAGGGACACGCCATCTCCGACGTTCGATCCCGTCGTACCCGTGGAAGATACGCCATCGCCAACTTTGGCATCTAAATCACCGGTGATGAGCACAACATCTCCGGTATCGCAAACACCGTCCCCGACTAACAACACACCACGTCCGACATTGGAAACTCCATCTCCGGAGATCAGAACGGCATCTCCGGAGCGCGAAACGCCAGGCCCCGCTGTGTATACGCCTTCTCCGACATTGGGTGCAACACTGTCTCCAACATTAGAGACGTCGTCTCCATTGATCAGTACAGAATCTCCGGTATCAGAAACACCGTCCCCGGTTATCAAAACACCACGTCCGATCTTGGTAACTCCATCTCCCGTGATCAGAACGGCATCGCCAGTGCGGGAAACGCCGGGCCCCGCAACGGATACGCCATCTCCGACATTGGGTCCCACCCGTGACACGCCGTCTCCAACATTACAGACAACATATCCAGTTAAAGTTTCGCCCTCTCCAGTATCGGTAACGCCATCCCCGGTTCCCGACACGCCTTCTCCATCGTTGGCAACTCCGTCTCCGTCAGTTATGACGACATCCCCAGTGTGGAATACCCCTTCACCAGTCATCGATACACGATCGCCGGCACCCTTCACTCGGTCTCCGACGATGAAAACTGCGTCTCCGGTCGCCGTAACGCCATCTCCGACATTGGAAACTCTGCATCCAGTTGTCATCACGCCCTATCCGGTTTCTGAAACATCGCACCCAGTCATCTCTACGCTATATCCGACTTTGGCAACCAGTTCTCCAGTTTCTAGAAGGCCATCCTCCTCTTCAGAAAATACATCGTTTGGTATGGTAACCCCTTCGCCGACGATCAATGCACCACCTCCGACTTCTTCGCCGCTCGTGGCAATACCGTTGTCTCCCATCGATGCGCCATCTCCGACGTCGACGCCGTACGTGGGAACGCCGTCGCCGCCGATCGATGCACCATCTTCGACTTCGTCGCCATACGTTGAAACGCCGTCGCCGCCTATCGACGCACCAACTCCTACTTCGTCGCCGCACGTGGAAACGCCGTCGCCGCCTATCGATGCACCATCTCCGACTTCGTCGCCGTACATTGAAACGCCGTCGCCGCCGATCGATGCACCATCTCCGACGTCGACGCCGTACGTGGAAACGCCGTCGCCGCCGATCGATGCACCATCTCCGACTTCGTCACCGTACATTGAAACGCCGTCGCCGCCGATCGATGCACCATCTCCGACGTCGACGCCGTACGTGGAAACGCCGTCGCCGCCGATCGATGCACCATCTCCGACTTCGTCGCCGTACATTGAAACACCGTCGCCGCCGATCGATGCACAAACTCCGACTTCGTCACCGTATGTGGACACGCCGTCGCCGCCGATCGATGCACCATCTCCGACTTCGTCGCCGTTTGCGGCAACGCCGTCGCCGCCCATCGATGCATCAACTCCGACCTCGTCGCCGTACGCGAAAACGCCGTCGCCTCCGGTAGACGCGCCATCTCCGACTTCATCGCCGTTCGCAGTAACGCCGTCGCCGCCCATCGATGCACCAACTCCGACTTCGTCGCCGTACGTGGAAACGCCGTCGCCACCAATCGATGCACCATCTCCAACGTCGACGCCGTACGTGGAAACGCCGTCGCCGCCGATCGATGCACCATCTCCGACTTCGTCGCCGTACATTGAAACGCCGTCGCCGCCGATCGATGCACCATCTCCGACGTCGGCGCCGTACGTGGAAACTCCTTCGCCGCCAATTGATGCACCATCTCCGACTTCGTCGCCGTACACGACAACGCCGTCGCCTCCGGTAGACGCACCATCCAGGACTTCGTCACCGTACCCTGTGACGCCGTCGCCACCTATCGATGCATCTCCGACTTCTTCGCCGTTCCAAGAAACACCCTCGCCGCCGATTGATGCACCAACACCAACGTTACAAACCTCTGCCCCGGTTGATGTTTCGCTGCATCCCGTCATGGAAACCCCGTCCCCGTATAGCATCGTCGATGATGTTTACGACGATGACGGTGCTGATGATGACGACGGCAACGACGACTACGAGAGCGACGAGGGTGATTACACTGATGACCAGGTCGACGGGGACACTAGTGACGACTACGAGAGCGAGGATAACAGTGATGTCGATAACGATGACTACGGGAGCGGGGATGACGTCGACCGGGATTACGATAGCGGCAACGACGATGATAATGATGACGACGAAGACAACGCTGATAATGTGGATGACGATGATAATGACGATTACGAGAGCGATGACGACGATGCCAACGATGACTATGAAAGCGATGAT
This sequence comes from Undaria pinnatifida, assembly GCA_012845835.1. NCBI lineage: Eukaryota > Phaeophyceae > Laminariales > Alariaceae > Undaria > Undaria pinnatifida. The sequence goes on from JABAKD010000018.1 coordinate 7,276,677, forward strand.
GACGATGACGGTAACGATGACTACGAAAGCGATGATGACGACGACGGCAACGATGACTACGAGAGCGATGATGACGATGACGCGAACGATGACTACGAAAGCGATGACGACGATGACGGTAACGATGACTACGAAAGCGATTATGACGATGACGGTAACGATGACTATGAGAGGGATGATGACGATGACGCGAACGATGACTACCAAAGCGATGATAACGATGACGCTACGGATGACTATGAGAGCGACGAAGACACCACCGTTGATCATAATGATGACAGCGGTGAAGACGATAATGTTGATGATGACGACGACGGTAACAACAATGATAGGCCAACAAACAACAGGCGGGGGGTAAGGGGAGGTCGCACAGGTTAAAACGTTTTTGTTACGCACTACCTGTACCCCAGTAGTGACTTAAATAATGTGTAACGCTAATAATTGTTGTTGATAAGCCCGTCTGGTAGAGAGGTACGTGGTACCAAGTAGCTTTACCATATACGTGTTCGTGTTATCGATTAATTTTTTTGTCACCAAGTACTATTTTAGCTTTCTTACGCGGTAAAGACAACGCACCTCGGGCACATCCCTGTGGACACACGAATAGTGCTTATACACGTAGCATCCTAGTAGTTCATTTGAAACCGAACACAAGGCGCGCAACAGGATTTGTGGAGGACTAAAAGTGTTGGAAGAGGCTTGTGTTACACCAACATATTCGTTGGGCTCTTGACCGGGAGGAAACCGATTCAGAAGCATGTGCTAGGATTTTGATGCTCCACAGATAAAAATTCTTCATAATGTTGAAGACCAAGTGGAAATGCGCTCCAGTAAAGACTAACATAGTAGCTAGGTGCCCCTAGCCATAGAAGGCGGGCGCACGGTCTACCGTGGAGACGTGGATTCGCCGGGTGCTGCTATAATCGCGTACGCGCAAGCACCATGATTTCCGAATACAAAGCGTGGGGGTAGAATCGGTGGAAGACCCTCTACCGTTGGCGTACTTCGCACCTGTATTAGTAATGTATCCTCACAGATATAACCATTGGCCGACGGTCCCTGGGGACCTACGTTCGGACGGTTATCATACGTTAGAGTTCTTCCACGCCACGTGGCGCGATATTTATAACCTCTAGACCGGGTTTGGGCACGGACGGATGCCATGTGTTGAGAGGTTGGGGTGTGAACGGCAGCCATCGTCGGACATGAGTAGTATACAGGTTTGGGATTGATGGTAGGCAGCACCTTGTTGGACGAGTAACAGGTTTTGACGCGCGATCTTCGGACAGTAGAACAATGTATATTGTTAGTTTTCTGATGTAACGGATTTGTCATGATATCGACTAAAATGTCGGACACACTAGAGACAGGACGATAGACTGCAGTCCGTAGTCGTTGGAGTGTTCAGGGCATGCTTTGCCGTGTAGTAGAAAAAAGTGCGTTCTCGATCCACATCTTTGTAGTACATCAAACAGTGGTTAGCTCCATGATGCATGCCAGCTTCCCACCACTTGATGTCGGATGAAATATCAGGAGGTAAACCGCAGGTGATTGCATGCATAAAGGCTGCGGTGTACAGGAACACGTTTTGATATGGTAGAGGATTCAATCGAAACGCTCACGACAATTTATCTTATCACCTTGACCATTGTTTGCTTCCATACAACGTAATATTAATTCGTCACTACTTACCTTCATGGCGACCCACATAAGCGCCAAAAGCGGGTGTCCAACCAGCGACGTAGCGGGCAAGCGCAGTTCAATTTGACGTCAATTTCCGGTCCTTGTCCCAAGTTCTGTGGCTCACAGGCGTCAGCATCAACACCGCTCGTCGACGCTGTGCTTGCACCACGAACCCGGTTGTGGCGATCAACCGTAACCGCAACAATGAGAGAAGAAGGCGTCAGCAGAATTAGCTCGTCGGTGTCCTCTGTGTGTCTAATGGATTCTTCACACTCCGGTACGTGTCCGACCAATTGGGCGGCCCCCTCAATCATCCAATGTACTCTGTGTCACATCCTGTTGTGATTGTTTTGATGCGTTACACGTAACATCTCCTACGTTCACCATAATTGGTGCTCGTTGCAACTGACGCATACTACATGCTTCAAATGCCGTACTCTTACGTGTATTGTCTAAGAACTTGGATATTCTTGTAGGAGAGTCTTCGTCGACAATCCAATGAGCACATGCGCCAGCAAGCACGACGAGAGTGCCTATAAGCTATCGCGTTCTACTATCTTAACAATTTTCAGTAGCTCTGAATACATACAACCTGATCAACGCATCTTTACATGCACATACTAAGAAAGCATTTGTTTTTAGCATCAGATGTGCGGCACGCCTCCCCAACATTGATCGCGAGTACCAATGACGCTGTTTTCTGCTTTCACAAATACCGTAGGCAATGTTTGTGCGCTGTTTTGGATTTTATCTATGCGCAGCAAGCATATGCTTTGTATGCGATACAAAATGAACATCGCAGCATACTCGAAATTGATCCGCGCTGGTTGGGCCGATTTACCTTCAAACGTCTCTGTCGGTGGTAGACAACACTTGGGAAACTTTAGACGACACTTGAGAAACCATAGAAACACTGTACAATACCATGTAAACTATGGCTTCGACCATCATTACCATGCAAGTATAAAGTACACGTACCCCTCTTGTCAATGAAATTTTTAAAGATCGGGCTGGCTTCAGCAAAAACATATTCGCAGGCGACGTGTTTGCGATGATCGTCGTTCTTCGACAAAATCGCGGGAGAATCTCGGTCGGGATTCAACAATCAAGGCTTCAGTCAGCCCAATGAAATTCCGCACAAAATAGCGGGGCGCAAAAATGTGGACCTGCGGTAGCTTCAAATAAACACAGCAGTACCCACCGGCAATTGTGGTATTGTGATTTTTAAAAGCCAACAATCCGGTATAGGCTGGCCAACCACTACACGGGTAGGCGGTCTACTCGTCCCTTTTTCGAGCAATTACCGACGGAACTTGCGTTAAGCACATGACGAACGCAGCGTGGGCGCACGGGTTGAGGTTTGGGAAATCGGTTGCAATAATCTACGTTTGAAATATCAAAACCCGGCTTACGCCAGCTCAGAAGATCTGTTGTGTTGAAATTGCGTACCATTCAAACGTGGGTTCGCTCACACCTGGTTTGACTTACAGCGCCAGCCGAACGTTGGTCGGTTACACAACTGCATGTATCGAGCAACCAAACCCTGGCCGCGTCCCCAATGTACAAGCTGACTTCCCTCGCTCCGACTACTTTCATGACGCCGTCTTCAGCCTCGACCTACCAGACATAAAATATTCTCTAAACAGGTCCAAACGATGTGTGTATATATATGCCGTTTTTCGGCCCCGGGATACATACTGTTCAGTCAGGCCAATAACGACAAATAGGCAATATTTGGTCTTGTGTTCTCCACATAAAATGTTGGTTGCAGGTGCTTCCCCAACATGTATTCATTGTTCCCGAAATCCGTACATATATCCACAGACAACATTTCCAGTTTACCATGGTGTACAACGGCCTTTGAACTTGTTTTTGGTGGACTATTGCAGCGACATACATGTGCTTGCAGTTTTGTCCAGGGCATAGCACATCGTACATCATCAAATATCCCATGATGATGCTTGTCGCCAATAAACACAAGCGTTCAAATACATTTCTGCCCGAAACGATTACGAATCGCGTCCATCATCGGCCATAGTCAGCTGAATTAAAACGTCTGGTGTTCCCATCGATGGCCATTGCCAGCCTCTCTACAGGGAGCGAAGTTTTTCCTTCGATACCAATTGCGAGGTGTCTACCATCAATAATGGTCTGGACGCGTGCTACGATAGGGGTAAAGTCTACTTTTTTTTGGCGAAATGCTTTCTCAATGACGAGGCTCCTTAATCCAAAATTGTCAGAATTCCTGTTTTCTTTTATCATGATTCTCGTTGTGTACCTACCTAGATATTGCATTTCTCATCCGGTGGAATTCCCGTTTTGTTCCAAATATGCTTTTGGGAGGGGTAATGGCTTAAGCTCCCAAATTGAGGAGTCTCGCAAAAAAAAGTGGTGCGTCTCCATCGTAGCACTTGTCAAAGGATGTGCAGTGCAGATCCCATCCATCGGTAGCCATGGCGCACCACAAGGAATTGTGTGAACCATGCCCATCGACAGACAACAGTATCGACATTGTGCAACCTACACATCGATAGCCTATGTATGCCATAGTTGCTTGGGCATCGTAAATGTCGATACACACTACCGACGACGATATACCCCGCTGCTGTTGCACAGGCCAATACCTATAACCAGGGTGTGGTGTAAGGTCCTTGGGCATTCAAAAAGGTACGTAAAACAGTGCTAAAGTAAGAAAACCGAAGAACCCGGCCTCGGCCAGCTGGAATGAATTCCCATGGATTTACGTTGTGAACACCAGAAGACTGCACTCGCTTGTACCAAACGCTGTAGGTACTATTTCTACCAATCAAGTCACCTTTTCATGTGGTACCAGTGATGCGTACCAGCATGTATTCAGCAAGAAGAGCAAGAAGAGGTGGCGACGGTCTTATTTAATGCGTCATCGCCCCATTCATGCTCATGGCTACCAATAATCCGTTCTCGGGGTTGCAAGCAATCGCCCACGCTTCGAATCTGCTAGGGAGCGGTCAACACCACTTACTTCACCCGATTTCGAATGCCGGACGAAAAAAAAAAAACGGAAACAAGATTATCGGTGTGACACGTGCGTTCCCGGACGACATGCACACATATATTTCAGGTAGGCGCGTGGCCGGTGAGACACCCATCGATATCCAAAAGAAACGTTAGGGTATAGACTTGATGTTTGCTCTGTTGGGTACATACATTCGGACAGTATGGAGACACGCGAGGCATGTCTGATTCTTGTCGATGGGGTTTTCACAAAGAAAGGTAAGGTTTGTCTCAATGGAGATATCCTTCCTCTGCCCCCGTGGTTGCGACGGATAGCCGACCGACTGCTAGTTATCTGCCGTCACAACTTAACCTGCGTTGGGTATCGGGCCGGCGAGTTCCCACTCGTAATCGGGTGCCAATATTGCGACGTCTGCTGCAGCGCAGGGACTATTCACTAGGAAACCATTCGCCGTATGGAGAGGTCTGACACCACAAGTAAAAAAACCTGAGGTTTCGGGGCCGTTCAGTTGACAGTGTCCGTTGATGTAGCTTGGGCCGGGAGTACAACTCCTGCCGATGGACCTATCACCACATATTCTACCATAGTACCAAATCATCACCTGCCATGGAGTGGTCGATACGGACTCAGATTACGGAACGGCAAAGGAGATTGTGTGTGCGGTCAAATTGCGTCCCAGTTGGTGGCCTTCGCACTTGGACTTCAATACCATGTATAGCTTTCTTTCACTCCCGAATCAGTGTTGGAAAGTACAAAAGTTTGTTTTGTTCATTTGCATGTTTTCGCGGTCACCCATTTTAGAGCTTTGAGACTCTGTACCATAGAGGGAAAGTGGCTAAAAGCATGCGACCCATGAACGTCATTGACGCGTGCTGCGATAGATACTGTTAATAGTACTAGCCTTTGCGATGTTCTCACCTCACGAATCACACCAGAACAAGTACCAAATATATATTTCGATGCTTGAGATGGTCCGCACATTGTTTTTGTCAGTTTTCCAAACCGCACGGTGTAGCCGCTCTCGGCTCGGAGAGCTAGCCTGAGCTAGGGTTAGGGTTAGGGCTAGGGCTAGGGTTAGGGTGGGTCGACGCCCTCTCGCGATTTGACATAAAAAAAGCACAAAAACACAAAAACAGCAAAAAAAAACTCCATAAAGTGAAATATATTTGGCACTTTATCTGGTGGTACTGATACGATGTAGTCGGACAAAAAGCCGGTAAAGGCACCTCACGGTAGACGTAGCACCTTTCAGCTGAAATATTTTCTGAATGACGTGTCTCCTTAACCCAAAATCGCCGGAAATCGATTCTGACCCATACCTTTGTATGATTCTCGTTTTTTACCCAGGCCATGACATTTTTTATTAGGGAGCGGGCTATGTTCATGCTTCAGTCATCCCACGATGATAGGAGTTGCAGTTGTTGGAATAACTAGTGTAATATTTTACCTGTCCGATTGAGCTCCTCAAGTGAGGAGCTACCGGTTGTATACTGTAGTCAAGATAGTCCACAAATACATTGTACTGTCCAAGGACTAAGGAGTAGAAGCTTGGTCGGGTTGTGCGAGCGAATGCCTTACAAGTCATTTTGTCGGGTGAGATATTCCGCTCCTCACGTGTGAGGGACGTGTGAGGAGCTCAGGGACTTCGTGTTGCAGCCTTACCGTGGCATGGCTCGTCTCATCCAAACCACTTTTTGGGACAGATGTCGAGCCCTCAAAATTGAGGAGAGCTGTATTACAAAAATAGTGGCGCACCTCTATCTTAGCACGCGCTATTTCAACCACTGGAGTAACACCTATTATTAGTACGAGCGTTTTCACACGGGAAGGCTCTTAATTTATCCTCAAAGCTCATGAAAAAAAGTCGAGTTCTACGAGGAGTACCGGACAAACGGTCCAATGGATTATCTTTCAGAATCGCACTGAATACTGAACACTACTTGAAAGGGGTTTGTTACCACAAGGCAGATGCACCTCCAATGGAGTTTGATGTACTGGGCATCCTGAATCTGCCGTCCCACCTGCGTGTTGCCGGCTCTGTTTACTGTCGAGACAATATGTTGTGCTTCCGTCCCCCACCGCAATTTATTACCGCGGTGCATTTCGACCAATATCTTATGGGTGCGTCGCAAAAGCGCGTTGAGCTCGTAAGCGCTGCTATGACAGCGCACCTCGTGTGTTTAGAACGGATTTGCACGTTTTGACTTTGGGGTTCTCCGTTTGGTCGAAATTGTTCAAAATTCAGGATATTATAGAAAACGAGACAATATACCCAGGAACTGAACAGTTAGGGATCACCTGCGGGCAGCAACAGTGTGAACCTTCGCAGTAAACCACACGCAAGTCAACAAAAACGAGTCACGCTTAAAAATGGGTTGTTGTGTGAGGGCGTCGGCTGCGCCGGGTAGTGGACGAAAGCTGCCAGAAAATTTTCATGCGATCGAAGTTCACATCCGGCATCACCAAAAATCCATATGAGCTCCAAAATCCAAGTCATCATGAGCAAGTTTGTAAGTTTGCATTACACGTACAACTAACTCCGACAACACAGAACGTACGAAGAAAAAACTTTGAAAATAACTTTCCTCAAATATAACGTTGGCTGTTTTCTTTGCGAAAATGTTTCGAACCAGTTTGAGATAGTACCCAACAAATGAGCGTACATAACAAACGTTCTCGTCTTGGAAAAAATCGAGTGTTTGGGTCAACAAAGAATAGTAGAATTTGGGCAAAAATCACCCTCAGTTCTCGACGTACTTTTTTTATTTTTTTTTCTCAGTTTTTCATCCTGTTAAAAGTTCGGCATCGTGCCGACAGAATATCTCGCCTACTTGCAATTCGTTTGTATGTTTGATCGTAGCGCCTACTCGCGCCTACTGGACAAACAAGTCCTTAACATCGCACCCCTGCCCTACTCATGGGACGTGTTGTACTGTACCAAACGTAAAAGGCACTCCGGTAACATGGCAGAGCTGCCCGTGTTGAGGACCCACTCCGGTCTGAAATGCACTCGAGTTAAAACGCGCTACTACCACTGTTGTTGTAGCTCACGTGCGAAAGCGACGGGAAAATACACGATGACTGCATCGGCCACCTGCAGTGCGGTAGTCTATGGTTTGTTGGGTGTGTTTGCGTCAACTTTGCACTCTATCTAACCTGCCGGTACACAATGATATACCTGTTGATAGTACGACCCGCCATCGCGGCATCCCACTGTGCTCGAGCGGTCGTGTAATCACATCGGACGGTTGGTACGATATACCAGGTGCTGGTACGTATATTACAAAAAAAATATAATACACTCCAGCTGTGAGATAGAATATTTTGTCGAAACTCATATTTCCAAGATGTGTGTGATACTCCGATCGCGCGTATTACGGGTTGGTTTGTCCTCATTAAGGATATAGCTCGGCGACCCCCCTTGCAACTACAGTGTAGCTATCAGGGTCAACAGGGTGATATTATTAGTCAGTCTGTGCGCGGAAACTATCATATAAAACCTGTTTCTGAGAGGGAGAAAATCTGACAGCTGTGTAAAAAGGAAGGAAATGCATCCGTTTATCAAGTGAATCCTGTAAGTCGAATAACCGGTGAGGGGAAGGCGGAGTTTTGAAGGACGTGGGGGCCTGATTTTGACCAAAAGGGGGGAGGGGGGGAGGGGGGGGAGGGGACGGGTGGGGCAGGTCAATTTGTTCCAGGAGACTATAGATATTTCTTGTGGGGGAGGGGGGGGGAAGTTGGGCGGGGGGGGGGGGGGGGGGGTTAGGTCGCATAGATGTAGGGGTTTGCTATACGCGTGGCGCTAGACGCACACGTCCTGGTTTCTGGTCGAGATATGCGGTTGACTGTACGTATGTATTTACATTCCACATACGTCGCCTTTTATCCTTGCATTCCACATACGTCGCCTTTCAGATATGTCCAGATGAACAGTTTTTTTCGTCATTGTCTTGGGCTACTCGAAGACACACGACAAACAGCTTGTAGCCAGGCCTGGTACAAAATACTATATTCCCCGCTTTCACTTGCATGAAGAATACGTGGAAAAATCGATTTGGAGTTTCCACCTGCTGCTGCCAGCTACTTGCTTCTGACGTTGCTGCTGTTCGTGCGGTTCCTTGCTCTCTCCTCTACAGCTCTGACTGCCTTCGCCACCACGTCTTCGGCTTTCAACTACCACCACAGTATCTTCCCCGCTCTCATTCGCCTGCATGATTCGCCACAACCTCAATCTGGCGCATCCATGCTTTGGCGAGCAGCTACATCTGCCTGTGCTGCTGTTGCTGCGGCCCGCTGTTCCTTCCGATGACAACTCCACTGCCTCCGTCACCACATCGTCGGCTATCTAGGAAACATTTTTTTTTCCTTCTACCACACCGTGGAGTTCGGCTCGTCCCAAATCACCGCCGGAATACATCGCGTCTGGTGCCTCGACAACAACCTCCAACTCGTTGAATTCAGCGGCATTGTCCATCTGGGCGCCCCTTTGCGTACAGATACCCCGCTGGCTGAGGCGAAGAAAGTGGCGCAACCAACTCATGTCAGCCGCTCCGCGACCCACGCTGCTTTTTCTGGGAACGGGAAAAAAAGTGTTCGGCTGTCTTTTCAACTGATTAAATATATCGCGCCCAACGAAGTGGGCTGGCTTGACATGAGCTTTGGCCAAATTCAACTTCCAAACTAGTTTATATCAGCATACCACCGAAACTCCAGGACTAACAACTCTGCAGATAAACGCGACAGCAATATGCGTGCGCGATTGGATTCGCGATAATCCAAAATTGTAGTACGAGAATTTTGGCAATACTACTGCATCGCGCGCAAAGAAAGTGGAAATAGAAAATGGGCATGGTCGGGGCGGTTGATCATGGTCGGGGGCGTGCTTCCAGAGTTTGAATTTGAAAATATGAAAAACAAATACCTAGTACAAATGAAAGCTCTCTTCGATGTGTTGCAACATACACATGGCTCAAAACGTAAGACCTGCGCTTGATATGCAACGAGCTTCGAGATTCCTGCCGATTTACCACACACGGCGCTCCACCACCTTTCGGTGCGATCTGCTCCCCCCCGCCTCCCTATATCAATGTCGCAATGGCCAGGTGTCGTCGCCGTCCTCCTTGCCGTCACCCGGCTCGAGGTTGGGTTGCTTGCTAAACTATTTGCGTTGCGTTGCGTTGGGAACACAGCCACATCCACTTCCCTTCTCCTCATCACGTAGCCTGCCTAGAATAAACCTGTTGTGCTGATTTCGCCGCCGCAGCAGTATCACCAAGAGATGACTGGTTGCAGGAGCTGGCAGGCTCTGGTACTCTACGCTTTGGCCGCGAGTGGGCGGAGCTGACAGGGTCTGGTACTCTACGCTTTGGCCGCGAGTGGGCGGAGCTGACAGGCTCTGGTACTCTACGCTTTGGCCGCGAGTGGGCGTCCGCCCCCGCCACCTTCCTCGCCGTGACCAAACTTGAGAGGCTGCTTATTATGTTCCTGTGTTTGTGGTATGCGGTTGTTCGATACGGGTCCGCGGATATTTGGCGGTTTCGTATATTCTGGGGTTTCGTATTATGTGTCGAGGCATTATTCGGTATATGCCTCGGAGTGTGGAGCTGCCCCCCCGCGGGGCAGTCGATGATGTTAATGATACGACCCGGGCTTTGATGATAACGATACTGCCCGTATATATGTGAGTGGTGCAGCCGGTGACAATCAGGTGCGGCTTACCTCCTGTGTGTGGTTTATATGGTACGGTCTCTGACAGAACGGTATTGACCCACCTGGTGTGTATTTGGTATCCGGTGTACGAGTATTATATCTTCTCTCCTCGATCTACGCCGTAGCGGCACGCCGCGTGGTTACACAGAACACGTTATTCAGCAAGCGTATTCAAACACGATTATCGTGGGTTTCCGGGCCCGGAGCTTGGTGAAGGGTTGCTGTTATGGCCGAGGAGGCCGAGCTGCTTCGGCAGCAGCTGGAGGAAGTGTCGATTAATTTGGCTCAGCGAGACGCGACGTTGGCTGAGAGAGACGCGACGGTGGCTGAGCGAGACGCGGCGTTGTCAGCGGAGAGAGCGTTGAGGATGTCCGCCGAGGCAGCGGTTCAGTCGGGTACCGCTGGGGGGAGCGGGCGGCCCATGCAGCAGGCAAGTGCTGGGCAGCCTGTGCCGGAGCCAGATTACCGTCACCACCAGACCCCCCCGGCGCTCATCTTGAGGTCGTATGGACAGCAACAGCAGCAGCAGCAGCGGCCGTATGGGCAGCAACAGCAGCAGCAACAGCGGCCGTATGGGCAGCAACAGCAGCAGCAGCAGCGGCCGTATGGGCAGCAACAGCAGCAGCAGCAGCGGCCGTACGGGCAGCAACAGCAGCAGCAGCAGCAGCCGTTTGGGCAGCAACAGCAGCAGCAGCAGCGGCCGTTTGGGCAGCAACAGCAGCAGCAGCAGCGGCCGTATGGGCAGCAACAGCAGCGGCAGCAGCGGCCGTTTGGGCAGCAACAGCAGCAGCAGCAGCGGCCGTATGGGCAGCAACAGCAGCGGCAGCAGCGGCCGTTTGGGCAGCAACAGCAGCTGCAGCAGCGGCCGTATGGGCAGCAGCAGCAGCAGCAGTTGGGGGGAGGGCAACAGCAGCAGCGTGGGGGTGCAGACCATAGTTACCAGCACCAGCAGCAGCAGCAGCAGCACCCACCCCAGCAGCAGCAGCACCCACCCCAGCCGCAGCAGCAGCCCCAGCACCAGCTGAGGCCGGGGGGCAATGGTGGGGCAGGTAACACCGGAAGTGGGTGGTACCAGCCGGAGTCTCCTCCGCCTCCAGGAGCGTCCATGGGGGAAGTGTACAAGTGCGGTCGGTGTGGTGCCCTCGGGCACAAGTCCGACATTTGTCGAGCGCCGAACGCTTTTTCGGGGGTCTGCAGCACTTGTGGAGCTTACGGTCACATGGCCAGGCAATGCCGCACTGCTCCGCCCACCCGCATGCATGCAAACATTGTCGCGGCCCCTCCGCACGGCCCTCCGCCCCCCCAGGAGCACTACAGCAGCACACCACGACCACCACCACCGGGAGCTTGGCCTCAGCACCAAACTGGCTTCGTAATTCACGGCGACGCATTGGACGGGGGCGGTATGGGCGGAGGCGCACAACAATGGGACGGGGGCGGTGTGGGCGGAGGCGCACAACAATGGGACGGGGGCGGTGTGGGCGGAGGCGCACAACAATGGGACGGGGGCGGTGTGGGCGGAGGCGCACAACAATGGGACGGGGGCGGTGTGGGCGGAGGCGCACAACAATGGGACGGGGGCGGTGTGGGCGGAGGCGCACAACAATGGGACGGGGGCGGTGTGGGCGGAGGCGCACAACAATGGGACGGGGGCGGTGTGGGCGGAGGCGCACAACAATGGGACGGGGGCGGTGTGGGCGGAGGCGCACAACAATGGGACGGGGGCGGTGCGGGCGGAGGCGAACCACACTGGGACGGGGGCGGTGTGGGCGACGATGGTCAGCCAAAGCCGAGAAGTGGAGGAGCCGGGGGAGCCTACGAGGGCGGGCCGCTTTCCTCGACTATCGACAGCCAGGCGCCGGCCAGCAGTGAACAGCAGGTCGGTGGAGGGACCGCGATTGCCGGGTCCCCGTCGCCGGCTAAGGGGGGGGCTGTCAGTGACCCAGCCCAGCAATCGCAAGCGCCGCGGGGCTTCGAGGTGTGGTACCAGCCGTCGACGCCATCGACTGGTGTAACGCCGGAGTCTTCGCCCACGCCCCTGCCTGCTGCGTCATCCGTACCACAGCAGCAGAAGCCGACGTCAGCGACCGTTGCATCACCGGAGTCCTTGCCCGTGTTCATTCCCCCTGCGCCGCCCGCGACCGTTGCACCGCCGGAATCCTCGCCCGCGCCTCCACCCTCTGTGGAGGTGCCGGTGCAGCAGCAGCAGCAACCGCGGGTATCGCCGGCGGTGACGCGGTCGGCGGCGCGACATCGGGGGGGCCTGGGCCCGCAGCATGGCTTCGTTTCGATGCTAGCCGCGCGGGAGAATATCGCTATGACCATTGCCGACCAGTCTCCTCCGCACATGCCCGCTCCTGAACTGCCTTCATGCCCTGCGAGTGAGTTGGTAACGCCCGACTCGTATCGCGAAGCGTGCGAGGATGAACACGGAGATGTGTGGTTCGATGCCATGGACACTGAGTATCGCGTGAGGCCGGGTCGATGTCCGGTAAGGTGGTTAAGTTGTGCCGCAGCCTGTATGGTTTGAAGCAGGCGTCGCGGCAATGGCATCATCACTTGGTACGCGGCATGAGGGGTCTTGGTTTTGAGCAGTGTGAGGCTGATGCGTGTGTTATGCGTTTGGTTGAAGCGGGGGCCGTTTCTATCGTAGTAGTAGTGCATGTGGATGACATTTTTGCGATGGGGCTTAAGAGTAGGTGTGACAAGTTTTGTGAGGACCTGAACCAGTTCGTTCCTATCAACAACCTGGGGGAGTTGCGGTGGTACGCAGGTTGCCGATTTTCTCGAGCATACTCCCGTGGTGAACACCTATTAATAGCAGGGGGGCTGTTATAGTTCGATTTGAGATGCCCTATATCAGACACGTTCTGTTGTCCTACTCGCCCAGAGTACGCAACAGGGGGGCCGGATGTTATCGGGCGGTGTGCTATTTTTGTACAACAGGGGGGCCGTTGTTATCGGGCGGAATGCTATTTTTAGTGAAGACGGTGTTATCGGTTTTGGTTGAGGATTTTACCAGCATACTCTTGTTTGTTGGATTTTTCCCTTCCCGTATAGTTACTGTCTCGCTTTAGATTGGGAGATCAATGCTGGAATGGAGATTGAGAGATTTGGTATAGGGATTGCCGTTTTACCTTGGCAATTCTTCATGACGGAATTTGGGCTTGCCGTTTTACCTTGGCAATGATTTATTATGGAATTTGGGATTTGCCGTTTTACCTGGCAATTGGTGATAAGTTGTTCGGGACCTATCGTATCGAGCACCGAATAGGGGGGCTGTTTGTGGTATGCGGTTGTTCGATACGGGTCCGCGGATATTTGGCGGTTTCGTATATTCTGGGGTTTCGTATTATGTGTCGAGGCATTATGCGGTATATGCCTCGGAGTGTGGAGCTGCCCCCCCGCGGGGCAGTCGATGATGTTAATGATACGACCCGGGCTACGATGATAACGATACTGCCCGTATATATGTGAGTGGTGCAGCCGGTGACAATCAGGTGCGGCTTACCTCCTGTGTGTGGTTTATATGGTACGGTCTCTGACAGAACGGTATTGACCCACCTGGTGTGTATTTGGTATCCGGTGTACGAGTATTATATCTTCTCTCCTCGATCTACGCCGTAGCGGCACGCCGCGTGGTTACACAGAACACGTTATTCAGCAAGCGTATTCAAACATCCTGTTTCTCCCCTACTAGTACGATTCCTAAACAATACCCACCTGCTGAGATTGATTTTGGAACACTGTCTGCTAATAATTTCATACCCACAGCATCACGAAATCACTCCTAGTTTGAGGAGATGGCGGGCCCTGCTATGCTACGCATTGGCGGTAAGTCAGCGTTCGTTTTGGGAGCGGTGCAGGCAACCTAATACCGTGTGTGCTGTGTTCCCTGGCCATAACTGATTGCCGTTTGTTGCGGTTGGGAGCATTTTTTGAAACCCCCCCGCCGAGCAAGAAGATTGCTCAGGTGTTGGTTTAGCCGTTAACGCCTTTTATGCGGCTAAACGTCGACAAGTCCAGAGCAACGCCACCTCAGACCGTTTCATGTTTTCACTCTAACTTATTCCGAAACTCACTAGTACCTGTCATGCTGGCAAGATTTGGTATGCACCACTCCTCCGCAGCGACAGATTTGGTGCTGCTGCTGCCGATTGAACCCCGAACGCGTACCTGGTGGGCATATTGCGTTGCGAAGGGCGCTTGAAAAGTGTTCTACATATGGTGCTCCGACCTGCAACCGTGTAGCGTGGTCGGTTTGGTGGGTGCCAGAAGCGTCCACCCGCGCCTCGTCTGAAGTGGCTGTGAACGGCGCGTTTGTGCCTGCTTCCTCGACATCGAAGGAGGTCATGCTCTTGGCCGTATCCATGTTCTTTCGTATCGATTTTTAGGGCCTGACCCATTATTGATATAGTCTATTCATTCGGTGGCCTTTTTTTCCGGGGTGGCCAGTGCCCGAATACGCAAACTTTGGCACCAAACTATGGCAACGTTTCCAAACTATACCACAGGTTTGGCAACCAGGCGCGACTTTTCCTTGTTTTTGTCGGTTATGAATGCTGACAATAGCGAAATATGCACCAGGTTGCGCCAAGTTTCCATCGATGAAGTCAACCCCGATTTTGGTGTGTTACGTAGTAGACGCGGCTCGCGACACCGAAAGCCGATTGATTGGGAATCTTACCCAGCTGTGGACCTACCCAACGCTCAAACTAGGGGTGGTATATATATGCACCCAATGCCACATTTCGCTTGTTTTGCCACTTTATTGCCCCAAGTTTAGCTTGTTCTGCCACCCCTTGGGCCAAAACTTAACTTGATCATTGGGGCTTTGCCTTATTCTACGGCCCCTAGAGCCAATTTATTCAATAACTATGCCCACATAATGGGTCAGGCCCTGGCGATTTTTCAATTGCAAGCATGGACTGCATGGACGCTGGGTGGTACTATAGAGTCTGGAAGGCCGTGCCTACCACCGGGGAATGGGGGCACGATTCACCAACACACCCTTCTCTTGGCTTATAGACTAAGTGTTTTAGTCTGGACTTGGTTTAATAAAGAAAATTATGTGGTACTTACTGCTGTTTAGGGGCGGTCTTTGATTTGGTTTATATCTAGGACATAGTATGGTATGTACACCCCCACACGACGGCGGGTCGCTAAATCAAAATGTTGGCAAACCACCCCCCACATATATTTGACTTCCAAGAATAGACTTTATGCTGGAGGGCAGTCAACGTTCTAGGAATATACAGATGTTTACGTGCGAGGGTGGAATTTGATAGGCCTGTCGCACACCTTGAGGTGTGCCAGCCCTCGGGGCCTCAAAAGACTGATCGTGGTCGTTTTCAAGGCCATTCACAAGTCACTACTAATCACAGAAGGCGCAATGCGTACCTACCTGGGCTCTCTTCGTCGATTTAGCAAAATTGACCGCACCGACGCGGGCAACCAAACAAGCGCACCGAGCGCCGTCATATACTAATAGATAGTTTTTTTTCCACGTGGGGCGTTGTACCATGGGGGGGCTGATGCAGGATTTAATTTCACAGGGCACTGGCACCTGTTTAGGAGCGCGATGACTGCGGTGTACCAATGACACGAGTGACCTGCGCAAGAATTGCAGCTGTTTCTGTGGTGACGTTTATGTGCAGAATGTGGCATCACTTTGCCAGCCATCTGAGGTTCATGTCGATTTGGATTCAACCGTTGTTCATTTCGACAAGGCGTCAAGATTTCATCAAGGATTGGAGAAATGAATTCGCACCTGTCGATACCGAATAAGATCGACCTTCTCAATTGTTGGTCGCTGAAAGAGGCTGGCGAGAAGAAAAGTACTACCAGGTAGGTGTGTGTGC
Organism: Undaria pinnatifida; assembly: GCA_012845835.1. NCBI lineage: Eukaryota > Phaeophyceae > Laminariales > Alariaceae > Undaria > Undaria pinnatifida. Next base: position 7,292,925 of record JABAKD010000018.1, read on the forward strand.
TTCACGTACAAACTTGCAATTGCCCTCGTCTACATGCATCACGCCAAGCGTCCGTGCCGATACCTCGTATGATACGAAAGGACGAAGTTGCAGTAACAATCCACGAGACGGAGTTATGCATCCAAATTCACGAAGAATGTGATTTAGCCGTGCAGTGAACCGCTTTGAACATGCGGGCAAAACGAACAAAATGAAAGAACATGACCCCTCCCATTAAGAAAAAACTCACCCACTTAGTATACTACAAGTACAGTACCAACAACGCAGCTTGCAAATATGGGTATTGACCCGAAACTCGTCAAACCCACGGCTGACGTCCTTGAAATATTTGTACAAAATAGATGCAAGCGAGCCCACCAGGATAATCCAGTTGCAAGGTAGAAAATAATACATTTAAACAAAATATAGCAATACAAAAAGAAGAAGATGAGGATGTAAGCAATGCGTACATATTGTATGAGTGAAATGGAAGACATATTCACGTACGACGCGCGCCAGTACTTTCCGAAGCCAGACTTTCGGGCAACGACCTACTACTACGGCAGTACTGTACTACGATATACAAACAATATCCTTGTTGGCTGTAGAGTCCCAATTAGCATCATGTAAACAGTAGTTAGTCTATATCTCCTTCAACTATAGAGGAGGTCATTCCGTGGCCTTCACAAAGTGAATTCCTACGTGCCCCAACACCTTTACATCGGTGAGCTAACGTTTGTGGCCTGCGGGCACGTTGCTTGGGAATTGCCCGGAGGCTCTCTGGACTAGGCTCGGTTTGGTCTCCTCTTCACGAAAATTGCGTGCTCGTTAATATCATCGTGTTCCCCGCGGGGGAGGGTGGGGGAGGGGGGGTGGAAACTGACGGCTCTCCTCGTCCCGTTTTCCTTGCCCCCCTCCCCCTCCCCCGCTCCCTCTCCCGGCTATTGTACGCGGCTGACCTGCCCCCTACTCCGATAGATAACCTCCACAACCAGAAGACGCCCCCACCCCCCCCGACGGAATCTACACAAACACCAGAGGATAAAGGAATTAATCCCTGCCCTTCCTTCCCTTCCTCCTCTCCCCCCCCCTCCCCCTCCCCTCCGCTTTAGCCCTCCTGCTCGTGAAGCAATTGGGTGGGAGGGTGGGAGATTGCGATTGGTGTCTCCCCGTGCCCCCTCTCTGCTCCCTATGCTCCTGGCGACGGTCTTCTCCCTACTGCTACTGCTGCTGCTGCTGTCGCTGCTGCGTGGGCGCTACTTCCTTGTACCTCTACCTGTTGCTGTGTCCGATACTCGCTGCTGGTGTGCTGCTGCTATGCTACGTTGTCGCTGCTGAGGTCCTCCTATTTTTCCCCGTCACCTCCCTCTGGAACCACCCCCCTACACTACCGGTTCTCCGACATTTCCTCTGTGTTCCGCCAAACTCCAGACTGTTCCGACATTTTTACATCTTATCGATACGTGTAGCCTATCAGGTTTTGATCGATTTTTGGCATTATTCTGAAATTTAAGACGGTTGGATCTTCTCGGGCACGATCCTCAGTTGGGTCGCAAACAATTATCCACCCGGCACGGAACCGTCCCTACAGCAGTAACGCTCGCGGAAGATACCCACGTGGTTGTCCCACCGGAGTCGGCCTCATTCGTAGACAGGTCTCTGTGTTCTTGGGGAGTGAAATCCTTCCCCGACTCGTCGCGCTACAATGCCGAACGAGCGAAAACAACCTCAGCTACCACCCTCAGCGAGCTTGTTCGGGCGGCCGCCTCGGTGCGGTCACTTTTTTAACTCGACGACGAGAGCAAAGAAGCTCACTGCACCTTCTGCGATCAGCCATGACCTGCCAATGACATTGGGAATGACCCTCCTCAGCGTCGTGCCCTCGCGAGTGGTGGCAAATCTGGAGCGGTGCGGCTGGCCGATCCTCTACACCCTAGTACCGATATTTTTGTTTTTCCCACAAAAACAAACTAAAAACCTTGCAGGCCAGGTAAAAAAAATAGGTTTTTACAAGGTTTTTACCAAAAAAAATTGGCAGAAAGAACAAAGGTTTTCGGTATAGAACCGAAATAACTGCTTCGTTAGGAACGGCCCTTAGCAAAAACAATGGGCTATTCGGCGACACGCACACCTTTGATCATTCAATATTTGCGCAAGATGGTCCACCTGAAGGAGTATACTCGTACTGGCCTGGCGTTGTTATGGATCCACGCTTCGGGTTTGGTGTTACCTGGTAGCGTGTGAGATGGTGGGTGTTCGAAGAGCTTGAGTATCATTTGTGCACCGCCCGACGACTGATGATGACCCAGAACGTCAGATCTCACTCGGCGGTCTTCACTCGATCAATACGAGTGTGTGAGTGTGCCTTTGCATTGCATCAAGAAGTCCAGAAGAGAAACCAATTCGGAACGGTAACGATCGCCGTCCACCGCATGTTCCATCGTGGCTCCAGGTAGTAACAACCCGAGTATCCGGCCTGGGCCGAACGTCCGCTGGCCTGCCACATACACTGGGAGTACCCAGGAACTTGCGTACGAACTTGGTAGACCCAAGGAGCCCACTCCAAACGTTAACTTACAATAAAACCACATACATGCATATTTAATTCCACAGATGTCTGGTTTTGTCCCCCTCAAAGCGGGTTATACCCAGTTTCCGTGGGCAAAACAAGGTTTGGTTGAACGTCTCAGTCCTGTTGATCCTGGCATTAGCAGGGGAGTCACCGACCTGTATCCTTCTCGAGGGAATACACACCAACCGTAACACGCGCGATCGAAGTATCATACGCAGCTTGCAAAGCTGAGTTTGGACCAAAAAAACGTTTTGGTCAATCTCACAGCTGAAGTGTACTTTTCATTTATTAGTATAATGCATTACGTACTGCTGTAATACTACTACTGCTGTTGTCTTTTCTTTTACAGCAACTCTCCATACCGATATTGAATCGCCTTCTAGAAAAACCCGGGTGTTGTATCCAAAAAAACGAAAACCGGCTCTTTTGCGGCCTTTTTGGCAAAAAAAAGCGGAACGTAACTCAACCCAGTAACAAAAAAAATTACCGATCGCCCCGGTGGCGGATCAGGTTGTCCTCGAGCCTGGTATAGGTCAGTTGCGTGAGTTCGAGCCTCCCCGAGTACATACTCGTAAAAATTCGTAAGGATTTTCTCTTGTGCACAAATTGACTTGCGGAAAGCGTGAGAGCGTGAGTTAGCAACACTCGATAAAAAATCGACGAGCAGTGGGATTGCTGAACCCTATGTGCGATAAAATTTGAAGGCAAGAACCTGGGGGAAAAAGGAACGACACCAGTGACCACGACTTGTCCACAATGTGGGAAGTAAATGCGTATGAAAAATTATTCATATACATTTATTTGGCAATGTTCCTGATTCTCGACAGACGCAACTTTGTCCACATGAATGATAAGTTTAACCAAAATTATATTCCAGGTACATGTCCCCAGCATGTGTTATTTCAAAGTTGTGTTCTGTAGCGTATTAGTCCGCTTGACCACTTGCAAAAGGTTAACCAATAGCTTACCCAAACTAAGCCTTATAACACAAACCATACCCGGGCCATTTACCCCCGTACAAAGAACTTATGTAAGTTCTGTAATACATTCATACCCGTGCCCGGAATTTCTGGAAGTTCTATTCCACATTCATACCCGGACCCGGAACTTCTGGAAGTTCTGTACGCCAGTGCCACCAGTACTTGGGGTACGGGTACATCATTTTTTGTAACTTTTGCGAGTTCTGTACGCCCGTGCCACAATATGCCCGGAACTTTTGTGAGTTCTGTAACACTTCCGTACCGTACCCGGAATTTCTGTAAGTTCTGTAAGATCCCCATTCCCCAACCCGGAACTTCTGTGACATCTGTTATACTGTGGCACAATACCCGGGGTAAGGGTGTACCTTTGGTTTAATACCCGGCGAGCCCACATTCATTAATTCGGGTTTAATAACCAAAACAGTGTATTATACATTTTATTATAATAATGAGATATCTTGTCAGAGACACTAACCGAACACCGCAAGTTCAGCTGTTGTATGTTTAGTACGAATCGTATATATAGGTGTGATGATAGCACCTACTAGCTGTAGTACGAAGGTACATCCTGTTTATGTTTCTTTATCTTTTCTAATCCGTGGGCACGCATGTATTATATTAACCGAAGGACACTTGAACAAATAAAGAAAACCAGGTACGACTCAGTTGTTATTCGATGGACGCTTATCTTAAAAAAGAATATTCAGTTGTTATTCGAATGACACTTGTTTAAGTAAACAATATTCAGCTGTTATTTTTCGATCCGAATTGTTGATAAAAAATACGAATGAAGTTAGATCCTATCGGGAAACCACGCATTGCGTATTTTCAATTTTTTTTGCTCTATAATCTATCAAAAAATACATGGATCTGCAGTAACCCCGGCGATGCACCTACCATGCTACCATGCTACCATCGACGTCTAGAAGTATCTTTTGTGTTTTCGGTAGTTTCGCTTCTTCTTTGTCGAGTCACTTGGCTTATCGAGCTATGGTGGCAAATATGGGCTCGCGAGCCCGCCATTATTTGTTTGGAGCGCCACAGCCGGGGTGCGATATGCATAACATAATGGTCATAGCGCAGTATAGCCGTGAGCGCGACTGTTGCCCAGGTCGCCACTTATTGAGGTTCGCGATTTATCCCCTCTCTCCATGGTAGTTTTGTCGATAATTCAGAATTCCTTAAAACTACGTATTATAGTCTATATATCACAGATTTCCTCAGGGACATTGGCCCAGTGAGAACATGCCATGCAAGTTGGATAAATTCTCAACTTAAGATCAAGCTCCCCCCCGATGGCGGGTGACTCTACCTGGGCATTACCCGTACCAGATACTTCTGTAAGTTCTGTAGTAGGACATTCATATCCGTACCCGAAACTTCTGAAAGTTCTGTACGCCCGTGCCGCAACACCCGGAACTTCTCGAAGTTCTGTAAGACTTTCATTCATGTACCCGAACTTCTGGGATTTCTGTAACACTTCCGTACCCGTGCCCGAAACTTCTGGAAGTTCTGTAAGACTCCCATACCCTTGCCCGGAATCCGCAAGCCCTACGGAACATAACCTTGTAATATTCCCTAGATACATTTTGATGATACCTCGTGCCAGGTACACTTATGTCAGTGCTGATGTGTGTTAGGGTCGTTCCTAACAAAGATATTATTTCGGTTTTTTTTACCGAACGTTTTCGGGGAAAACTCCGATTTTCACCCCCGGAAAAAAAGGCCCCAACGATTTTCAGTTTTAGTCGGGAAAAAACAAAAATACAGGGACGAGGGTGTAGACGATCGGGCAGCTGCACCGCTCGAGGAGTGCCCGCACTCGCGAGCGGCCGACACTGAGCAGGGTCGTTCGCAAGGTCATTGACACGTCGTGGCTGATCGTAGAAGGCACAGTGAGTTGTCTGTGATTGCTTCCTCGAAATGACACAGTTGGCGGCGCACGGAAGTACACGTCCGACGCCAAACTTCGAGTGAGGCCGCCAGTGGGACAACCGCGTGTGTGTCGCCTGTGAGTTTTTCGGCCGTAAAGACGGTTCTGTGCAGGGTAGACGATGATTTTGCGAGGCAACTCAGGCTCGTACTCGTGAAATTTCAACTCTCTCTCGTAAATATTGGCAAAATGCCAAAATTTCATCAAAAATACCTGAATGAAGTGCTGTGCGTATGACCGATCGCAAAACCGGTGGAACCATTACGCTCTGATGATGACATTGTTATTTATGCTTGCCCTTTTTTGGATCTTCGAGCATTTTCCCCTTTCTTTTCCTCCCTGCCTGAGCGAAATTTAGATCCGGGATCACCAACAAGGCGCTCTCCGCCCCCTCCTCGTAACGGTACGTGCCCTTGCTTTTGTTGGGAAGATTTGTTCAGCCGTTTCTTCCCTTCCTTGTCGACTCGCGTTGAATTGAGCATAACCTGAAGGTCCGACGCGTGTTGTCTATCGTACGTCTCTATATTCACCTAAACAAACACAATACGGTGCTGACCTATGATAGCATCTCCGATTACGGTATGCCACCAAATACCACAATAAAGCAATCGACTTCATCGGCGTCCGTTCATCAGAACTAGCAGTGAAAAAGTCGCATGTAACGCCTCCTCTGACGACCTGATTTCCAACCATGATGCAGCTAGACTCAGTAGCATCTTTGTTGGAGCTACATGCCCATCAGCCTTGATAGTTGCATGCCTTCCTACATGTTCACCTCTCATCCTGTCACAAACTCATCGCCTTTGCCTTCAGCTGTCTGATGCGCAACGTCAGCCGATATATATTTCAGTCTAGACACGCCCATAATCAATCTCGTGGCGGAGGTTTGCAGCCACGGTAGTCTCCGTGGAAAACGCTATCGAGCGCCGCCCAAACCTTCGATTTAACCGCCCACAACGTGCTACTTTGCGCACAACCCCCACCTTATCCGTGCTGCAATCGAGCGGGATTGATCGGCAAGAAGTGCCAAAGCCGGACAAAACTACTGTACATCGATCTGATATCTTCCGAGTTGCCTCCACGTGTCCTATCTCGGCCGGGCTTGGCGCCACTACCACTCCACGACCGACCACCGCGACACCCGCTACGTCGTTTACGGCAACAACCTACCACCATGAAGAAACAGACAAAATTCCTGTTACTTCTGGCTGCCGCCGTCTTCCTATCTTCCACCGCAAAGACCAGCGCGATCACGTACACCGTAGTACCTGACGCCGCTTCGACGTCGACATCGCCTGAGGTGTACAGCCTCTCCGAGGCCGTGGAATTAGCTGTGGCAGGTGATATCGTGTCCATGGCGGACGGAATTTACACCGATCAGATTCAGAGTTACGTCGCGGGCGAGGAAGGAAATCCGATCAAAATCATCGGGGGCAGGGGTGCGGTCATCAAGGCTACTTCCCCATCTGTTCGCATCGAACATTCCTGGATAACGCTTGAGGTGAGACGACTTACAGCACAACAGCCCACAGGACCAGATACAAACAGAGCATCTGGAATGAACGCGGCTCGGTCTGGGTTTCTGGGACGTGCTTATATCATGCCGCATTCAGTATATGTCGGCCCCCTGATGAATTGTTTGAAAGACCGAGCGGATTCATCATTGACCACTCGCATTGCATGCCTAGTTTCTATATTGCTATAAACGTATACCGATTCATCAAAACGTATGCCAATACATGTATTGATTGGACCAGGTCCGAACAGGACCAGACGACGCAAGCCCAAACCAAGCCTGAAAATACTCAAAAATAATACTCCGGAGTACCTGGTAGAAGTGAGTAAGATCAGGGTGTGTATATAATATTATACTCTCGGCATGTTCGTATTGGGTGTTGTAGTCTAGTCTACACGTTTTTGTCCCGAAATACTATAAAAATACAAACACACTCCAGCTAGCTGTGAGATCGAAGATTTTGTCGAAACTCATCTTTGCCAGCTGTGTGTGATACTCCGATCGTGCGTATTACGGGTTGTGTGTCCTCATTAAGGATGCATGTCGGCGACTACCGTTGGAACTACAGTGTAGCTATCAGGGTCAACAGGGTGATGATGTCAGTCATTGCGCGGAAACTGTAAAAAACCCGCTTTTTTTTAAGGGGACAACATCTGGCAGCTGTGGAAGGAAATGAACATCAGTTTATCAAGTGTATCCTGTAAGTCTTGAAAAATATTTGAATAATATACATGAGGGCAGAGATAAAACATCAAAGACGTCTCTTTGTCGTGAGGGCGTGCGGATTTATGATGCCTCTCTGTTTCATACTTTAGTGTTTTAGTAAGTGTATTTTGTATTTTTTCTCATCTACAAGCCGGTCGGTGCCAACGGTGAAGAGCAGCGGGCGGCCTCACCGCAGCGGTACAAACGCCGGGCCTCCTACGATATATCTCAAGATTCTATTACTGGCTAACGATACGTACTTCGCGGACGTCATTTGGTATGAGGCCTTTCAATACGGTGGCTCGCAGACAGTCGCGAGAGTAACACTCCCCTGTTCCCTGGTGACCTTGAGCTTTCATGATGTCCTAATTTAGTACACGACTCAAGCTTGGAATGGAAATCTTTGCTGCGTAAAAGAGCTCCGCTAACAAGGACATTTCTTATTCAGTCGGGTTTGTCAGTCGAAAATGGCCTTTTTCGACTGAAGCCCAAATCGGTCTTTCTTGCACAGTCGAAACGGGGCATTTTTGACTCAACTTTTTTTGACTGAGTAGTCCGACTGGCGAATCCAGTCGAAAAACTCGACTTTTTCGACTGGAGTTCCTCCAATCGAAAAACTCAGTCGAAAAAATGTTACACGTGTTTTTTGAACGCCGATCGCATCGCTCATCCCACCACCGAACACACACCCACACGCCCACACGGCCACACACCCATACCAGGTACCACACTGCAGTATCGTACAAGGCGCTGACGTTGACTTGGGTATCCCTGCTGTTGCTTCTCGCAGCATGTCAGCGTGGCGCATTCCTAGTCGCGATTGCCAGCAGTGTGTATCACACGGCGGCAGCAGCCCGCGGTCTCGATCCCATGCTGCCAACAACGGCTGTGCCTGCTGAAGCTTTGGCGGCTGTCGGCTGAGTGCAACTCCACGATCGTAGCTTTGGTGGCTTTCGGCTTAGCCCAGAGCCACCAACTCGCTGGGACGACGGTTTGTCGAGCCGTTGCTCGCGGAGGAAGCCCACCGATTTCGACTCCTGTACGGCAGTACCCCCTCACACCGACCGCCTCGAGGAAGAGCACAAAAACCATAAAATCGACTGGACTGACGATAAGAAGGACCAGAAGAAGGACCAGAAAAACCCAGTCCAAAAATGCCGTTTTTGACTGGCGGAATCCGACTGTATAAGAAATGGCCTCGGGGGATAAATTTGCGATAATAGCTGTCGGACTTGAGTATTCTTTCTTCTTTCCCGTATGCATTTCACTGACGCCACCGGCATTGCAGCATTGCATAACGTGCGTAGTAGCTGATCGTCGTTGAGCGTCCAACTTTCAAATTGCGAAGTCTGCCAGGGCTACCATTGAATTTGAACTGGCTAGACTCGACTAATATTTGGATGTCGGAGTACGCGTTGCATCCAAACATGTAATCACAGGGAGGTTCCAACTATTATATTTGGTTGTTTCCCCGGAGATAGTTGGATTGCGTGAAAGTGTTGTGTTTGTAATTGCTGGTTCTCTGTTTTGCTTTGTCTTTCAATTTTGTCGTGCCGACCTGTTTTCCCCTTTGTTGCCAATTTGTTTCCCCCTTTAATCTTCCCTACTTCTGTTTCCATTACTTTTTCATCGTTCACTACAATGAGTCAATGGCCTGGTTTGCTGGTTTTTAAATTTGGTTTTTGCTCTTGATAATCATTGTTGGTTGTCTTCTGACGGCCCTCGCATTACAGCACTACAAGTGGGCAGCAGTATGCACAAGCGTGGATCGTTCAACTTTCCAAGTTTTCTCGAGGAGCAGAGTTTTCGGAAAAATGGGAACGGAGCCTAAAATGAGAACAGACGGGTTTTTTCAGAAAAAGCAAACCAATTGTGTACAACTTACGAGGGTGTTTCCGAAATCTAAACCGTGGGTGTCTTACTACATTGTCTTGATCATCATGGATGGAACTAACCCTAAGCCTAACCCATACGAAATACCGGTCGGAGTTTCCCCTGTGAACGCCACTGTGGTGAAATGGTTGGAACAACGCAATCATGTGTATCACCACAAATTTGTTGGGCTCGACTGTCGTTGCCGTCTTACGATTTTCCATGCTGACGTCTCCTCGCAAGAAGGGCCCTACGCTGGTTGTACATCCCTCGGTGATAGTTGGATAGGGTCGACTGCTGCTGCTGTGTTGCTGCGTAGTTGCTAGTTGCTGGTTCTCTGCTACTCGTTTGGTTTCATTTTAGTGCCTTCCCGCTTCCTTGTCTTGTTCCAATCGAGGCGTCATTTTTGTATCTTCTACTCTTCTTTGTTTTGCTTTCGTATTTGATTGCTGCAAATGGTTTGGTTTGCTGGCTATCTAGCTTGTGTTGCCCGCTTAGACATTGCGGATAGCATTGCATGGCCACGTCGTGTCGCTGGTATTTCCAATACGTATTTGTCTACCGTGGTTTGTGACGGTATAGCTCGTCTCTCCAAGGGGCATCAACGAGTGCCCTGGGTGTGCAGCGCCTAGATGGGTAAAATGCCAGATCGAAAATGGGAACTTGTCGCGCAGCGCGTAAATAGATAGGTGGACGTACCAGATAAATAGGGTGATGAATACACACAACGCATAACACAGAATCATCGCGATACATACCGTTCTCCACAGAAGTGTCAGCAGTACTGATGGTGCCGTCGTGTCGGTCGGGCAATGTATGGACAGAAACGAATCGTATCATTATGTAGCGCAAATCTTCTCTAGTCTACGAAACTACGTAAGGTTTCTTGTAGCATGTGAAATAAAATGAAAAAAAAAAAATGACATAAGACTCCAGCTGTGAGATCGAGGATTTTGTCGAAACTCATCTTTGCAAGCGGCATGTGATACTCCGATCGCGAGTATTACGGGTTGTTGTGTTTCCTCATTAAGGATATAGGTAGGCGACTCCTCTTGCAACTGCAGTGTAGCTATCAGGGTCAACAGGGTGATGTTAGTCAGTCTGTGCGCAGAAACTATAAAACCCGTTTTTGAGGGGGACAAAATCTGACAGCTGTGGAAGGAAATGCATCAGTTTATCAAGTGAATCCTGTAGATCGAATAGCCGGTGAGGGGAGGGCAGAGTTTTGAAGGACGTGGGGGCCTGGGTTTGATCATGAGGGTTGGTGGGGGGGGGAGCGGGCGGGGCAACTCAATCTGTGCGTGGATGTGCGTGGAAACTATAAGTCCTATCCTGTAAGTCGTACAACCAGTGAGGCGAGGCCGTAGCGTTCGAGGGGGTGAGGGTATTATAACTAACCTAGCACCACGCGTATAGCAAGCCCCTTGTACGTACAGGCGACCTAAACCTGTTAAAGACCCTTTCTTCGCGTACAGCAAGACCTTTCCTGTACATATATGCGAGACTTAAAGCTGTTAGAAACCGTTTTTCCGGACCCCCCCACCCCCCTCCCCTCCACCCCCTCGAACACTCCGCCCTCTCCTCACTGGTTGTTCGAGTTACAGGATATATATTATATGATAAACTGGTGCATTGCTTCCAAAACCCAAAACCATCAAATGTATCCCTTTCTTTGAAGGATGTATAGTTCCCACCCACAGATTAAGTTGCCTCGCTCGTCCCCCCACCCCCCGCTCCCCCCGTCCCCTCTTGTTCAACCCCAACCCCAGTAGATAGGTAAACTCTATTTTATTAACAGTGTTACATTGCATCGGTATTGGCGGCAGTTTCTCAGTGTTGCAGAATTAGAATCGGCAGAGTTAGAACCGGCAGCCCTTGGCGTGTAACGTAACGTTACGGTGTCAGCGGATTTCCTAGTTGTCAGTTGATTACCTTAACACACGTTGGATAGACAACGACGTACATGTACAACATTGTAACGCTATACCACAAGGTTGACGTTACCGGTAGACTATATGAGTGCCACTGCTCTCTTAGCTCGTACCAAAAACTGTGTTCGGTCGTGAAATAGTGCTGCTCTCTCGGCTCCTACCACAAACTGTGTTCGGTCGTGAAATGGGGTCGGCAGCGCGTAGGTCCTAACAACGTACTGCTGATTAGGTGTTGTTGTTAGAGCGGGGTGCTTAGTTGTTGCCTTGACACAATTTCGACGGTTTACGCACATTATCATTCCCAATTTATTTGACGCTAACATATATTTACAATTACCTGCTGTGGTGTAACATTTTTTTTTTTTTTTTCTACTCAAATAAATGCATCAGTCCCTGAGCTCCTCACATGAGGAATTCGAAATCTCACTCAAAAAATTCCCTCGAAGAGTCGTTCTACGGTGGTAGCCTGCTGCCTCTATACGGCGAGCGGTGGAACTCGGAATGCCTAATCCGGTGCTCATACATGTGAGCATGATCGAACGATCGTTGCTACGGCAGGGGGTTTCGTTTGTGAGGCGTGTTCTGGCTGTGGCTCGGGGTCAATCGCGCTGGTGACCTCCCCGAGTCGTTCTACGGTAGCCCCCCCCCCAACTTTTCTTGAACGAAATCGCCGGTTTCAAAACCAACTCCAGGCCGTATCTCCAGAAATACGGTGTCCCTCGCCACCCACGCCGACGTCGTCGTCGATCGTCAGACCTTTGCACACAAGAAAATATATGGAAACTTGTTTCCCAATAGTTTCCTTCCTTGTGTCGAGCAGCCGTTGAAACGTTTGTTAGAGAAAATCGCTGGTTTGGGGGGGGGGGGGGCATCGTAGAATCAATCCGAAGGGGCATTCGTTCGCACAACTCGACCAATCTTCTATACCTTAGTCCTAAACCAACATGCACTTCTTGTGAGTTTGCTTTGCTAACAACCGGTAGTTCCTCACATCATGAAGAGCCCAATTGGCCAGGAACGTAGGGGGCGCAAGAAGTGCAACCCTTACTGACTTAACTATGGAAACCCATTACAGGGGACAAAAAAAATAATTTTTATGAAGGACAACGCTTCTGACATTTTGGGTAAAACCCTCAATCCCCGACGGTGCCTATTGCCTATTTGATATTTACTGGGCTCTTCGAAGCGTATGGATTGCGGACCACCAAGGTATTGCTGTGATTTGAATATGAGTGTATTTCTTTCGTAGTAGTGCTAGTATTCGAATCATTGTACTCGCCCTCCCTCCCAGTAGTAACTCAGATTCGGCGTCACATAGTGGGCCCTTCTCCCCCTCCCCACTGCGGTACGTGCCTTCGTTTTTATTCGCGAGAAGAACACCGCGTTTTCTTGCCTCGTCGACCCACGTCGAATTGTGTACCTACCCACGTCGATAGGCGCTCTCAGTAATTGACCCCGTTTTGTCTTTTCTATAATGACGTTAAGCATCTCCACGGTGGGAATCGAACTCAAGAACAAACACTAAATGGTAATCGAGGGTGACCACTGGACCACAGATCATGGCTGATCCTTTTAGTTTGCATTTTTCTGAAATAAATGTAAAATCTCTCCACGGTGGGATTCGAACTCAGGGACCAACGCTATTTAATATACTAGTAGTAATCGAAGGTGGTGACGACTAGAAGACCTGTGCGACCGGCTAGCATTCAGTGCATTATAACCATGTTCTATGTGACGTATCCGGCACACTGCTGTGTACAAGTTGGCTGTCAAGTCAAGCACAAACAAACCTGGTGTGTTGGGCTTTTGTCCTGGGGAGACCAGCGCCCAGTTTTGTGTGACAGAGCACGCAGCAAACATCAAGTAAACTCTGCCCCACTTTGCCGGCTGCATTATTATCTGATTCGTTTCATCGTTAAATATTACGGTCTTACATCTCCACGCGTACCGAATTGAGACGTAAGAATTCCGTTAAGATGGCTCCGGCTCGGGTCGGAGCGGGTTCGGCGGGTTGATTCTCGTGGTGGCAGGACGGCAGGGGTACATGTAGACAGGAAGTAGAATGTAGAAAACCACAGGTAAAAATACCAAGAAAATAAAATAAATGAAGTAGTAGTGCGGACATCAGAGTGTACTAAAATGATCATCTGAAGAGTCACTCCATGGTAGGAGCTGAAGTTTTTCGGCAAAAACGTCGGTGGCCGATTTAGATCCTCAGGTGAGAACCTACCGGTTAATGAGGTAATTTCGCGATACACATTTTGTTTACTAAATCAGGAGCGCTTAGTCGAACGAATGCCGGGTGAGATATATTAAGCCCCTCATGTGAGGAGCTCAGGGACTTCCTGCTGCACCCGTACCGTGGGATGGCTCCTCGGGAGAAACACGCCTGTTGGCTCCGAAAAGCTCCCTGACGGTTTCACAACCATCTCCTACGCCTCGTACCGTCGACTATAGTGTTGCGTCTCAACTTGTAATTCTAGTGCTCTTTGATTTAAATGCATCGATATCTTGACCAAATTATAAAAATCAGTCTCATTTCGACCAGTATTATATTTGGTATATTTAGATACATCTCGGTCGACATTTCGATATCACCTTCAATTCGTTGATTTTTCGGTTGATATTCTTGTGTTGTTTGCACCTTGAGCCGTCCGCATAGCGTCTCCCCGCCATGCCATGCCCCAATAAGCTCATTAAAACCCCTGGCTCGTCTTTTGACGTCTCCTGTACCTGCTACATCTGATATATATATGGTGCTGACAACACTACTTATTAGGAGGGGCGGAAAACAGAAATACGTAAATCGAAAAATGTACGTGAGACACACCGAGGCTCGAACGAAAGGGGAAGAGAGACGAAAGACTTGAAAAGAAAATGCCCAACAAAAAGGGGGTCAACAGCGAAGTTTGAACTCGCGGCTCGTTGTTGGAAAAGTTCCGGGCTACCCGTCGAGCTGCTGCTGTACTATAACAAAGGTTCTTTGGTGGCATAAACTTTTGTATTTCTACTTTGTATACGTACGTGCAACTACGCACTTACTTGGCATTTCAAAAAAATGTATTTGGACGAAATCGTGATCTAGCGGGGGCCGTGACGACACGAAGCGAACACGGCCGAGGCGAACCCCGGCCGAGGCGGGACGGGCGAGCAAGGCGAAGAATGTTCATGAAATAACGCGCCGATATTTGAACCTCAGCTCGACGAGCTGTCTCAGGAACGGCCAATACCTTGTCTAAAATGAACCCTTAATATTCTCTCGTGCAGCCTACGAGTATCTCTCCCTGCGTATATATCGTCGGACGCCCAGCCACCGCAAGCGAGCCCGATGGCCTGACTTCGCAGCAGTTTTTTCAGTCCCTCATGCCAAACCATTAGGGTCTCTTTCGTCCCAGTCAACATCGCGCTGTCACGGTTTGATCTACCACCACTGGATGGAGGTCGCGGCTCCTGTTGTCCCTTTCCTGTTCGGCCGATCCGGCTAATACTTCGCTGCGTTGTTGGTTCTCTTCAGTTACGAACGTGTGTGGTACATGGCAGGCATTGCAACTACTTCCTTCGTTTTTGCGTACACGGATAGACACGAAAACTGCGGTAGTAGATACTCTTAACATATACTCTTTGCTGGGTCCGTCACGAAAAATCCATGGAAACCTGGTTAAACTCCGCAGAAGAAAGCAAATAGGTATCACCGATTTCCATATGATCCATGTGAAAAAGGAAGATTGAACACAAATGCCTCCTGTCGGTTGACGGCTGCCTCTCGGCCGGCTGATGTGCTTATTAGATTTGGAAAAAGGCCTACGGGGAACACGTGGCGGGACCACCCCGGCAGACTTCTAACCCCCCAAAGGGTTGGCAGTTAGGGTTATGGTTGGGATCGGGCTAGGTCTGGGCCGACGTACGGGGTGGGAATTGACTGGGAGGGTTGACATAGGCTTAGAACCTTGGGTGAATTTATTTTTGGTTAATAAGATCATGTAAACCTCGTTAGTTTAAATCATGTCAACCGAACTACTATTATTATTATTTGAATTCAAATTTCGGTCGAGATGTCGATCAGCGTTTCACCAGAAAAAAATAGTGTCGGAGCAACTACTCTTCAGGTTTGAGTCGCAAAACTAGCGAACACCATCCCTACTATAGGTCAAAGCTCGTGGGTTCAATGTCTTTCGGATTGCGCAGTGTTCGTACGAGTAGGGACTTTGTCTTACAGAAAAAAATGATTCGAAACACATTGTGGTTTCACGCGGTGGTTCGTCCTGCCGACAACGCCATTATTTGTAAGGTTAGGTGGGGACGCAAGAGTGCCCCCTGCAGGTCTGGCAAGTGAGCAGGTCCTCGGAGAGTACTCACTTTCTTTTCCTTCGTAGAGACGTTGCTTTATTCGATTCCACCAGAGCCCCAGATAGCTTCTGAGATCGGAGGCACGTGCCTCCGATCTATTTCCTGACTTTCCCGAATCTTAAACGCCAACCTTATCATACGAAACCTATCCAAATGATCTTTAATTCGGATAATTACAGGCCTTTCGAGGCCGTATATTAACACTAGTACAAAATGGCGACAGCGCGATTTAGCTATATATGTTTCAATTTACAACATCGAATGCCGGACGCTCGTAGGCGCGCTAAATACTGAAGGCAAAGGTAGCGGGGGGGTGGTGGGGAGGGTGGGGGGGGGGAAGACGCCGGTGAGCGTCTTGTCCGGAAGTCGGGGTCGCTCAAGGTAAGTACTTCTTTGGGTACAGCTGAAGAGAAATTATGATTATTCAAAGGGGAAAAGGAAAATGCCCCCTACTTGAGGGGTACAATGGAATACGTCGACTAAATGATTGCTACGCGAAGGGGAAGCCCTACGAGAAACATGAACGCAATAAGTGTCACAAAAAATTGCACGTAGCACAACATCCTTCATATAACGCGTAAAATGTATGCAGCCGATATATTTGCCACCCAAGTCCAAATGTCCTCGACGTATTGCCCACCTGCCTACGGTAGGGCTTGAACGTACGTGTTGGTGGCCGAGTTTGAGCCACTCGCGCGAGTGACTATGTGTACACCAATGAGAGAAGGACTAGAGGTCATTTGATTGGCATACCGTACAACAAGTAGTCAGACAAATATATTGCGGATTTTTGAGACGGCATATAGTCTAAGCCACCAACCGGCTTGGTCTTTGGTTCGAAGCGAGGGAAGCACGGGTTGCAAGCGATGCACGAACGAAGCACAGAGCTTCCAACCAATTTTCGACTAGTGGTGTACAGCGATGCTCCCTCGCACCAACCGCCTCCGGACAGTGAAAGCATACCTATACCCGAGTTCTCTGGCGGTGAGAGAAAGACCGAAACTAATCGAAAGCTTGAGACTGCAATGAACTAGGCGTTCACTCGCGTGAGTGACCCCTAGCTCCCGCATTACTGGACCGAACAGCGAACCCACTACCCTTCCAGTAGCTCTGGTCTGTCCGACGTTCACGCCAGGTGTGTCTAAGGCTACTGCTGTAAGCGGGATACCCTCATTTCACTTCAACGTTTTAATTCCTCGCACGAGTGAATCCTCCTATTCACGGTGGTAAAGAGATTCTGGCGATTGGTTGGGCGCATCATACCAGGTAGCTACCCTTCCCGTTACGGATTCCTGTCGTACAGGACATACAATCGGGATGTTTAACTCCATCAACGAACAGGAGGCACTCTAGCGCGAGTGTATCCGAGTCCCTAAAACCGCCGGTCGCATTTTTCTCAGGAAAAACTTGCTCTCAATTTTGTTGCGTGTTTGTATGTATTATAGCCTTGGTGGTTCAATTATTCGACGACGGTGTTAAGGTAATGGTGGGGTGTTGGTCCGTTTGACCACTTGCAAAAAGTTGACCAATAGCTTACCCAAACTAAGTCTTATAACACTCTTCCCCCCTGAAAAGGCGGGATAGCAGGTCGGCCGGATATACGGCGGACCTCTGTCAATATCCAACAAGTTTCATTTCCTGGGGATACCAGGGAGAGTATTTTTCAAGTTCGACATGGGAAAATCTGAAAAGTTTATTATTGTGGATGGTGGGGATCGAACCCACGACCCAAAAACTCATGGTATGTCGACGACGCCATTTGTTAAGGAATTAGTGGGGTATTAGTCCGTTTGACCACTTGCAAAAGGTTAACCAATAGCCTACCCAAACTAACCCTTATAGCAACGGTGTGTGTTATCCACGTTTTAAATCAAAGTTTGCACCCATCTAAACCAGTAACAACAATAATAGTCTGGGCCCCGGGCTGATACCTCAATGTTTCGTTACCTCAGAGGTTAGCATCGCCACGGATGGTGGTTGTGCTTGATGTAGATGGGTCGAAATACCAATGTAACGCCAACAAAGTTTACCGGTTTAGTTACTTATTATTAATAATAATAGTGGATATCCTGTGTAACGGCACGCATTTTATGTCGTAATGGTAGTACCTGGTAAAGATCCAGACTATATCAACAATATTTCGCTTTAATAGCTTCATTCATTCGCAAGTCACAAAACTTGTTCATGTGTAGTCTACGGCTGTTGTGACTCATCCTACGGTTATGCGGGACTACCCGATCCCTGTATGGGACTACGCCGTGAAGCTATACGAAACTACTCCGTATACGACGGTTTCAAGGGGTTGCTTTTTGGTGATATACCTTATCACATAGACTGGATATCCATGCAGTCATGAAGTGGTCGTGGTTCCGGGGTAAAGGAAGGTGAATCGTAACCAAATGGCAAACGTTTCTAATGGTTGTCTACACCTCAAATGACGCTATCTTCCAGTCGTCTAAGACGTTTGTACCAGGGCATAGACTATACACCTTACCTTTCAAAAACAAAAATGGGATCGCGGGCAGTATGAAAATTGAAGCCAGATCACCATTATTGATTGGCAAAAACAAATATCGGAGGGTTTGGGGTAACCCAGGTTCGACTCGCGACTGGCAACGACTTCTCATTTTGTCGTGGATAGCGTGGAGGACACGCCAGATTGGAGCGAGTTTCGACGACCAACCAATCGGCGGTAACGATAGAAGTGCCCCGAGGCAACGATGGGGGCATCAGAGGCAAACAGAGAGTCAACAGTAGTGATTACTTGTCAGCGGGAAAAGTCATTACCCGCTTCTCAGTCGTCAGAATCTACGGAGACTCCACGACCACTTGTTGTACAACCGGACACGATATCCAACACCTCTGGAAAGGCTACCGTTACTACAAACTTCACGAGAAGATCAGATATCTGCCTACATACGAGTACCGGTTGAAAGTGTACCTGCGACCCATGTATTTACAAGTAGAAAGATCACAAAAAAAAGGGGCTTGGAAACAAAGGCAACAGGACGACACGGCAGAAACAAACTGACCAAAAAGCACGAGACACAGGAAAAAAATAATGAGACACAGGAAAAAAAGAATGATACGTAAAGAGCACAGGACAACACGAACGAAGAATGAAAATGAAGCAAACTACTAGTCAAGAGATAACCACCAACTAGCAATGCGACAGGTAAATGACGCCATCCAACCAACATCAGAGGCAGCAAACAAATTTGGGTCTCGCATGACCCTGCTGTTGTACGCGGTGCAGCATCGCCGCATGGTCCATTGCCTGCGCCCTGCTCCTGATGGCAGTGTTTTGCGTCAGTGCCGAAATCGTTCCCTCCCTACAGAAGTCCACAAGAAACACAAATAATTCAGCTAACAAGAACGCGACACAAAACCGCGCTCCGAGTGCAGCTACCACAAGGTTAGAACCTCTGCTGACGCGTGGGCTACGATACGATGGACGTACGTAGCACATTTCAGCAGTGATGTTTCGGAATGACGGTGCTTCATAACCCCCTTTAGAGCCCACAAATCCCTCCCTATACTAACTTCAAGTAAATTTGTCCCCAGAATGGGTTTCCAGTGGTGAAAGCGTTAACCGAACCTCGTACGAGGAAAAACGTCATTATTGCTGTGCCGTGTTTCTGTTCTTATACCTAGGACATGGGTTTGTTTTTCAGGCCTGGTTTTTAACGCTATAATTATTACTGGAAACCCTTTTTGGCGGCAAATTTACTTGAGGTTAGGGCCGTCATCATCGGAGATGTAAATTTCCTAAATTTGCTCTAATCTATTGTTTCCGGGATTTCCATGAAAGAACGTCTGCGTTATTATCGCGCGCGGAGTGGTTCGTCTTTCTTTCCCTGCTTTTTGAAAGCCGGAAGACCGCAGAGGAAAGCACCCAGGCCAAGTGGATTAATGCAATCCGGCGACAGCAGCCCCTCTCTGGTGTCAGGAACATGCCGAGCACGACGAGGACACCAGCGATAGCCTTCTTCATGTTTGTGCGCCTCGTGTCGGGATAACTGGGAAGGCTGAATCGTTATTTCATCCGACTCGAGGATGAGTCCTCCAGAGGTCCAGGCTGCTTGCTTCCACCGGCCATAGTGTTGGACTACCCTGGTCAACGTTCAAAGCTACCCGATGGTCCCAGCGTTGAGCAACGGTGCTTGTCGCAGGCACTGCCTTCAAAATATGTAAACCGACGACAGGATCTATCTCCTCATTTGTGATTATTAACATTATTCCATACTTTTGGGGATGAAGAATT
Organism: Undaria pinnatifida; assembly: GCA_012845835.1. Lineage (NCBI taxonomy): Eukaryota > Phaeophyceae > Laminariales > Alariaceae > Undaria > Undaria pinnatifida. The sequence continues at coordinate 7,313,024 of JABAKD010000018.1, forward strand.
CCACAAATTATGACAGAACGCCTCCGTATTTTAATACACATTGCACCAACCTGGAAATTAGGAACTTTAGGAATTTATGTCAAAGAAAGTATAGGGAGAGCTTTTCGGGCTTCAAAGGGGTTAAGTTTGGCAATAGCCAGTTTTGTGGGGGTGAGTTACGGAACTCCCCATCAGGTTAGGAGCAGCTAGAAACTAGGTTGCACCTCCATCGTATGATCGGACGTGTCTGCTGCCTGGTCTGCCCTCTGCATACTTTGTATTGTTCGACGGCCGTGTCCGTATCGACGTTATCGCCTTGACGGCCCCCAAGGATGCCCAAAAAAAATATATAAATAAATAACAGATAAGGCAAAACAAAAGGAAAAACAAAAGAATCGAACAAAGGGAAATTGGAACTCAAAAACAAAATCATGGACAGGGGCTCAAAAACGCCCCGGGGTACACTGCTGTTGTTACGTTGGTTACTATTAATAGTACAGTGTCCATAGAGCAAAACGTAAACGCGCCCAGTGTCATATGTTTTGTGTTACCCACTGCCGGAAAGTATAGACTATGTACCCCAGTCTTGAACATGATACGCGGAACTATGACGAAAGTACCTAGGACGGCAGTGTCGTGAATGTGAAATGCTTGTGTCTACACCATCCCGAAGCCGTGCGCAAACGTGTTGTGCGTACTGCGGAATATCGTGCACCGCGTAACCTCGTTACCGCTGCCGCCAAATCCGCCTCCTTCCCGCTCTTACCGTGGTCTGGGAAACCAATCAGTAATCTCGTATGCATATTTACACCATTGAATGACTCTCGACTCTCTTCGCACTTGTGTATTGTGGTGAGTTCTTAACATGAAATCGACCTTTGCTCCCATGCCATGACGGTACCCTACCACATTGTTTACCCCACCCCTATACTTGACTGATTATAACGCAACCAACCAACGTAGGGTGAAACCCCCTTCGTCTTGTACACAGTGTTTGTCAACCATTTTCTCGAGTATGTGGTGAGCACTACAACATGGCATGTAGATCCATCGCAGCCGAAGTCGGCGCCGATGCCCTATGTATGCCCTATTGACACGAGTTTTCTGGCCATCGACTTCGACACTGCGACACATATTACAAGAGTTGGAGCAGATACTCTGCCTATCGAGCATCGACATGACGTGCGGTGCGTCCTTCCGTTTGGCAGGGGTTTTCAGTCGACGGTGAGCACGGCAGCGAATACTCGTCGGACTCCTACGTCAACAAGTGCGTTGACGTGGTCGGTATGGGCAGCAGCGAAGACGACGCCCTCGAAGGCTTCGTGATGAGGGATATGAGGGTCCAGCACTGCGGGTGAGAGGAGACAACGTTGTTTACTCATTTCACCTCTTTCCCAATCGAAGGCATCGTCATAAGGGTAGTGTGTGACCACTTCCTTCCTCTCTCCCGGAAGCATCGGTGCTGGTTTCGTTTGATATAGACTACCAGGTATAGACTATAGTCTATGGGTTAGATATCAGTTTATTGTGTGTAAATCATACATCTAGTGTCACTGATTGTGCTGCTTGTATAATAGATGGCCCCAACCACCATTCATTAGTAGTGCCATTAACACGCCCACACGTAGTAGAGCTTACCACTGTTGTTGTGAGACGACTGGTTTCGTTCGCTAAAAGTGAGAGGGATATCAGTTGTCATTCAATCACACACATAGTAACCGGTCGCCCCGGTGGCGTATCAGGTTATCCTCGAGCCTGGTATAAGTCAGTTTCGTGAGTACGAGCCCCGCCGAGTGCATACTCGTATATATTCGTTGGGACTTTTTCTTGTGGACAAATTGACTTGCGGAAAGCGCGAGAGCGTGAGTTGGCAACATTCGATGAACAATCGACGAGCAGTGGGATTGCTGAACCCTATGCGCGATAAAAATTGAAGGCAAGAACCGGGGGGGAGAAGGGATGACACCTGTGACCACGGCTTGTCCAGAAGCTGGAAAGTGAAAGTGTGCTAAAAAAAAAAAAAAAAAAAAAAAAAATAGTGTCATCTGGAGTCACAGGCAGTGCCTTGTGCATATTACTTTGCTCCAATCACCAGTGTGGTTTCAATAACACGCCCACATGCGGTACGGCTCTCCGATTTAGCAAGATGATGGCTCACGCGCACTGCTGTGCACGACACAAAGCGAGACGATGGTTGACGCGCACTGTGAACGACACAAAAGGTGTTCGCCCTACATCGGTTCGTTGCGCTTCAGTCGGCTAGGGTTGATGCTATTAATGGGATATACCACCACGCAGTTGATATTTCCTCATTATATTTGTAGCCATCCATTGTTTAGGGCCAATTTGTCTTCCCTCCCAACCCCCTTTCTTTCCTTCCGTGCATCTTTGCGACATGAATATGTTGGAAATCCCCTCCGCGCCCCCCCTCCCCTTACCCCTTCAAACCCTCCGCCTTCTCCTCGCTGGTTGTACGACTTACACTATATACATGGTAGACTGATGCATTCCTTCCAAAGCCGTACATATGTGTTCCCTTAAAGGATTTAGAGGTTCCGCGCACAGATTGAGTTGCCCCGCCCGTTTCCCCCTCCCCCCCCCCCACGCGCTAAAACACTTCGCCCTCCCCTCACCGGCTGTACGACTTACGGGATACGTTTGATGAACAAACGCATTTCCTTTTGCAGCTGTCAGATGTTGTCCCCCTGGCTTTATAGTTTCTGCGTACAGACTGGCTAACATCATCGTTTCGAACCCAGTTGGTACAAGCTATTGTACAGTGCTGTAGTTTCAAGAGGAGTCGCCGACCTAGATATCGTTATTGAGGACACACCCAGTAAATACGCGCGATCGGAGTAGCACACACAGCTTGCAGATATGAGTTTCGACAAAATCTTCGACCTCACAGCTGGAACGTATTATTATTTTTGTAATATTTATATACATAGACTATATATTCAAAAGAGTGTATGTCAACCTTTTTATTGAAAAAACGGTCAAGGATACCCTCCCCAGACGAGCACACAACTGCTGCTGTTCTGAAAAGAGGTCGTTGCTCAATCATGTCTATCGTGTAAAATATTTCACCGTTGAAAGGCTGTCGCATGTTGCGCGGTTTTGAAAATTCAGTATGAAGCATCACCAGCGTATATTATTTCTGATCAACCTCCACTTCGTATAAAGTGCAGGGTGCGTTCTTTGTCTTGAGGGAGACAAACTAGGCCAATTTTGAAATGTGTCCAAAACTCATATGTGTGTGTGTGTGTTCTTCACATTAAACCGTTTTTCTACTCGTCGACATCCAGCACACCCATTGTCCGTACTGATTCTTCACCCTAGAAAGATCAGCTCTGTGGTCATATATCATATATATACATGTATATGGCTGTTGTTGTTCCAACATTAACTCGCATAATCAAGTCCGTGGTCACAGGACAGGCCCCAGTCACTCTGGAGCTGAGGAATACCCCCGTGACAGCACACAAACAAACCAAGGGTGCTACACTCATATATCACAGCTGACGCAACTTATGCCTCTGCCAGAAACGTATAAAAGTGAAATCGGGAGTCAGCCTACAGATGTGCCAGGTCCATACGGGTGCATACGTCTCACTACACGCGCCTGGAAAAACCGACTATACCGCGTGCCACCCAAGGAAGACTACCACGTATATATCGCACGTAGTACCTATCACCACGCATACGCACGACAGACGCAAGACAATTGAAAAAAAGAGCAAAAGGAAAGAAAAGAAGAAAAGGGAAAGGGAAGAAAAGCAAGAAAGCGAAAAAACAAGAAGGAAAGGAAAGAAAAGAAAAGACAAGAAAAAAAGCAAGAAAATACAAGAAAATACAAGACCAAAAAAAGCAAAAAAAGGACAGAGAGAAGAAAATGTCATATTATATTATAAAAAAATGAAAATACACTCCAGCTGTGAGATCGAATAACCGACATCGCACCAACGCCTGCATTGCACAATGCAGCTCCCCGAAGGAGAAAAAAAAATAAAAAAAATAGGAAGGGCGCACCTCCAGCTTGGAGACGTGCGCGCGCTACTCTGATGACACAAACAGGACTCCTGAGCACGGCGGTTTTGGACGCGTCCGAGAACAACGTACGTTGTGCCGGGCGCTCCAACAAATTATACATCGGCAGATTCGTCGAAACTCATCTTTGCAAGCTGTGTGTGATACTCCGATCGCGCGCATTACGAGTTGTGTGTCCTCATTAAGGATATAGGTCGGCGACTCCCCTTACAACTACAGTGTAGCTACCAGGGTCAACAGGATGATTCTAGTCAGTCTGTGCGCGGAAGCTATAAAACCCGTTTCTGAGGGGGACAAAATCTGACAGCTGTGAAGGGAAATGTATCCTTTTATCAAGTGAATCTTGTAAGTCGAATAACCGGTGAGGGGGGTGGGGCGGAGTTTTGAAGGACGTGGGGGCCTGGTTTTGATCAAAAGCGAGCGGGTTTGGAGGGGGGGGAAGGGGGCAATTTGTGCATGTAAGCTATAAATCCTTTCGAGGGGATAAATCTGACGGTTTTGGCACCAGTATATTATTTGGGCCGGGGGGGGGGGGTGGGGAAGGGGCGGGGGGGGCAGCTCAATATGTGCCTGGAAACTATACATTATTTTGAGGGGATAAATGTGACGGTTTTGGAAATAATACATCAGTTTATCATGTATATCCTGGGGTAAGTCGTACAATCAGTGAGTAAAGAGAGGGTGGAGTGTTCGAGGGGGTGGGGTTGGGATGGGTTGGGGGGGAGGTGGGGGGTGTGGGGGCGGGGGGGGGGGGCGGGGGGGGGAGGAAGGGCTTTAGGTGAGGGGTTTGTTATACGTGTGGTGCTAGGTCTAGGCGATGGTGCGGGTGATGGGGAAGAAGGGGGCGTTCGAGGAGGGGGGGGGGGGGGGGGGGGGGGGACAGCGGCAAGGATGGCTCTCGAAAGATAATGAGGTGATATCCTGTGCGTGAAGTGTTTATTAATGTGGCGGATTTCGGTATTTGGTGGGGCGTTTGAGTAAGGGAGAGCAAGAGGGGGGGGGGGGGGGGATTTTTTATGAGGTTTAGGTCACAAATAATATTCAAATACACTTCGGCTGTGAGATCAAAGATATGTAGCAACTTGTTATACGCGTGGTGCTAGGACTATATATAGCAGAACTCGTAATGCGCGCGATCGGAGTATCACACACAGCTTGCAAAGATGAGTTTCGACGAAATCTTCGATCTCACAGCTGGAGTGTATTTTCCTTTTTTATAATATAGCAGACCCTAAGGAACTGACAACAGACGGCATTGGGCTCGCAAAGGGTATCAAGTGCATCATCAATGCCACTGGGGAGAGAACGCAACATGTCGAAAAAGTCAACCCGGTTTTACGCTATCTTGTGACGGCCATTGGAAGGCCCACAAATTTCAAGACGACAATGGCCAGACCCAGACTTGAGTCTCTTGGGCATGACGCCCCGCCTAACCCCGCCACACCTTCCCCCCTCCCCCCCCCCCCCCCATGCCCTCCTCCCGACTCCCGCCTCCCCGCCTCCCCCCTCCCCGCGGACTCTTAGAGATGCCAACGGTGGATGGCGCTGCGGCAGCCTTTGCGCGTCGCTCTGCAGCTTAGCGTCGCTCCGTTTCATGTCAGTTTTGCATGAACAACTCGGCTCCCTCCCCTACTCGTCGAAACCGTCTGCCGGCCTTCTGAGAAGCCTTTCGCCACCCTTCGAATTTTATTCCAACGACCGAGATATCCTCCTTCAGATGAGACATACAGTCCTTCTCTTGCCCCCCCGAGTATCCCTTACCCCCAACAAACTCCCCAAACATCACCCTCTGTGGCAGACGCTCCTCCCCCATACGTGCTACGAATCTCTCGAGCAATATCCTCCGTTTGCGCACTATCGCCTCTATGCTATCCGAAGCTGTCCAGGCAAGCGCGTCGGCGTACGATAGGGTGTAGTCGTCGCGCTTCCGTTTCCGCCATCCGAGGCATCGGACGAGCATGGAGTGGTAAATCCGTCGTATCCTATCACAGTCAGGCTTGTTCGGGCTCCACGTCATGCAACCGTAAAGTAGTGTCTCGACTACCTCAGCTTTCAGCAACCGCACCTTCAACAGTAATCGCACACCCGGGCGATCATAGGTTTCCATCTTGTACCGCTGGAAGCTTCCCCAGGGTCTCTGAAGACGCCGCGTTGTTTCAATGCTAAAATCTGTCTGCGGTAATAGCCCCGCCCAGGCACACAACCTCGATTGCTTGTATGCGTGGCCGGCTGCATCGATTGTGAACGACACCTTCCTCCCGCTTTTGGTTTGAAGGCGCATTATCTCTGTTTTTGCCTGGGAGACCGTAAACCCGATCTGCGAGCACGCATTCACGGTCACCGTCATCATCCTCTCCAGCCCTTCTGACGGTCGCGATACGATACCCGCATCGTCCGCGTACAGCATACTCCAAAATCTCTGCACCTCCCCCCCCTCCTTCCCCCTCCGCCCGTCGACTTTGCCTGTGCGTGAAGTGCCCTCCTTCTCGCCTTTCTCCCTTCGTTGGAGCTCCACCACGTTGTCCGTGATGGCTGAATCAGCGAGGAGCGTTTCTCCGCCCCACGAAGTACCGCCGTGAGCAACATGTTGAACAGTCAGTCAGTGGCGGGAGCACGCATCCTTGCCTGCCCCATGTCGAACTTATCCGAGCACTCTCCATCACCAAACCGCATGCACCCTTGCATGCCGTCGTGGAATTTGCGGATGACGGCGAGCATTTCCGGTGGCACGCCAAACCGAGCAAGGCCACAGAAGGGTTCGATCGACGGAGTCATACGCTTTGGTGAGGTCGAGAAAGCACAAGTACAAGGGGGTGTCCTTTTTGTATATGAAAATTCCTAGCTTGCCTACACTTTGGTGTTGTCGCGTACTGCCGAACGTAACCAGGTGTGCTGTTGCGCTCACCATACATGTCATCTTCCAGTTCATCCTGGTCGGAGTTTCATTGCCAAATAGCCTTGCTTCTGCATTTGCAATGCAAACCTCTGTATTGGGTAGTGTGTGCCCACAGAGGTCGCCCTCTTGGAGCCCTCGACCCAGACGCTGGTTAAGCTGGATAGATATGGGTGTAATTACCAGTTTAATGTGGACAACACACGCTGCAGTCTCCAAGGCGGCCACCCAGTATCGAGAACACCAACTATTCAGCGTTCGCCTTGTGCGCCCCAAGTTGTGTTCAGGTACTCTTGTACGTAGTCGCGGCGCATGACAGATGAAGCCATGTGATCGCAGAATAAGACGACCCATCAGAAACCCACCCCATGCTTGCTGGAGGACTAGATTGCCGCTGCATGCGTTGAAACTTCTAGTCGCTTTCTGTACACTGTCGACATACATGACTTCGAATATTCGTGCGGATTCACAAATCTGCAGAGGTATACCATGTGTGTGTGTGTGTGTGTTCTTCACATTAAACCGTACCATAGAATACTATAAATAATAAAACTTTTGTATGACTACGGTACGTGCGTACTATCATCTGATGCAAATTCAATTTTCTGTGGTAGGAAGCAAGAATGCTTACCCACGAAACATGGATCGGGAGGTGGTGCACGTCCGCGAACGACATCCAAGAAACGGCGTTGGGGGTGTGTGAACCTGCGAAGTCTGCCTCGCATAAAAAATGTTCGTCTACGACAACAACGCTTGAGGCATTCGTGATTTCTCTTTTTTTCCATCATGTATCATAAGGTTTGAATTCGACCGGATTCGCGGTCGATGTGCAACTTTGCAAGCTGCCGCGTTAGAGCGATAAGGAAGTCGGAACTTCTCGCTCGCAACAGCAACTACAAATAAAGGTCACACATCGGCGACCTATACGTATCCTTAATGAGGACACCAATTATCCGCGATCGGAGTATAACACACAGCTCGCAATGAAAGGTGAGTTGCGACAAAATCTCGATCTCACAGCTGGAGCGTTTTTCACATATTATCCCAATTTTGTAATGTTTTAGAATCAACAGGTATGTCTTTTCGTCTATGTGTGTGTGTGTGTGTTCTTCACATTAAACCGTTTTTCTACAGTCAACTGTGTCGTGCGCATTGCATGTTCCTAAAGGACACAAAGCTCTCTCTCTCTCTTCCTTGCTACAAGTATAGAAATATATGAAACCTCCTTCTAAGACGCCCCTGAAAAATCCAGCACTACCAATGTTCCACCGCATGACCGACCCGTCACACGGTAGGCCGTGGGTGCAGCGTAAAGTTCCTGAGCTCCTGTCCTAATATACAGAGCTCCATATCAACATCACCCAAAAACTTGATATCGAAGGCCTTCGTTCGCGCAATCCGACAAAGCTAATATGCCCCGAAGTCTGAAAAAAAGTTACACGTAAGGTCATTTTTTATGCAGTCGGATTTGTCAGTCGAAAACGGCCTTTTTCTCGAAGTCCGAAGAAAAGTTACACGTAAGGCCATTTTTTATGCAGTCGGATTTGTCAGTCAAAAACGGCCTTTTTCGACTGATGCCCAAATCGGGCTTTCTTACGCAGTCGAAAAAAGGCTTTTTCGACTCAACTTTTTTCGACTAAGAATTCCGACTGGCGGATCCAGTCGAAAAACTCGATTTTTTCGACTGGATCCTCCAGTCGAAAAGCTCAGTCGAAAACGCTTTACACGTGTTTCTTGAACCGATCGCATCGCTCATCCCACCACCAAACACACCCACACGGCCACACGGCCACACACCCATACCAGGTACCACACTGCAGTATCATACGAGGCGCTGACGCTGGCTTAGCCATCCCGGCTGTTGCTTCTCGCAGCAAGTCAGCGTGGCGCATTCCTAGGTTTGCTCGCCAGCAGCGTGTATCACACGACGGCAGCAGCGCTCGGTCTCGATCCCGTGCTGCCAACAACGGCTGCGGCTGCTGTAGCTTTGGCGGCTCTCGGCTGTGTGCAACTCCACGAACGTAGCTTTGGCAGCTTTCATAAGCCACCAACTCGCTGGGACGAGGGTTCGCCGAGCCGTTGCTCGCGGAGAAAGCGCGAAGCCCAGAGCTGCCAACCGATTTCGCCTGGTGTACAGAAGTACTCCCTCACACCAACCGCCTCTAGGAAGAGCACAAAAACTCTAAAATCGACTGGACTGACGATAAGAAGAAGGACCAGAAGAATCTAGTCGAAAAAAAGTCCAGTCGAAAAGGGCCGTTTTCGACTGGCGGAATCCGACTGCATAAGAAATGGCCTAAAAAAACTGACTGCGGGGTAGTTTAGGATTGACTATTCGCTTGTACCAATGCCTGATATATTATATATATATTATAATAATATACTCCGGAGTAAAAAACATGAAATTAAATTAAATTAAATACGCTCCAGCAGTGAGATCGAAGATTTCGTCGAAACTCATCTTTGCAAGCTGTGTGTGGTACTCCGATCGCGCGTATTACGGGTTGTGTGTCCTCATTAAGGATATGGGTCGGCGACTCCTCTGCAACTACAGTGTAGCTATCAGGGTTAACAGGGTGATGTTAGGCAGTCTGTGCGCGGAAACTATAAAACCCGTTTCTGAGGGGGACAAAATCTGACAGCTGTGGAGGGAAAAAATGTATTATTTTATCAAGTGAATCCTGTAAGTCGAATAAACGGTGACGGGGGGGTGGAGTTTTGAAGGACGTGGGGGCCTGGTTTTGATCAAAAGCGAGCGAGGTTGGAGGGGGGGGGATCGGACGGGCGGGCAATTTGTGCGTGTAAGCTATAAATCCTTTCAAGGGGATAAATCTGACGGTTTTGAGAAAAAAAAAAAAAAAAAAATGCACCAGTTTATCATGGAGGTGGGGTTGGGGCGGGGGGGGGGCGTGTGGGGCAGCTCAATCTGTGCGTGGAGACTATGCATTATTTTGAGGGGATAAATGTGACGGTTTTGGAAAGAATGCATCAGTCTATCATGTACCTGGTATATCCTGGGGTAAGTCGTACAATCAGTGAGTAGAGAGAGTGCGGAGTGTTCGAGGGGGTGGGGTTGGGATGGGTTGGGGGGGTTTGGGGCGGGGAGGGGGCGTGGGGGGGGGGGGGGGGGGGGGGGAGGGGGAAGAGAGGGTTTCAGGTGAGGGGTTTGTTACACGTGTGGTCATTTTGTTGATACTTGGAAAAAATCGTATGATGACGATTTTGTAAAAATCGTAATGATTGATTTTTTCAAGTTTCTTCTTTGACGTGTTTTCTCCCAAATGTTTTTTCGCACCCGGTGAGGTGCCGTTTAATAAACTCATGTCTGATCATTTAAGTCGGTTTCAGTTTTGTTCGCTTGTTTCGTAGTCCGTGACTTCGAAAATTATGACTCTCCGGGAAGAGAATTGATGACGAAAAGTGCGTGTTCTATGAGATTAATGCTGGTGATGATGATCATGATCGTGATTATGACGATGGTGATGACGATGATGACGATGACGATGATGTGGTTTTCGCCACAAAGGTTCCGATACGGGGGGACCCAGTTTCGTCTATCTGCCGGGTCTAGGCTATTTGCAAGCGTGACACTGTGCCACAAAGAAAAGGTATATAAGGCAACTTTTTCGGCGCAGCCTAACTCAACGTTATCAATTTCCCGGATCCATATAGCAGAGTCGACACAGCTTGAAGCTAAACACTGGAAACGGAACGGGGCGGTCACTCCCACTCGAGCGACCCCGAGCTACTGGAGAAAACCCCCACGAATGAACCGATTCATGTGAAGATGCAGAAGCCAGAAGCGACCAAGCGACCTGGAATTTACACTATAAAACCAAGTATATGTTATGAACAGTAGTAGTACTGCATTCGACGATGACCACTAGAGCACAGGGGTGACCGGTACTATGCACTTTGCAGATTTACATACAGCACCAAATTGACAAGGAGGGGATAACCGCGACCAACCACGCCAGTAGTGGGTAGAAGAGGAACATAGTATTACAGTAGCTCATTGATTTCGGTTCGACTTAGTTTCCCTTGTTTTATCGTCGTTTACATGCAGCGCAGTTACTGACACGGACGGGATAACACTGATTAACCACGGCGGTAATAAGTACAGAGGGGACGTAGCATTCGCGCATAGGTTTCCCTGGCTTTATCGTAGGCATATAATGATTTGAGTGATCATAATTGAATATCATGCTCCTTATTTTTAACAAATGTTGTTCAAATAGACTAACAAAGACCATATTAACCAGGGCTCCCTTTCCTTGCTGTCCTGTGTTTCTTGATGACGAAAAATTTGCTGTCTTGATGATGATGGCAACACACGGGTTTGGTCGGCAGCGGAGAGTGCGTTCGTCTGAAAAACTTCGTCATCAACGCTGAGTTAACCGGAAACCTAATTCTAAACTGCGGCCTGTACGATTTCGAGTTCGACGGCGATGATAAAAACGGCGAAGGGATATACATCGGGACGTCTTTTTCCCAGGTACAACGTAGGCCGTTTGGTGGACAAGGGTTGGAGGAGCGGGGTGTGTTCCACATGTACCGCAAGCCCAGACTACAATAGGCGTGGTCTACTGGAAAACTTAATATGTGTGGCAATGCTGTTGCGGGGGACTGCAGAGACTAGGGCATCGAGATTAGGGCATCGTGGATGTCAAATGGTGAATGTTTTTTTTTCGGATGGCTTGTTATGGCGTGCTATACGCAGGTAGGTGGGGGTTCTGACGCATACTTCGCCCGGACTCAAACGTACGCTGAAATTGATATAGAGAAATGTGTTCCATCGGTCGTTCTGTCGATGTGGGCGGAGATTGGGGGCACAATTTTACATTTTAGGTTACTTCGCTTCCTGATGTCTTTGCCTGAAAATGCGGGGATAGTTGTGTTGCGAAGAGGTTCAGAATGCCGGCAGGGACGCGAGCAACGAAGAAACGATGCCCTACACATGTACAATAAGCCTGTAGAGATATCAGAGCATCCCACGTCGAATGGTTTGCTCGAAAGAAAAACAAATCAGGTGTTACAACGGCGGTATGTTGTCTACTTCCAAGTTGGTGAGAACAGTCATCGGATGACTGATTCTACGATAGCCCCCTCCCAAACCAATGATTTCGAACGTTTCATCATTTCATGGCTGCTCGACACAAGGAAGGATACTACTGGAAAAAAAAGTATTGGTATAATTTCTTGTGTGCAAAGGTCTCACGATCGACGACGTCGGGGTGTCGAGGGACACCGTTTTTCAGGAGATACGACCGGGAGCTGGTTTTGAAACCAGCGATTTCGTTAAAGAAAAGTTGGGGGGGCTATCGTAGAACGAGTCGGATGCTAACGCGTTTCTTTGGCCAGCTACGTAGGCCTCAAAAATTTACGACCAACGATCGCCCTCTCAGCATCGAGAACTCAAGACACTTGTTGTTGAAGCAGTGCATACCACTTGGAACGAACACCATTACCGCGCAACAAACGCGGTTCGATCATGACGCACAATTATCCGTGAGGCAAAATGTACCGTACTCTTGAACTTTGAGCCCCCAACAATATCTCTCAACCGGAGCTACGGGCCATTTATTCCTGGATAGACTAAAACTGCACGGCTATGGCTTCGTGCTGTGGTTAGAACTGAACAGGAAATGCGTGCTGTTAACCCTGTCTGCGAATGGCTCGATTTCAAACTTCAAGCTACTAGAAAAATGTTTTGAAAGGGTTGGGAAATTTCACCCGAGGTTGTCGATTCACGCGGAGTTCTTGCAATTCGGCGGAGATGTGTTTCAAAATATAAAACTGGCTTCTTCTGAAAGAAGGCATTAGGAAGCCCCCCATCGTTGTATGATACTAACTATCACAAACTATGACATGGGGGTGATGGTATCACACGCGGGTGACGGTGATACGTCCGCTATTCAGGGGTTGTGGTGGTAGCGGCTGTGAGCGCTGTTCTAGGATAGTTGCTCACTCCAACGTCGTGTTACCGACCGGCTCCCTTTGATATTCCTGGTATGACGTGACACACGTCGTATGCCAAGAAATCGAAGTAACCTCGTGATTACCATCTACCGGCCACTTAATCCCCGCAGGCGGCCGCTGGTACCGCGAAAACAAAACCACCGATATTGTTCTCCGTGGCAAACTCGCGCAGCTGCTACAGGTGCATCGTTTAGACTTAACAGCCTTGTTCTCCGTGCCGAGTTAACCTTTAAAAATATTCGTCGGTGCGCTTCCATATGGCAGTACTCGTGGTTGCATACTTAGTTGTCCCATATGGATATTCTTCGTGCTCTGCATGAGGTCACCAAATTTCTAAACAAAAGTCAACAACATCGGGGCCGGGCGCCTCGGTCCTCCAGCGAAAATCCTTTCGAACGTTGGGGTCGCCCCTCTTGAACACTTGAAACTCAAACGAAGCTGTTTCTTCGATACCGTCAACAATCTTCGTTGCAGTGTTTCAGTTGTGCATCGCCTTCCGATCGACCGTTCGGCAAGTGGACCTTCTTGTTACGATATGCCCCCTATCGGTAGTGGGGATGTTACGATATGTTCCCCTTTTCGCGGCTGGGTCCGAACCACCGCCAAGACCTCAATTGACGAAACACAACTAGGCGAATCGTCTGGCGCAGCGTTGGTAACCATACCCATTGGAGATTTACATGAAGAACAAATTGTGACAGAACGCAAGCGTACGACCGCAAGGAAGAGGGTGGTCGCTCGCGCGAGTGACCGCGAGCCACTTAATAAACAAAAGGGACCCCCCCAGCCGTAGGCCGTATCTCTTGTGGCTTGTGCTGGTAACTTCAAAGGGGCTGTGTCGTGGGTTTCTACCCCGCAAAACCTTCTTTCGTCATGTCTTCGAGCGTGCATGCTGGAGGCCTATGAGAACAACCCTGTCAGTGTGCTCCTTCATGCTGCAGTTTGTCACAGGATGTCTGCGGACGTCAACGCCATCGCGCCGGCGATTTACGACAAACTGTATCGCGTGCGGTGATGCATGGCACGGTCTGCCGTCAACATACTGTTCCAGATGCTCATAGGTCGACTTCTGTTTCATTCTAATTCTAATCTCAACGAAAAGTAAAACTGCAACCGAAAAAACGACCGCTTAGCGCTACCCTACAACAACAAATATCGAACGCGTGAAACCAACAATTCAACAGCGTGCCTAGGGTAGACATTCAGCTGAGGATGTTCTCTTTACAACGAGCGAAAGATTGATATTACGATGGCGCGCCCCCCCCCCCTAAAAAGAAGCTTGGTTTCACGAAAGTCTCATGCCTGCTCAAGACGAGTTAGGATAGACAAGAATATATTGATACGTTTTGTTATCTGCAATGGAATGTCAAACCACGCCGTCCAAGTGGCAAGGGCCAACGTATTTCAGAAATATTGACCGGGGGCTCGCGTTTGGGAACCGGCGAGTTCGTTGAAGAAACACATTGGGGGGGGGCTGCCGTGGAACGAATCCAAAACATATGTCACCGTATCGCAGCACCTACCTTCTTCGTTAGTTAGCTAGTTACATTACATACCACTGTCCTTGTTGACTCATTTTTGTTCGCCTTTGCCGGACAACGCCCCCCTCTACACGATCTCGTCGTATTCAGTGGCAGGACTACGGAGAGGACCGTTGCAACGGAAACTTTGTCAGCGGCAACACGATCGCCACGTACGGCAACGAGTGTATCGAGGTTAAAGAAGGGTCTTCACACAACGTAATCGAGTTCAACGTGTGCTCTGCCCAGCGAGACGAAAATTCGGGGTGTCTCTGCTCCCGCGGCGACTCAAATATTATCAGGTGTGTAGTTACGAAACTACCGTTTCCGGCCCCGTTTGTTCTCCGGATACGTTGCCCGCTCCCACGAAACAATTAAAGACACTCGATATCCCAACGCCGGCTAGAGAAAGGAGCTGATTCAGAACCTTGCTCTGGCGGATGTAAGTGTCCGCGTCAACACTGTGTGTGTTTTCGTGGGAAACCAAAAAACGGCGAGAGCGATACATTTTTACCATCTGCATTTTCTGGAGGTTCAGGTCGTCGGATGGGACGCTGATTACGGAGGCTCATGTAACCAAAGATGACACTATGCTACGTTTGTGTTCTCCTGTTGTTAAGAACCAATCGCTGATTGGTGTAGTTCGAATGGCCCCGCCCAAGCCAAAATCGGAAATTATGCTCGGGCTCACAGTTCACCCTATTGTCCACTTTTGTTTTTCGCGGGGTCTAGGCTCTACCGTTGGAATATATATCGTTCTGATCGGTCGTGGAAGCCTGTATCCCTTTACATGGTGCGTGGCACATGCTACAGCGTGGAGGTAGAGGTGCGCTATTCTGTTCCTTGGAGTGAACGCTTGAGGTGCTTTACGCCTACATAATTCTGCCTTTTTTGCAGTAAACTGAAACCGCACAACCCGATGACCCAACACACATGGTGCAGTTAGTACAAGCAGTGCTCAAACTACCGAGGTCTAGATAACGGCATTGCGACGACTTCAAATGGATGGAAGGACTCCCCGTCATTCCTCAAACAGAACAATGGACACGAAATGCTGCCTCTGGTGTAGAAGGCGCCTGCAACACTTGTCGGTGACCACTGCTAGGGTGGGGGGGGGGGTTCCTGTCGGGGAGTCGTCTTTTCCAGTGGTTCGGGATCTCTCGCTCGAGTGACCCCCCCGTTCCATGCTGTCGAAACAACTTTTGCGCTGTTTCTTTACAACGTTTTTGGTAGAAACCCACCGGAATGGTTAGCTACAGAAAATCGCCGAACAACGTGTTTTTCTCAGTGTGGCACGGAACTCACCCGTGCGAGCGGCTCGGACCCGGTTGTGAAGCTTGGGGGTACTCCCCCTTCCCCCCCCCTACCGTGGCCGTGATCCCGGTGAAGTATGTTGAACACCCCGGTTTTTACAACGATCGTTGCCCTGAACAACAGACTGATGATGCCCTGCAACTCTTATTTCGCCACTCTGTGTCGTGGACCACGCAAGGTTTGGCGTTACGTGCAAGCGTGGTTTTTATTCCGTTGATTGAACTCCGTCTCTCGAAGCGCCATGTTTTGGTAAGGTTGCGGTATCGTTCATGCGCAAAGTGAAAACCAGTAGCGGTGCTGACGGTTTCTGGACTACGCACTGAGGCAAATAATGATACGAGTGTAGCCGCCGCATTCTTCTCATCACCTCGGAACCCACCTGTGCAAATAATCCAAGCCGTCACATTCATCTTTTCATCTCAATCTCTACTTCATATTCCAGTCTGGAATGTAAAGGCATTGGTGCATGGGGTGTCCAGAATTTTGCGATCTTTTCAAATACTACTGTGGACAAAACGTCGCAGTCGTTAGTTGTGGCGTTCGAGTAGCAGCACTGACCCCGCAAAAATTGCAGCGTGGCTGTTGCGTCGATATTCCTCGCGCGATTGGGTCGTTCCTGCTGACAGTTTGCGAGAAATATTGCCTTCGGGTGCTTCATCTAGAAGATTCGCAACTGCAAAACTGCATGGCAGATCGTCGCCCATGATGGGAGTTCCGGCATGTTTCAGCCGCAAGAACCTGCATTCTCAGGTCGAACTTCGTTACAACCCGTTTTGGCGCCGCATGTTGTCCGCATCAGCGCCGACCTATTTCCCAAGCAGTTCAGCGGGATCCAGAACTACTCAACCATAGCTCCAGAAAGAAAAGATGTGTGTCGAACGCTGTACCCCTCTAATCATCATGTGGTTTCAAACCAAACCAAACATATCGTGCCGCTAATACGTCCAGGATCCTTGCAGCTGTGAAAGGGATGAATATGTATGAATCGATGTGTTATAGTGTCTACATAAGTACAAATCAATGGAGTATACTTTCTGGGAAACACGACCATAATGTTTAGTCAAAATCTCGCCATGGGAATCACCCATTATCATGCCCACCGTTAAAACGGCTGAAAGTCACTAATTCATACCTGTACGAGCTGAAGACACAGCTCGATTCCCACATTTGAACACAGACAATAATGTTGCATCAATTTCCCGACCGTGCGTGCGATTCCGTGCAGATTCAACGATGCATCGGACTGCGTCGGAGCGGGTGTTCGTTTGGGAGGGTGGATCGACAACGACGGCCACCAGCACGGACAGAACAACGATGTGAGCTACGTGTGAAGGGTTCCGGTTGTCTAAGGAGTGCGTCATGGGTTCCGCATATAGCTTTCTCCAGACCAAAACCTTTCCATCGACCGTGTATGAACTCATTGATGTAGACCTTCGATGCACCCAAGATTGTGCATTGGCCTACTTACAGGCGTGTTAAGGTAAGCGCTAAATCATGAAAAGCGTCGATTTATCCCCGACCTTACCCTCCAACCTAAATGCGCTAGGAACGTCTTTCGCCCCAACACGACGGGTACCAAGCTGACCGGGCACGTGGTATCGGTGTGGAGGGCCATTCCAGACCAAGGTTATGACAAACCTGGGGCCAAGGCTTCCGTAGGGGGGGGAGGGAAGGCCCCCTTGACCACTAAGGGATTCGAGGCGCTCGTACGAGTTACTCTGTACCTCACTACGTAACCAAACCTTTTACGCGACATGTTTCGACGCAGCGACGCCAACTATCGCATTGCGGATTCACCTCACCAGATTTCAAAAGCACCAAAGCTTGAGACCGGAATGGAACGGGGGGTATGTCACGCGCGCAGAAAGGCCCCAAAAAAACATAACCCCCTACCGGAGCGTTGGTCCTGGGGCGGTCGAGCTAGCAACTTAGAAGGCATCTTTCTTCCGGGGCGTACAGCCACTGACGAGAGACTCTTGTTGGCGATGTTCACAACCATGTAAAACCTTGGGTACGCTGCAACAACTACCTGTCTTATAGTTATGTTCTTGAGCGGAAATCAAGGCCTAAACTCCATTGTGAATAAAAGGGAATGCGCCTTATGATAGCCGGGTTGACCGGCCAACCGCAAGGTCTAAGTCATGTCAGACACGGCACAATCAAAGCGTGCGAAAAATGTGTAGGGTATGGAAGTTATTGCTTTGTTACTTGCTGTCAGCTTGTTAACAATTTTATTTTTATGTTCTACGACACGAACCGTCATGTTCCTTTGAATTTTTCTTGCGCCAACGACATACAATTCAAGACGATTCAAGGACGAGGGAGAAAGGCATGGGATATCTCGTCGAGTTAAGCCCGTCTTATTTTTGTGTTCATCTTTCCGGGTAGGGAAAGATCGAGTTGCATGAGAAGCAGCTAGGTGCGCCCGCGCCGTAGCATGACTCGGAGATTATACCCTGCTTGCAATGTGCTACGGTAAATTGAACAAAGGAAGCGTGGCGATACGGCGACACTTGCACCGCTGATCGCGTTCCCTCGGCATGTAAATCATCACCAGACAGGAAAATATTGGCGCGATCGGTTCCGCTTAAGGTTTGGTCGATGTCAAAGCATCCTTCACTTGTGCTCAACGGAGATGAATTCAAAGCAGTGTTAGCGGTAAAAGCAATGACACAGAAAGAAATTTGTGATCCCCTACTCATACCAAACTAACGCCGGGGGGGAGGCCTTCGTATGCATCATCCTTTTTCAGCGTTTTTGAGATTCCCGCGGGAGTGTCTTTCCCCGCTCAATCGTAAACTGAGCGATTGCTCGTGTTACCCCATGTAACGATTTTCACCTCCATGAGACTGTCTGTGCCGCTCATGGGTTGGGACGAGGTAGAGAACAGTTCGCGTGTGAATTGTGAACCCAATAGTGACCGACGGTGACGCCCACCACGATAGCTCGCGCCACCAAATGGCTTCTCTGCAATCCTAAGATGATGGTACCAGGAAGACGCGTGCTACGATAGAGGAAGCACTTCTGGTCTGAAAAGGTTTTAGCCCAAACTCGTCGCAAAAAAATAAAAATAATAGGACTGATTCCCCGATAGTCCCCCCCCCCAACAAAAAACCAGCGATTATGTTTAACGAACGTTTCATGGCTGCTCGACACAAGGGTGGATACTATTGGGAAACAAGTATCCATATATGATCTTGTGTGCAAAGGTTTAACGATCGACGACGTCGGGGTGTTAAGGGACACCGTATTTTGGGAGATACGACCGGGAGCTGTTTTTGAAACCGTCGATTTCGTTAAATATAGGTTGCGGGGGGCTACCGTAGAACCAGCTCATAGGCCATTTTTTTGTTGCACGTCATTCTCGTCGGTCGTATACCCAGAAGGCCTTGGGATGTTTCACCGGGTAGAACATTATTTTCCTCCATATATGCTTTAGGGGAGAGGTCTTACGCGCTCACAAATCGAGGAATCCCAGCGAAAAAAGCGGCGCTCTTATATTCTAGCACGCGTCGGAAAATATGTATATCATATCTCTGGTTCGGCTTCCCTTTGATTTTTCCTTCGTGCGATAGCGTGTTCACCATGCACACTGTTGTGAGTTAGCTTTCGTAGCAATGCTCCAGGTCTATGGCCGAATTCGTAACGATCTCTGCTGGAACGATTTTGCCAGGTCTACGGGAACAGCTTTGCGGATGCCGCCAACGGCGCCTTCAACATTCGAGCCAAGCCTCAAGGTCAAATCTGCGGCAACACCTGCGAAGGCGAACCATGCGACATCGCAGGGTAAGGGGCACTCCTCACCTTATGATACATGTTACGGTGGAGATGTGTGTAACATTTTCTTTCCGAGGCTCCTAAGCAATTGAGGACCTCTGAACCTCACACACAAACCATCCAAACATCATTTTTCGAGTAGAATGAACTGGCAACCCGTTAAAAAAACAGTATCTATGTGTACAAAACCATCATATTGCCAATAATATGGATGGCATTCCGACGATTTCGTGCTAAGGAGCCCCGCCATTCAGGGGAATGAGCAAAACCTTGTGCTGCCTCTATCGTGGCACGTTTCTTCGGATAACTCTTCATGTCTCCTATAGGACCGCGCACCCCTTGAAAAAAAATTGATTTCGATCGCGCGTGCGGGGATCATTGGCGGGGTGTTGCTGCTAGACACACAGCTTTTCTGACGTAGCTTTGCGAATTGTACCGTTACCATTGTAGCGTTTTTGTTCGTGACGCCATCAAAAGTGCGCGTGTAAAATGCCTGATACATTGCAGGAGAAGCGTGCGCGTAGCACGTTTCCGGTAGACCAAAGCTACCGTGCGGCGTGGTACACCTCTTTTTCACTATCGGGTTTGAGCCATTCGCACGAGCCACTAATGTACTCGCTTATAAAACACCATAGTTGATTTGTTTGGCGAAGCGTGGCCAACCACTCTATCCCGTATTTGCTTTGCAAAATGTAGGCACCATAACGGCTTACACAAGAAAGATTGCAAGGAAGGGGGGAGGCCGCTCGCAAGAGTGACCTCGAGCAACACGCGAAAAACAAATGAAAAAAATTGAAGCCCCTACCTTTTAGTCTTGGTCGATAGTGAAAGTCGATTGCAAGGAATGGGGAAGGCCGCTCGCAAGAGTGACCTCCAGCAACACGCGAAAAGCAAATAAAAAAAATTGAAGCCCCTACCTTATAGTCTTGGTCCGTAGTGAAAGTCGTGGTACCCCGCCTGCCGCAGCCTCGGTCCGCCGTGAGTTCGTCAGCGCTCGGCCAAGGCTACCGTAAGGGGGGCACCCCCTTAAAGTCACTAAGGGTTTCGAGCCACTCGTACGAGTGACTCTGTATCTCACTAACGAAAGAAAACGAGAAAACGTTACGCGAAATGCTTCGGCGCATCGAGGCCAACGATTGCGCGGCGGACTCACGTCGCGAAATTCAAACAGCACCAAAACGTAAGACCGCAAAGAAAATGGGTGTCACTCGCGAGAGTGACTCCGGGTCACTGTGAGGAAAACCCCCAAAAATGGACCCTCCTTATCGTAACAATGGTCCAGCGTAGGGTTTTCCCCTTCCGACAAGAAGCAACTACACCAGGGTGACCGCATGGAGGTACGTGCCGACTTGTTATTGGCGCTGTGACGTTTCGCGTCGCGGTCAACGGGCAGCTGTTGTGGAGTACACCTGGCTGACCTTGAGAGTTTGTACGTAGCCGGCACGTGTTTCTTGCCCTCACCTATGGTGAGCGCGTTCCCGTGGGGTTTCAACCGCTGTTTGATGATGCGGTTCTTGCCTTACCGAGCTCCTTACCCCACTCCATTGGCACAATTACCAGGGTCCAGCCCGGTTAACGTTTAAGTAATGACAGTACATAAGGGCCTACCATTGTGCTATAATGAGGTCGGAACATTATTTGGCCTTCCCTATGTCGAGGAGACGCCCGCCGACCATAACTACTCCGATTAAGCGTTCATACCTCGCTCTATAGCGGCATGTCTGATGGAGGGCAAAATCAAATACAGTAGTTTTCACGCGACATACAGTCCACGATACATGTGTTGCATAGAAGGAAAGCAAGAGCATTGCATCCCTCCTCAGGCGCTATAGAACGACGGGGGTGCCTACGATCCCTTTATCTGCAGAACGACGCATCCAGCAAGGAAAAATGAATACTAAAAATTACGGGAAAATCAAGGTTGGGAAAGTGAATGTTTGACATTCAAGTCCAGTGTTTGGTTTTCGACATTATTTTGTAAATATCAGCGTGGACAAAGGCTACGCGGTAAGGGGATAGCTAGTTTTGTTTCCTTTTAATATTCGGCTGAGTGCTCTCCCCGAGTACGCGATATGCACCGCCATCATAAAATAGCTTCTGTCGCTGCGCCAAAATGTATACACATATTGTCAATTCTTGGTCGAGTTATAGGAGTATATTCGCACACGTTTTTCGTGCTTGGTGGATGAAATAGAATAATCTCCCAATCGCGCTTGTGTTGCCGTTTTCCCAAGTAACATAAGATGTTGTCAGGTCTGTTGTGACGGTTTTAGCCCTTGCTACACATTCTCTTTCTATCGAAATGTACTATCGGCAACATAAGCTGTTGCACTAGTCTCGTGCACGTCTTGGCCACGACGCACTCCAAGTTGTCGTGAATATGCACTAAGAGACCGGAGAAGAGCATGACAAATTAGTATACCTAAAGCCACAATCGGTGGATCAAGCGACAGCCGAAAGCTTGACACTAGATTGACAACGGCCGAAAAAATAAATATCGAATACACAAAACACTCCTAAACTTCAAAGTTTACTGACGGGAATGTCGAGCGTGCGCAATGCTAATCAATAGACGTGATTGGCGCCGTTTGAATATACAGGGATGACGTCGGCGATATTGAAGATACGTGGGATGCTTCTTGTGTGGAAAATGATGAAACACCGTCGCCAGAGGTCATCACGCCATCTCCAGTTGTAGAAACTCCGTCTCCGAGCACGGACACACCCTCTCAGGCCTTTGGTCCTCTAATACCAGTCGGCACCACACCATCCCCGACATTTGAAACACCGTCGCCGGTGACGAGAACTCCATCTCCGGTGCTAAAAACGCCATCCCCGGTCCCGAACACGCCATCTCCAATATTGGCAACTCCAGTTCCGGTGCTGGAAACGCCATCCCCGGTCACGGGCACGCCTATTCCGATATTGGCAACTCCGCCCCCGACGTCTTTTCCGACATCGGAAACACCGTCGCCGGTGATGAGGACGTCATCTCCGGTGCCGGAGACCTCATCGCCGGTCACGGAAACGCCATATCCGACATCGGCAACTCCGTCGCCGGTGATGAGGACGTCATCTCCGGTGCCGGAGACCCCATCGCCGGTCACGGAAACGCCATATCCGACATCGGCAACTCCGTCTCCGACGCCTTCTCCGACATTGGAAACACCGGAACCACCATTCCCGGTCACGGCCACGGCAACTCCGATTTTGAACACTCTGTCCCCGAACATGGGAACACCATCTCCGACCGTCGATCCTCTGATACCTGTCGGCATCCCTTACGCTCCGACAGCCGAAACGCCGTCACCGGTACTGGAAACCCCGTCTCCGATGAGGACGCCATCCCCGATATTCAAGATCCCGTCACCAACTACGGAAACATCGTTTCCAACACTGGCCACTCCAGCCCCGGTTTTAACGACGCCATCTCCGGTGCTGAACACCCACTCCCCGGTCTCTCCAACGCCGCCCCCAACCATAAAATTCTTGCCTCCGCTTGATGAGTCTCCAGCCCCGACTTTGAGGACGCCATCTCCGGTCACGAACACCCCATCCCCGGTAACTGTAACCCCGCCTCCAACGATAAAGTTTCTCATCAGTGACACTCCATCGCCCACAGCCAGTATGCCTTCGCAACCCACAAAAGCCCCTTCGGGTGTAGGAATAACGCTATTTCCGACTGTAGGGAATACATACAACGAGGGCGAAGGGTTTGCTACTGTGGACTACGAGGACTACGATGTTGGCGATGATGACGGAGTGCATCATGGTCGTGGCGATGATTCGGAGAACGGTGATGACGCTACCGATGACTACAAGAACTATGATGATGACGATGGTGACTACGAGAGGAATGGCGATGATGACGGCAATGACGATGATGATAATTATGGTGATGGTGATGATGACGGCGATGATCGTGGTGATGATGATGACAATGATGAAGGCAATGATCATGGTGATGATGATGATGATGACGGTGACGATGACGATGCTGATGATGATGCTGATGATGCTGATGATGACGATGATGATGCTGATGATGATGATGATGATGATGATGATGACGATGATGGTGATGATGATGATGATGATGATGATGTTGATGATGATGATGATGACGGCGATGATGATGATGATGATGATGATGATGATGACAGCGACGATGACGACAACGACGATGACGACAACGACGATGACGACAACGACGATGACGACAACGACGATGACGACGACGACGATGACGATGGCGGCGATGATGACAACAGTGATGAGAGTCACACCGGCAACAGGCGTGGTGGTCTGAGGAATGGTAGACATTAGGTGCTCTCGTTGACAAAATGCTCACATGCCAGCCGCGACCTGGTAATCTGTACAATTAGCTGTTTTGTTTTGTTCCTCGGACTAAACTGGGAGGTACCTGATGACATTGAACATTTGTGGGTGTATCTTAATAAATTTACTCTGGTTTGTCGGAGAAGAAAGAAGGCACCCAATCGGCAGGCGTGAGGGTCTGATTGACGGTAGATATTCGGTTGCCTGTGTGACAAAACGCTCTCATGCCACCAGGGACCCCGATACTCTGTACAATTATTGACCTTGACTCGTTTCTCGCACTTGACCGAGAGGTGCCCGGTATTCTTTGAATATTTGTGTTTTTTATGTACTTACTCCCGTGTTTCGGAAAAGAAATATGGCGTTCTCGACAATTATTTAAATGGTACTACCCTTCTCGAGAGTGACTGGCTTAGCAAACTCATAATATAATGTTGTGAACGTTGCACGCTTGCAAATAAGGGATCAATCCGCGAGGTGTTTCAGATTGGTCGTGTACAAGTATTGCAGTATCTGTCGTTTGTACGTGTTAGATGTGCCGTGATCGGTCATCGCGATGACCGGGGCGTGCTCCTGACATAAGAGGACGGCGACCTTTGGGTATGCAGGGGGTTGAGGTAGGTTAACCCACTTGTTGGCAATGTGAACTCGAAGCCGTTCGCCGTACTGGCACTCTGACCCTCTCTTTCTGTTCGAATTAGAGTTAGCTTATCCCAAGTGGTGTACTTGCTCTTAGTACAATTTGGTCGGTGTTTCATGTCCCGGTCGCGCAAGTAGAACGTGAAGCTGACGGTGGTATAAAAAATGTCTCACTTCACGCTACAAGGAACATGTTGGAGTGGAGCATGTCCAAGTTTAGGTAGAAGCAGATTCCGGGGGCGAGTCTGCTGTTGGTTAACATTACGTGTACTATTTAGAATGGGACACCTAGCCACCGTACCAGGCTCCGCGTTTGCAATGCGCAAGACGTCTAGACTTGAGTGTTGGGTAGTAGGGTATGTGGCAAATTTATTTTCATCATTTGGTAGGTTTGAGCGTTGGAAATGGTCAGCATGGTCTTGCGTGACCGATTGGCTGGGGCCCCGAGGAGAAGTCGGCCCTTGAATGCTTTACCGCTGCGTAACCACTAGCTATCAAGTCGATCACTTGGAGTATGAGAGGCCTGATCCCTCATCTCGAATCAATCGGTTGGGACGTTGGATGTCTGCAGCACTTGGTGGCATGTGCGGTGTACGCGCTTGCGAACGCCTAAACGGGTGCAGGTACTGCTCTCGCATGGCGACTATTCTGGCGGACTTCAACGTAGGCAGGACGTTGTCGTACCCGAAGCGTCAGCGGTTGGCTCTATAGAGATCGTAAAGTCGACAGGTTGGGGCGTTAGACGCATGTATCTGCCGAGAACGCATCTGTCTGCGCCGAGAACGCATATATCTGCTGAGAACAGACGGTTGGGGATGTGAAGATATGGTCCGCCTGAGTGCACGCGTGGGTACCCACTGTAACGCAAGCGTTTGGTTGCGTTATATCGCGAGAATCACCTGCTCTATCGCTTTTCCCGACAGTCGGTTAGGGATTTGGTATCAGGCAGCGCCAGGTCGCACGGCTACTATTTTCCGATGCTGTATCCCACCCTTTTGACACCCGCAACTTATGCAAGCATTGTGGAACAGTTGGGCCGTTAGTCAACGGCAGCATCAAACCTCAATAGCTGAACAGATCGGGTTTTGTACGTATACGGGATCCGGACACATAACAAGAGGATCCATTGCTGTGTTAGACCCACCACCTAATGCCATGGATATCAGAATGTGTTCCACGCTCAAGAATCAGTGTGGAATCGCATACTTGCTATGCATTTCCGTGGCGAACTAATTGTGCGGAGCATTGGACGATGGCAGCACGAGGTCGCGCAAGTGCAAATTTTCGTGTTCAATTTTGATACCGCCTCATCGTGTAAGAGTAAGATAAATTGCCTCTGGTGTTTGCGTGCCCAGTAATAATATATCCATACAATGGATGGGACGCCTTTTATACTAGACTACAGTGGTAATAGGCCGGAGTGTGGTTAGCGAGGTAGCCAGGACGTTCTCGAGGTAGCACCGAGTGGCGAGAATACCATCGACTAAAGCTGTATTCTTACCCGTAGAATCGTATGATAAGTTAAATCCAGTCATCCCACGGTAGGTAGCGGTTGCGCTTTATAGGTCGAACATTTCTCGCCGGCTAATCTAGCCAAGTGGAGATCATTCTGACACTTCTACGAGTATACATACATGTATATATATACATGCATACTATTGTACAAGGTTTGACACAATGAAGTGCTGATCGGATTGCGCCGGAGCGAATGCCTTCGACGTCATGTTGTTCGAGCGAGGTATTAAGCATACTGTGATAGGACGTCAGAAACGTGCGCTCCACACCCTACCGTGGGGCGATTGAACCGCCCTGTCGTGCACCAGAAGGTGATAATGTGCGGAGGACCCAGGCTACGGTACCATAAGGTCCACTTTAAGGGTCCCTTGTGGGACCTTTGTTTGAAGAGGCTTGGAGTCACTCGCGCGAGTAACCCCTGCTTTATCGCGGTCTGAAGGATCTCGTGATGTTTTGAAGTGGCGATATCAATCCGCTATGTATGGTATGGTAGAAGCTATACGCTGCGCGACATAAATCGTCAAAAGTATTGCCGTCCTACGTGAGGCACTGAGTCGCTCGCACGAGTATGATAAGATAGACCAAACCCGGCCATGAAAATGCTTCCCCCCCGATGAGATAGACCAAACCCGGCCATAAAAATGCTTCCCCCCCGGACGCCAACAACGATTTTTCGTGTCGCCTGTGTGTGGTTTGATAAGGTAGCATTTGCTTGCCGTGTACTATGTCAACACGTCCCGCAAATTGGTTTCCCGCGTTAGAGAAGCCAGCGTGTTCTCGATCAACGGCGCGGTTTTGTGAGAAGCGTTAAGCCAGGGACGATACGTCATTTCTCCCTTGCCGCTGTCTCTGTGCAATAATACGGCGAAAACGGCACCTGATATTCTTTGTAGCAGCCGTGGTTTTCTTGTAAAAATCGGTCAAATAACGCCAAAGGTAATACTTTCTTTCTCATGTCGATCCAGTTTGACCGCGAGAAGGATACGGACATCCGCGAGTTGATTGATTAAGATTCATGTTTGCGTAGCCTTATGGCACCGAGAAAGAAAAAGATGTATGTGGAGACGTTGCGTCCGTCGAGAATATAAACACATAGAATATATCATTATTCTTTTTGGGGGGATTCGGTCCGTAGTTTTTTCTGTCTCGGCCTCAGTATGCGTTTCTCGGAACTGGAATTCTCGGTCAAATCACTTCCTTCGAGCGCCGTCTTCGGGGGGGCGGCTCAAACGCCCCTCGCCCTGCCGCATCAGTTCCGCACCTGGCCGGGATCGGGTACGTGGGCTGAGCGAGACAAGCGAGAAGTGCGCAATTTTTTGTATTTTGGGCGGTGTACACCCGAGTTATTCCTGGATCTTGGCATATGCAGAGCTTGAGCAAAAACCACATACCAGGTACCTGGTACCAGGTACGGGAAAACATGTATCTCCAAGTTGGCATCCTTTTCAAAATGTTTTATTATTTCGTCCCCAACGTACTTTTTGCATGGTCACACCTCAAAGCGTTTTGTTAAGGTACGGCCTCGAAAGGCATGTAAGTATCTGAATTTGAGATCATTTGGATGGGTTTCGTATGATAAGGTTGGCGTTTTATATTCGGGAAAGTTAGGAAGTAGATCGGAGGCACGTGCCTCCGATCTCAGAAGCTATCCCGGGCTCTGGTGGAAACGAATAAAGCTACATCTCTACGAAGGAACGAAAGTGAGTACTCTCCGAGGACCTGCTCAATTGGCAGACCTGCAGGGGGCACTCTGTGTCCCCCTCCATTAATTTAACATGTGGCGTCGACGGCAGGACAGTTTGGCCTATTATTGTGCACATCGTACCACTGACTGCTGCGTCGTTGCTTTTAGATGTCGGTTTTCAAGGTTGAATAACTCTGCTCAAGCGTTCGTTGTCTTCGAGGGGGGGCGTCCCCTACCTAACCACAGCATTACACCCCAGAGTGTCCGTGCTGATTCATCCTAGAGAGATACAACTTACTTTTATGTGGTCACAGACTGTGAGACAGAGTAAACGAAACAATCGCAATTAATCAAGGTATGAAGCAAATGAAATGCTAGCAGCGTACCGGGTACGAGAACACACCAAAACAGACCGGACACTTAAACTAGATGAAAACACAACAAACGGAGTCGCTCTTGTAAATCGCAGTACGAAGAACAATGTGTTGTCAGTCTTTTTGATTGCCGCTCCAAAGAGTCGTTCCGTATATATTGGTCCACGATCCACCATCCATCTTTCAGAGGACCGCATAATAAATACTTGTGAGCTTATAGGATCAAAGCCTACCAGCCAATCACGGGAAATAAGCCAATACAATAGAGTCGCACAGACTGACTAAAATCATCCTGTTGACCCTGATAGCTACACTGTAGTTGTAAGGGGAGTCGCCGACCTATATCCTTAATGAGGACACACAACTCGTAATGCGCGCGATCGGAGTATCACACACAGCTTGCAAAGATGAGTTTCGACGAAATCTTCGATCTCACAGCTGGAGTGTATTTTCATTTTTTATAATAGAGTCGGGGTTGACACGCCGTCCGGGGAGGTATATCGAGCTGGGAGATCATCGTTACCGTTTCCGCGTTGCTGGGGCTATAGAGATTCGGAGGAGTTTTGGAACCGACATAGGGCCCTGTCTCCCCCGTGTGCGACGAAAATGCCCCCCATCGATTGGTGAGCCTCTGTCAACCTCCTACTAGGGTGGGGGGCTGCTGTGGAGCTCGAACCAATCAGCGATTATAGCCAATGGAGCTGGGGTTTCCACCCCGTGGGAGGCGGTGTCGACCCGAGAGACCTCGGTTTTCTTCCCCCGTTTTTCTATTTTTTGGGTATATGGAATGACCCCTGGACCCGGGATGGGACCCTATCGTCCCCGGGTGGAGCTGGTCTAAAATATACGAACCCCAGCCAATTATAGATCGGCCGGTTAACAGAGCGGATACCACCAGGCGTTTAATTGCACGTACGTGCACGGTTTTTAGAATTGCACGTAAACTCAGTACAGCCCCTGCCGACCTCGAGAGCAGACCGAGAGCCCCCCAAAGGGTTGGTTTGGGGTTAGGGTTAGGGTTGGGGTTGGTCTGGGCAGCGTGACCGTCGTTTTGTGCGGACCTGAACATAGGGAGCCGCGACACATAAGTCGCTAGTCTATTGAATTTACGTGCAAATCTAAAAAACCTTGCACGTACGTGCAATTTCACGAGCGCCCAGCGGATACCCTTACATGGACATCGGAAAACTCATGGATTATTGTGGAGTGGATATCCCCACTTGAAAATGTCACGGACCGGAGCGGATTCTTCAACTGTGTTAACGAGCGGCGCGGATCGGGAATTCCGCTTTTGGGAGAAGTCATGGTCTTCACCGGACCAGATATCCGACGATACAAACGCCACGGAGCCGTGCGGTTCGATCGAACTGTTCCATAACAAACCGCAGCGGGCGGATATGCTCTCGCTCCGTGCACATCCCTTCATCAATGCTAGGGTAACGGGGTACCCCATTGTTCGCTACTGTGTTTGAGCCATCGTACTTCAACGTGTGACTCCCTACCTTACGGGCAAAACCACGTTACGCGATTTATCTGGCGCAGCCCGTAGCTAACCATCCCATTGCGGGTTCACATCGAACAACGAAAACAAACAAGCGCGAACGCCTTTGGCCGCAAGGAAGGGGGGGGTCACTCGCGCGAGTGACCCCGAGACGCTGCAAACGAAGTCTTGAAACATCATAACCCCGCTCTCATAGCATTGGTCCCTGGCATTTAAAGTCGTTTCACCGTACAACAGTGGCCAGCATGTTCAGTAGGGACCAGCAGCTATGTATGGAAGTCCTACGTGGTGCGTCGGTTGTGCGTGTCATGCAAATTTACTTGACGCGTTTACCATATATATTCGACACCGGGGTATCGTTCAGCTATTTTTGAGTCTTCGTCCTCACCGATGTCCGCATTCACTCGTTGAAGGTTGGACCTCTAACGAAGCGTTAAATATATTTAGTCCACGCTGTCGTGCCCTTTCCATGCAGTAGTTCCAACACACACTCCTGTCTCTTGCTTAGGAATCGATATAATCGCTGTTGTCAAGGCTCCATTGATAATCATTTTTTTCAGTTGTGTTCTAGCGCTCTAGGCCATATAGTGCCGTCGAAAAAAGCTACGCACAGAAAGTTAGGTAAAACGAAGTGTTTTTCTTCATCGTGTTATTGGGCGTCCTGTGCCCTCTGGTATGTGCCATTACTCCGAACTTCAGCTTGCAGTAAACTCACAGGACATACCCGGGTACGTCCTGTGGTAGACGTGAACCATTGCTCGAAGCGTCTCAATTCAGCATGTGAAAACCCTCGCCCAAAAACCTGAACTGAACTTTCCCAGAGTGCGCTGCGACGAACGAATCTGGGGCCAATATATTTGACTGACTTAACATAGTCTATAGCTTTTGCGAAACAAAAGGTCATTTTGACGATCTTGGCCTGACGAACCCCGTGGTTCCGAACATGTGTTTGCCAAAGAAAGTGTCCTTCTTGTATCGAAGAACATATTGCGCTTCAATATTTTTCATGTTATGTACAAATCAAGTAGTTACTAGTTGTTTTTTTCCGGAAAAATAAACTGTGGCACGTGTGAAAGGTGAGCTGGTTGCCTTGTGCTTGCATCTCGTAGTGTAGTGCTACTGCCTCCATTTTCTTGGACATACCTGGTGATTATCACTGTCACCCACATTTCCCCGTCGTCTGAGCTATGTCACTGTCACCCACATTTTCCCGTCGTCTGAGATATTTGATATTCGCAAGAGCAGACTTATGGACGTTGGATGTACTGGGATCCAGCTGACTCGAACTGCATGCTGTCTCCTCCTCGTTGATATTAACGCCATCTCCTTCATAGCCATTCGTACAGTAGCCGATACGTGTCTGCCTGTCGAGTGTCTGTTTAGACGCATTAATGCCGGTTTCGGTCGGCGATGGGGCGAAACGATCGTCGTCGTTATGATCTGTTTTGGTTTGGAGCTCGAAATCGCGGAGGGAATACGTCGCGTTCACGTGCACTTGCACTGACCAACACCCCGTCATGGCAGGTCCCATGACGAAAACGTGATGAGAATTCGTGTTTTGTAAAGTATGGTAAATGCCCAATTCCAACGATGGCATGTCATGTCGAGGTCTGGGGGAACTCGTAACTCCTGCCAAGGTCTTCTAGGGTGGAGTCAGAGGGTGAAACACTGTATGGCAATCCTGCAGTAGGCCAAACCAAGTGAAAAGCTGCTGCAGCGCCCGTCGAGGGAACCTAGTTTACGCCGTCGCCATCGCCAGGTTTTCCGCGACGGCACACGGACTGTGCGCTGTGCAGTAGCGAACCGCTATTTACCATATATCACTATGACTCGGTCACCGGAATTACCCTGGGAATGAACAAATTTATGCTGACCAGCTTTCAAATCCACACTATGTTTCTCTGTAGCGCTGCGGGAGTCGTCGCAAGAGTGTATAGTCGTATCGAAAGTCGCTCTACGATACCCCCCCCCCCCCATTTGCCTTTTACGAACTCGCCGGTTTTGAAACCAGCTCGCCGTCGTATCTCCTGGAATACGATGCCCCTTGCCACCTCAATGTCATCGTTCGATAGTCCTTTGCAACCGAATAAATACAGGATCATATTTCTTCACAGCATCATTCCTCGTGTCGAGCAGCCATGATTGATTGATGAAACGTTCGTTGAAGAAAAATCGCTGGTGTTGGGGGGGGGGCTATCGTAGAATCAGTCGGGACGACTCAAACTGGTTAGGGTGTTGTTACTGTTGCCTGCGGCGATTGTCTGGAACGATACCCAGTATCACTTTTTACGAACGTTGAAAAAAAATGATTACTCAACAAGTAGCATTTTGCGTACACACAACGATGTATTAGGGATTCCACGCGGTTCAAGTGCCCACGACCTCACCCCGTAATGTGGGGGGGGGGGCTATCACTCGTGCATCTCCCGGACCTAACAGTGCTTCCTCGTAGCCCCACCCGTTGTCGGAAGACAGTCGTAATACACGCACACCCTAATAGATCACAACGCTGGTCTACTCTCTCAGTACCGTGGGTAGTAAATGTCTGAAAAGGACTTGGATAAAGTCTCCTTCGCAGGCAGACGGGCCTCGCCAGGTATGTCCCCCCACGCAGAGTGGGCGTTTGGCTAGCGCATCGTGTATTCCGCGTGGGGTTGGCGCCTGTAATTGATCTGGGTTCTCAAGCCTACGAATGATCCTGCCAGGTGGATGAGATGGTCTCAAAAAGTTCGTGATCAACTCTTCTCACCAGGGTTTGCGAGCGAAACTATATTTCATCACGATGTAATACAAAATTCGAGACCTTTGGATTAGACCCGTGGTTCCACTATTTGTGCCGATCTTGGACCCATCCGATTTGATGGTCATTTTGCTGCTTGATTCTGTCTCAGTACAGTTTGTCATATAAATGTAATTCGGGTTTTACTTCCACGAAATATGATATATGTGAACTAAAAAGCCGAAATGCAGGGGGGGGGGAAGGGCTGTGCTGCCCCTCTTCCCCCCCGGTGCGTACGCCTCGCCTACTACTATACTCCGTATATAATAGCAGGAGGGAAGAGGGGAAAGAGGGGAAAGAGGGGTCGACCCCTCCCTTTCCCCTCTTAATTACGCCTCCCCCACCCACACAAACGAAACGCGGTCGACCCACCTACCTGTCGCGCTCCGCTAGTGAGACGCCTCCCCTTCTTAGATTTACGTGTAGAAACCGCAGGCCCGTTCATTTTGGACTCCGAAATTGCTAAAACAGCCAAGTAGTTCCGTTTTTAACGGTCCGAGCGATCGGGGACCTACTTGACCCACCACTACTTGTGTGTGGTATTGCGTGGGTTTCAGTTTCTAACGGCCCGCTCATATCGGGAACCCCCCACAATCGCCAAACGATTATTGATACTGTCATTCCGTCCGTTTCTAACGGCGCGTGCGCCCGGCAAAATCACCGCTAATCGACCACCACCTTGCACGTGTGGTTGGTTGATCTTCTTGCTTCTAACCACCCGCTCTTGTCTGGGGCCCACCTCCACTGTCAAACGGTCATGGATGTGGTGATTTCCGTTTCTAACGGCCCGCTCATATCGCGATTATGCCACAACTGACCGACCACTATGTGCCTGTGCTTTCTGATGGTCCTGTTTCTAACAGCCCGTTCAGCTCGTGAACCTCTCACGACAGTCAAACAAATATTGAGTGTGAAGATTGCCGTTTCTAACGGCCCGTGCGATCGGGGTTATGCCATCACAAATCGACCAACACCTACGCGTGCCTTCGGGTGATTCCGTTTCAAACGGCCCGTGCGATCGGGAACCCACCACAAAGGCCAAACAAGGAAAATGTAATTATTCCGTTTCAAACGGCCGGTGACATCGGGATTATGCCATCACTAATCGACCGCTGCGTCCTCTTCCTTTTCCGTTTGCCCATCCGCCGTGGAATTTTGCGGGAGGGTGGGCGGGAAAAAAAACAACTCGACGACTCCCTGACGTCCCTTGTCTTCTGCTCCGGTCCTCTTCAGCTCGCGCATGGCCTCGCCCGTTAGCTACTTCTTTTTCGGCTATTCGCTGCACCGACGATTCCCCGCTTCACACCGCTCTACAGTTGCTTGTTGGTATCTGACCTCCCGATCTTCCTTTCTCACAACTATCCGGAACTTTCATTTTCTCTATTTTACCACGTACCCAACATCCTGCACCCTACATTGAAACCCCGAGATTTCCCGTACTTCTGCTGTTCTATATTTTTACCCGTTACCCCCAAACACCAGGTTGCCCCAATGACAACCTTCCTCTATGGGTTTTGCTTCCACGAAAGATGCTTTATATTTTTTGAAGAAGCCGAAATGGTAGGGGGGATGGAAGGGCTGTCCTGCCCCCGCCCCCCCCGGATGCGTACGCCTCCCCTACCTCTGTATAAAGTATCGAGAGGGAGGAGGGGGAGGATTTGGTGACTGCCGTTGTGAGAATTCGCTGTGACTACTGCTGTGGCAAGCGCTGCGGGCTGTCTCTTCGACGATGGGTGGTTCGCCGGGTGCCGCGGCGTCTGCCGCCGCCAGCGACGAGGCGGAGGCCACTCTGCGTGTCCGGGCCGCAGCTGCTGTCGCGGGCTCGGGGTCCTCCTCCGAGTCGCCAGCGGTCGGTGCGGCTGGCCGTCGGATGACTTGGGTGCGTGGGCCCGACAGGCTGACGCCGAATTCTCGCGGGTCCATTCGTGCCTTGACGAAACCTTGGTCGAGATACCTGCCACCGCTTCGTCCTCCCACGAGGTGGCGACTGCCTGTGCTGAGAGTCGTTGTACGGTAGCCCCCCTAACTTTTCTTTAACGAAATCGCCGGTTTTGAAACCAGCTCCCGGTCGTATCTCCTGAAACACGATTCCCCTTACCACCCGGACGTCATCGTTTGATAGTCCTCCGCAAAGAAAAAAATATGTGAAGATATACTTTTCATAGCATCCTTCCACGTATCGAGCAGCCACGAAACGTTCGTTAAAGAATATCGCTGGTTCAGGGGGGGGCTATCGTAGAATCAGTCCTGACCAGGTGGCTAATTTCGACGTCGTCGTTCGCCAGTGCGTAGATAACTACTCGGGTCGGGTAGCCGCCTCCCGTGACGACGGCGATGCTCAGGAACGACAGCAACAAAAATCACAACTTACAACCGAGATGGCTATGTGGAACAAGGTTAACACAGCTAGGAAGCTGTGGATCATTCGAGGGCGTATCCCCCCGAACCTCAGGAACTCTCCCGCTGACCTGCGATCGTTCGTGGGGGAGGCCACGCACGTGACAGCCAACGTCGCATCCCAGCTTCGGTCCTTCAGCTCCGTTGACGTCGGGGCTTATGGGCCCCGCGTGGAAGGCCCCATCGGGCAATCACTCATGGTCGCCGACCGTCTCGACCTCTTGCGATTGGCCGTCGTTGCGATTCTTTCTGTGGGTTTCTCGCCCGGGGTCGACGACGATCTCCCGCGTCTGGCGCGGGTCAACTCCCTTGGCGACGCGTTTACGGTGGCGATCATGGGCCCGCGTGCACACACCTTTAGCAACTAAAGTATGCTGTCCGTCCCAGAAGCGCATGCCGTGCTGTGTGATATGGTTAACCGCGACATTGCTTTGTGCGTGAGCGAGCTCAGGCGTTCGGCACAGCGGTCGTGCCCTGCTATTGTCCCTCCCCCAACTGGAACGGTGTTTGATCCCCCACACATGCCCGAATTCCTACGCACTCTCGAATTTTGCCGCGGCGGAGGGAGGGCTCCGGCCTGTGCAAAGCAGCATCGGTTCCGGCGGTCCACCAAGCGGAAGGCCACCGCTCCGCCCGCTGGATCGTCCGGGTCCAGAGGAAAGGCCAACTCAAGTCGCCCCCAGTCCTGCCGGATGTTCGCGCGCACCGGTAAGTGCAGCTGGTCTCCGTGTTAGTTCCTGGACAAGGCCCCCGCGGCCTCGGTATCGTCGCCATCTGCACTGGTGCGCCGGGATGAAGGCGGTGGAAGCGTGGCGACGGCGGGCTGTGGGTCGCGGGCGTTGTCCCTGCATGCGGTCCTCCCCGCGGGATGCAACAGGAGGGGCGACGGGAGTCGAGGCGCTGGTTCTGGCTCTGGATGAAGACACGGGACCCACCGTCGAGTGGGGCCAACCTTTGCTGGCACAGCTGCGGCGCGAACGGTGCGTAAAGCGGCTGCGTCCGCAATTGAGAGTGGTGGCCGCGAGTTGGGACCATCCTCGAGGGGCGCGGCTGCGGCGTTGGCGGTTGATGGGGCGGTTGCGTCGACGGTCGAGACTAGCGGAGCGCCGACAGTACCGGCAATGCGCGGAGTCACGGGGAGGTTGCGGGGACGTGCGTTTGAGGCGCTGGCTGGCGAAGGGGGCGTTGGGCGCGAGCGTGTAGCCGTTGCTCAGGGATCCATCGTTTTCGGGAATAGAGGTAGCCATGGGGAACGCGCGCGTGAGTGTCCGGTAGGTTCGGCGCGCATTGTCGGAACTGGCTTATCGGTCGCGCGCGGAGATACAGTTAGCCCTAGCGAGCGTGTGCGTCGTTCGGAAATTCGCTCGGGGTGCGGACACGGCTCGAGCGACGGCGATCGTGTGCACGCGCAGTTGTATTCGGCGGTTGAGACGTGGCGCGTCACGCAGGACAGCGTAGCGCGTTCGGTATCGTCAACAGGTTCCGCGAATCTTGATGTGATTGCCAACGCGGGGTCGTCTCTTTCGCGTACCTGTGCCGGCAGTGTTAAATTGTTTACGTCTGCTGTCGGATCCGCTCGCATTGCCTCACATATTCATCCTCACATCGTTCGTCATTGGTTTGGTACCGTCAGGAGCTTCCCTCGTGTTGACCAGTTGCTCCGCGTTTTGTCACCGGGCTCTCCGGTGTGTGTTGCCCGAGGGGGTAATCTGACTGCTGAGCTAG
Source organism: Undaria pinnatifida (assembly GCA_012845835.1). Lineage (NCBI taxonomy): Eukaryota > Phaeophyceae > Laminariales > Alariaceae > Undaria > Undaria pinnatifida. The sequence goes on from JABAKD010000018.1 coordinate 7,349,485, forward strand.
CATACGGTAACCACCCGAGCGTCGCTCCCCATATCGTTGCTGTTCAAACAAAGATATGTGCTGACATTGTACGCGGTCGGGATTTGGTGTTTAAATTAAGTTCAGCGTCTGATATTCGGGGTTTACGTGTTCGCCGTTGGTCTTCGTTCTTAAGCCTGCGTTTCGAATTATTCACGATCTCACGTTTGCGCGCGGGGGCGGCCATTCCAGCGTTAACGAAGATATCAATTTTTTCTCCGCCCCCTCCTGCGAGCTCGGTCATGCGCTTCGGGATGTGTCGTTTCGGATGTTGTTTTTGCGGCAGATGCACCTCCCACAGCTAAAATCGTCCTCTGTCGCGTTGACGTGAAAGACGCCTTTCTTCAAGCCTTAGTTGACCCGGTAGAGGCGCCGGTGTTTGGGTACGCGATGGGCGGATACGTAGTTGTGGATCTTCGCTTGCAATTCGGGCTATGTAAAAGCTACGGGTTCAGGGGGCTGATGGCTTCTGCGCTGGAACATGCCCACACCCACTTTACGTTTCAAGATGCGACCCTTTCCCCATAAGGGGCGATCGCCGTCGAAAACGTACGTCTTGCCCCGCCGCGGGGGGAGTCGGTTAGATCCCTCCCTCGCGATTGTCAAACCGTTTCCGGTAGCGGCGGCTACGCCGGGAGTCGTTTCCTCGTGCGGTGCTACGTAGACGACGGCATTCTTGTCGAGGCTCAATGGTGGCCGGACGTTCGTCGCCATATGCGGGCTGTGCAGTCATTGGATTCGGACCACTTTCGCTTGTTGGGCGTTCGTGGCGCGTCCGACCCTCCTCTTTCGTCCGCCAGAAAAATCACTGACTGGGACACGCGTCTCGAAGTGCTGGGCTGGTTAGTGGACACAGAGGCGGTTACAGTGACGTCGCCGCCACATAAGCGCCGCAAGCTGCGGATGTTTATAGCGGAGTGGCCCCCGACTCGCACCTATGCTCCAGCGAAGCAGGTGTCGCAGCTGGCGGGTTCCTCATGCACATCTCTTTTGCCGCTTGTCACGGGTCTCTCTTCGTGCATCGTCAGTTGGCTTCCGTCAGGATGCCGTGCATCGCAGCCGGCGATGACTTCGCTGGCCGAATGGCAAATCCGGGGCGGCCTGTCGCCCTTGGACCCGAGTTCCATGCGGATCTCGAGTTCTGGCGGTGGTTTGTTGACAAAAGTGTTGACGCGCGCGGCGGGGTGTTGTCGGCGCCGACGTATCATTTGCTGGAGCGCCTGGCACAACGTACGTTGTTCTCGGACGCGTCAAAAAGAAAAAAACGCCGTCGGGGGATACTGTCTTGAAACCAGTGTTTACTGGCGCCATGATCTCACTGCTCAGGAATAGTCACGGTTTTGCAGTTCGGGTAAGTCCGTCCGCGGCGTGGACGACTGATCTATCAACGTGCTTGAGATTTTTCTTTTTCGGCATGGTTGTGTCCCCCTTTGTCCTAGTATCTTCGTGTGTCGATCGACCGTCAGCGACGGGATATTATGTTTTGTTGCGAGGAGACAACGAGGCTGCCGTGCATTGGGTGCGCGGTGTCGGGGGGGGCTGGAACCGCGTTCCGGTGTCCTTATGAGTCTCCTCGGCGTTCTCGAACTATCATCTGGATGGCATTTCGAGGCGAGGCACGTGCGTGGTATCCACAACGCTGTCGCCGACGGTATCTCTCGCTGGGATCTCGGCTCCATTTTTGATAATCTGCGCGCCGTTCATCCCAACATCCCGTGGCGGGTTCGGAAACTGGGGACCATCGGCATTTCTGTATCTTCTTCGGTGCTGGCCTCGGACTCATGCGACACGCCGTTGCGGCCTCGACTGAACGAGCTTATTTGGGTCATTTTGGCGCATGGGTACTTTCGGGTGCGTTCTGGTGTTCCCGTCTTTCTTGATCGTGGCATTGACGGAATGGCCAACGTGTGGCATTTGTTTGAGTACGTAGCGTACGCGTTTGCTACCAAGAAACTGCGGTCGGGGACCATCGAAAGCCATCTGCCGGCTATCAAGTTTTTCCATCGCATTTCACGCGGTTTCGAGCTCGACACTACTCACCCCCTCATCGCCACCGCCCTCGAAGGTGCGGTGCGCTCACACGCCTAAGCGGGTAATCAGGTGACCGTGCGTCGGCCCGTGTCGTGGGCTATGTTGCTTGCTGGCGTTAACTTTGATCCCTGCTTGGCGTAACGGGGGTCGCGTGATGTGACTTGCGTTGTGTGCGTCGTTTTGGTTTTTGACCCGCGCGTTCGAAATGTTCGCGAAAATCCGGTCGCGTATCCACGAAACGTATTGTTTACGGCGAGCAGACGCGGCTTTCTTTCGCGGTCGGGCACAGTTAGGGGTGGCCCAATGGTCGAGAGCCGACCGCGTCAAGGTTCGATTTCGTGGGTCTAAGGGCGACCAGTTGCGAAAAGGGGCGGTTATTTCGCGCGTTCGGGCGGGTTCACCGAGGCCCGTGGGGGTCGGTGGCGGTGCTGTCGATCTTATGCTCGAGTTGATGTCTTGTCATTTGTTTTTGCCCTCGTCAGTTCCCCTGGTGGCGCATGGCAGTGGTGGTGGCAGATGGTCCATATGGACGAAGAAACAAGCGACGGTAACCCTGCGATAAGTGGTTGCGTCGGCGGGCGGGCGGGCGGGCGGGCGGACGAGTACGCTTTGCACTCCCTTAGGATTAAAGGAGCAACGAACTTGTCAGCAAGGGGTGCCTCCCCAAAGACATTGCAACGAAAGGGCCGGTAGGCATCTGATGCGTATATGCCTTACGTTCGTAGCCATGGGAAGGATGCCAGCTGGGTAGCAAATGTAATGGCCCAGGAGAGGATGGGTAACGGGAGCCAGCCGGGGCAGGGTACAGATTGGCGGCAATTTAACACCATTCCAAAGCTGGAGGGGTAGAATTGGACGTAATTACTTCAGCGAGTAGGCAACCTTATTGTTTGTGCCAGGTAGATAGAAATGAGGAACTGGATCTTGACGTGCGCATCCTAGGGTACAGCGAAAGAGAATACGGGGGGGACGCAATGCGTCCGTAAGCTGAGCCAAATAATATCGTTGGACGCTGGTGTCGAAATCTTGACATTGCCAGTTGGGATGGAAATTGACTCAGGATTACGGACGATAGCGTGGGACTGCTGTTTGAGCATCCCCGGGGGCCTGCCCCTCTCCCCGTCCCCCGTGCTCCGAGCGGGGGGTGCGCGTTAATATGATACCACTTCGAAAGCAAAATACAAATCCCTATTTTTGCACAGAGTACCACGCTACGATCCTGCCGCCCAGCAGCAGTCCAGCCCCTAGCAGCAGCCTGCAACTCTATGCGCGTGCGCCTGCTGTTGTAGTAGTAGGTGATTATTTTGATGGGAGCCTGTGATGCTCTACCCGCCTATACGCCACTACCTCTCGCTGCTGCTGCTGCTTCTGTTGCCTGTGTCAAGGGGCATGACGTCGTAAAGTGTAAGGATCGTTTGAATATTAAATTATTACTCAAACGGTGCTTATATTGACGTTCATGTTGGTTTGTTTCTTATATGACATCGTACCATACCAAAGAGCACAACGCTACAACTCTGCCGCACAGCGTCCAGGAGCAGTCCAGCCCCCTAGCAGCAGCAGCCTGCAACTCTACTCGCGTGTGGCTGCTGTTGTAGTAGCTGATTTGAATGGTCTGAGACTGCGATGCTCTACCCGCCTATACGCAACTACCTCTCGTTGCTGCTGCTTGTGCTGCTTCTGTCAAGTGACATGCCGATCGTTATATCTCTGTCAAGTTATATCCCTGTTGATATCGTAAGTCTGATTTCCGTTACTTCATTTGTTGTACGATTCGGAATCATTAGAGTGTGCAGGACGGCTGACGCGGGATCAAGGATTCGGCACGTATTTATGTATCGCACAGTAGTAGAATGAATCACGTGATCTACGGGGCATGCAGAAAACACAACACGGGTAGCATCCCGTCTTACTCTACGCGTCCCGCGCTACTTGGTTTATAATATGTATCTGCGCTTTCGCATAAAGAGTAGAATGGTTCTGAGCAAAACAAGATGACTCGATGTAATTGGTTATTTGTGAGTTGGTTCTTACTCCTACTTCAAGTATGCAAGGAGTCACACACGTGGCCTTGTAGAAGCGGCCGACGTAGGCAGTTAGCAGCTTGCACTCAGGGTTGACGTTTCGCATGAAGCTGAGATACCTTGCCAGTACGAGAGCTGGTATTTGGAGCTTGGCCAGAGCCAAGCTTCCGCCCCCCTCCTCCTCTATCCCCCCCTCTCCCGATCACTCTTGTGTCTTGACCAAATATCAGCAAGTCTTACTCGATAACAACAACAAGCGAATCTACCACCTGAGTTTCTTAACACTGTTGTCAGCTGCGGTCTCGCGATAGACACACCTGTCCCTCCTGAGGATCATATCGACGAGGATCTTCAACATTAATGCGAAATGGTCGGAATAATGTCTTTTTTATTTGGCATTATTTCTTTATTTTACCTAGAATGCCATATGGGTCGCCCCGGTGGCATATCAGGTTATCCTCGAGCCTGGTAAAGGTCAGTTTCGTGAGTTCGAATCCCCCCCAGTGCATACTCGTATATATTCGTGGGGACTTTTTCGTGTGTACAAATTGACTTGCGGAAAGCGCGAGAGCGTGAGTTAGCGACACTCGATGAAAAACTGACGAGCAGTGGGATTGCTGAACCCTATCCGCGATGAAAATCGAAGGCAAAAACCGGGGGGGAGAAGGGGCGAGACCTGTGACCACGGCTTGTTCAGAAGCTGAAAAGTAGATGGGTGTATAAAAAAAACAAAAAATGGGTCTGCTCATCGGCGTGAGCTACAAGTTTCCTCAATGGCATTTTTTGGATGAGGTGTTTAGACTATATGTAGAGATCCTCACGTGACCAGCTCCTCAGATAAAAAGCAAGACACGGATCGGGTAATGGGTAGGTCCTTCCTACGGTAACTAACAACGAGCAGGAATGAGGCAAAATCGGTAGGGAAAAAATGTCAAGGTCGAAGGATTTGTTGTCGCAACCCGCTGTGAGCACGCGCTTACAACACAAAAAATGTCAGTTCACCACAACGATTTCCTCGCTCTCCCTTGCCCCTGGCCCGTCCCCTCAACACCCCCCCCCCATCACCACCCTCTACTCCCCCCCGTTCCTTGGTGCTGATCGTAGTTTGCCGGCAACAAGACCCGCACAAATCGTGCCTCGTGGTGATGATATCGATTATGGTCTATCACGATTTTGATACCGGTGGTGTGTTGGTGATTCTATCGATGTCGATCGATCATGATTTTGACATCGATGATTGTGGTAATGATGATATCGATAGCGTCCGATCGATCGCGATTTTTATGTTGACAGTGGTGGTGATGATATCGACCATGATCGATCACGATTTTGATATCGAGGGTGGTGATGGTGATATCGATCATGATCGATCACGATTTTGATATCGGTGGTGATGATATCGATGACATGCGATCGATCGCGATTTTGATATCGAGGGTGGTGGTGGTGATTATATCGAGCACGATCGATCACGATTTTGATATCGATGATGGTGGTGATGATGCCGATGATGATAGGTCATGATGTTGATGTCGATTATGGTGGTGGGGATGATATCGATGATGATTGGTCATGATGTTGAGGTTGATGGCGATCGATCGTTATTTTGATGTATCGCTGATGGCGGTGGTGATGATAGCGATGATGGTGGTGGTGGTGAATGCCGGGATGGTGATGACGATGATAGCGTATGTGGCGGGCAAATCCTGTGGTGATGGTGATGACATTATCATTTTTGTGGTAATCTTATAGAAGGCGGCGTTTTTTTTACAGTGTGCACTGCAGGGTATTTTGTCTTATAAGGTGCTGACAGCAGCAAGCGGTGTATCTTACCGTGAACACGACGGCAATAATTGATATCTCAAATCGTGATCGAACAAGCGTCGTCGGTATGAACATCACCATCGTCATCGACAACAAGGTCGTTATCGATTGGACGTCATCGATATCATCACCACCACCATCATCGATATCGAAATCGTCATCAATTGTCATCGATATCGATATCAACACTATGATAGATCTTCATCGATATCAACAGAATCATCGGCCTTCAACACTATCAACGCCATGGTATTTATCGCTATCAACATCATGACGTGTCTCATATCCATTACATCACGATATCTATCGCAATCAACACCATGAGTGTCATCACCAGTCACGATAACCACCACCAGCTCATGTCCCGCGACCACGCAGAAACCCGGTATTTTATTAAGAGTGTTTTATTAGTACAAGATACCACGGTCCACACAGCAAGCGCCGTTAGCGGCCGCCGCAGCCGCGGCTATGGCATTTGTGCGCGGGCAAACAAAGCAAAGGGGTACCCCCCCCCCAAACCGAGAACGAAACAATCAATATCCCCTCCTCACAGTCGACAATCTTTGAACTACTAACCTTAATTTTGGACGATAACGCTTTGCGACACAACTTAATAGCATTTCACCCAATCTTAAGAAACTGCACAAAAGGCTTGGCGACAACCTTGCTTGAAAAAACAAGTGGCAAATCTATAATTCTGCGCTTGTAAGAGTCCATGTCCCTATCGGGGCATGGACTGCAGGGACCGCTGAATTATAGATTTTTCACGCTTTTAATCAGGTAAGGTTGTCGCTGTACCTTTTGTGCAGTGCCTTAAGATAGGGTGAAATGCTTTTAAGATGTGTCGCAAAACGTTATCATCTACAATTAAGGTCAGTAGTTTAAAGATTTCGCGACTGAGGAGGGGATGCGCGTGTTTTGCGTGCTTGCTGGGGGAGTTGGGGTGGGGGGTGCCCCCCCCCAACGACGTTAACGTGAGAAAATACGCATCGGTTTGAACTGCTGACCATAATTGTAGACAATAACGCTTTTCGACACACCTCAAAAGCATTTCACCCATTCTTAAGGCACTGCACAAAAGGTACAGCGACAACCTTACTTGAAACATAAAGCGGCAAATCAATAATTCAGCGGTCCTGACAGTCCAGGCCGCGAGCGGGGCATGGACACTTACGACCGCCAAATTATAGATATGCCACCATGTTCTTCAAGTAAGGTTGTCGCTAATCATTTTGTGCAGTTCGTTTAAGATTGGGTGAAACGCTTTAAAGGTGTGTCGCAAAGCGTTATCGCCTAAACTTAGGGTCGGCAGTTATGAGGTTTCGTGGCTGTGATGAGGGAATGCGTGTTTTCTCACGTTTTACGTCGTTGGGGGGGGGCGCCCCCCACCCCAACTCCCCCAGCAAGCACGTAAAACACACGCATCCCCTCTTCACAGCCGCAAAATCTTCAAACTGCTGACCTTGATTTTTGACGATAACGCTTTGCGACACATCTCAAAAGCATTTCAACCATTTTTAGGGAACTGCACAAACGGCCTAGCGACAACCTTACTTGAAAAATAAAGTGGCAAATCTATAATTTCGTGGTCCTAAGAGTCCATGCCGCGGGCGGCACATGGACACTTACGACCGCTGAATTATAGATTTGCCACTCTGTTGAGAGTATGAAACTTGGATTCAAATCTAAGTTAATGCGCAGTCTATTCGCACGAATAAGATATGCAGTTGAATCTTACGTTGAATCTTAAGTTGAATCTTCGGTGAAAGCTAGATGTAAACGTAGATTTGAGTATGTTAAGGTTGTCCCGTTGTCCCGGTATTCAACCGTACTACGGGCATTGTTTCGTGATGATTTGGTGATGCAACCCACTATGATCACTCTCCCAACTGTTCCTTTTTTCCCTGCTTTCTCTTCTTCTTCTGTCTTTGGCATCAAGCGCCCTTTCCAAACTATCATTTTTCTTTCTTGTCCAAAGTGATCTTAACAGACACTTCGGTGCCACCTCTGCATCTCTTCGCATAGAAGACAGAGCCTCCACACAACCATTGTGTTTACAGGCTATTCACAGGTTATGAGCCTTCGACCTTCGATATAAACATCGATCGGCACCGATCGACATATCATTGAAGTTTGTCGCATCTTACCGGGAAGTTTGGGAGAAACCTTCATTAAGCCGGCTACAGCTTCAGCATCAGCATCATCATCAGCATCAGCATCAGCGATCAGCATCAGCATCAGCACCAGCATCAGCATCAGCGATCAGCATCAGCATCACCATGGGAGAGTCCACGAAAGCAGGTGATGCGGTAGACAAGCTCGTTAGAGCTCTCAACGGCAAATTTAATTGGCTTAAGTTCGACGTATGGAAACGCACGGCTCAGTCCGTGATAAGTATGCGTCATGCCGGGATCTCTGATATCCTGGAAGGGCGTCCTTGCCCCGAGCCCGAACTAGTTAGTCCTCGTCCATCTTCTAGAGGAAGTAGGCCTTCACGAGCTGTAACTAACTCGCAGCCAGGCCGCTGACGAAACGGACATTCAGTCCGGGGAAACACCCCCGGCTGACACAGCAGAAAATGTACAGCCGGACGCAGGGAGTACTCCCGTGGACAAGGCGCATCTGCTACCATCATCATCAGGATATTCTACACTCCCAGCCGCAACATCAATCTTATGGGCCACGGATGACAACATCTCGAATTTGGAAGACATCAAGCACTGGCACCGCGACAACGGTCTTCTGTTCGACTCCTTGTTCCTGAGTACATCGGGAGCTGCGGCCAGCTTTCTTTTACAATTCAAGCCCAAACGAGGCGAACTTGCGAATGGAAAGGCTGCTTGGGATGGTATTGTTAAAAAATGTCAAAATTCCACCCGCCAACGTAGACGTATACTCACACAACAACTATCGCATTTGGTCATGACGGATGGGAAAGACCCAGACGTGTTTATAAATGAAGTAAATTATTTACGGGATGAATTGGCGGACATGGGAGAGGTATTCAACGATGACAGCTTATTGAGAATAGTGCTGGAAGGACTCACGGATGAATACCTGCTAATAAAATATAGCGCCGAAGCAGATGATGACTTCACACTCGACCGAGCTGTGATACCAATGCGTAATATGTACGCGAATAGAGCTATGCGAAACAGGCCGTTGCGAAAAGCGAAGGGGCGTGAATCTGCTATGGTAGTCACGTCAACACAGTGACCTGTTCCCACTGCAAAAAAAACAGGCCATCGATTCCAAAATTGCTCTAAACGCAAGGGAAAGATGTCGGGGAAGAAACCTCCCCCGACATCTCGAAATAATTCGTGGTGTAGCCTGCAAAATACCGATCGCCACGTTAATAGCGACTGTCGGTCTCAAATGCGGGGCGAAAATGTAACCCGTCGCCCTCATCCTCGTCAACAAAATGGCCGGCATAATGACAACCGCAGCGCTCACGCCAACACCGCCACAACTCCAACTTCAACCACGCAAATGGAAGCTTACGTCCCAGAGATACATGCTCCATCCATGACTGTGGCTGCGACTACACCAACTACTTTCTACGTCCTACGCGACTCATTCCTGTCCATCCTCACCTCCAGTTGGTATAGGTTATTCTTTCATCGCCGCACCTCCGATCAAGATCGCCGCGCAGCCGGTTGACTTCTCCATGACTGCGGACAGCGAAGCTTCTAGCCACTTCATCGACAATCAGCTTCGACCGGGCATTGAACATAAAATGAACCACTTCGTGCAGCTGGACCCTTCCGTAATAATCAACGTAGCGGGAAACCATCGCCTTTATGGCGTTGGTCAAGGGGCTTTGGTCGTACAAGTGTTGGACCATATAGGCTCTAAGCACTCTGTACAGCTTCCTGTCACTGTCGTACCTGGGCTACGCAGGCACTTATTTTCGTGGGGATCAGCTGCTGCGTGAGGGGTCACTATGATCATCGCCACGCAGTCGTATCTGGACATGGGTGCTTTTGCTATACCCCTACGTAAGCACAGCCACTGCTCTTCTCTGCATCATCTCGACCTCACCACTGGTGCTACCAGCCGAACATTTCGTCCTGCCCCAACCTCAATATCGCGATCGCCCGCGCCCCTACCCCTTCCACTACCCAGCCTCCCCAACCCCAAAACCCCTCTCACGCCTGACGTGGCTGCGTGAGGTTCCGCAGCACCATCTTTGCCATCACGACCAAAGCCACCACCGTTGACACCGCCATCGCGGACGAGCTGCCCCAGGGTGGGCTACGGCAATTCACCCTCGCGGGTCCGACGAAGCTTGGGTCCGACCAGGTGGGCCGATGGCGATGTCGAGGAGCGGTGAGGGGGGGGGGGGGGGGGGGGGTTGGGGTGGCGACGGTTTCCACCACCGCAACCACCACTGCCAACAGCAGCACCAACGTCAACAGCAACACCACAACTACCAACAACACCACCACTGACGCCAACACCACTACCATCACCGCGGGAACCAACCCTAGCAATACGAACGCCACCAACAACACCACCGATACCGACACCATCAACACCAACACCACCATCTCCGCGGACACTCACATCAACCCCATCACCACCAACACCCACACAACCACCACGACCACCACGACCACCACGACCACCACGACCGCCATCATCGCCACCACCACCACGACCAACACCATCACCAATACCAAGACCGTCACCACCACCAACACTACAAATACCGCCGTCAGCCCAGGCCTTTTCGCCCTGTCGCCGCTTCTGCGAAGGCGGCCGAGACCTAGGTGCCGCGTGTGGACGCCGCCCCCGACCCAAACGCGACCCGGGACCCCGACCCCACGCGTCCTCTTGCCTGACCTTGAACACCAGCTTTGTTCCCGCCAACGCCTCTACCCTTTTCTTCACCTCCGCCTCCCCAACGCCTAACCGACGGCGGATATTGCAGCGGGGACGCCGACGGAATCAGCGGCGAAACGCTCTCGCTGCCGCTGTGGCGCTCGGCCTGGGGGGGAAGATCGCGCCCGCGGGTAGCCTCCTCCTAGACCTTCTCCTGCTCCTGCTTCTCCTCCCCATTCTTCCCCTCCTCCTCCTCCCCCCCCTCCCCATCCCCTCCTCCTCCTCCCCCTCCTCTACCTCCCCCTCCTCGTCCCCCTCCTCCTCTTCCTGCCAGTACCCACCCAATCTGCTCCCAGCAGGGTTGGGGGAGCTACCACGCCACACACTACTAGGTCCTGGTCAATATAGAGCACAATTTGTTGGCGTAGGTAGGCAGCCCCGAAAAGCTCTTGTGCACGCGTCCCAATACAATAATGGCAGACAAGCCCCACTGTACCCATTCCTAAGCAAAGGCAAGAGAACGCCGTCTTGCACTCGGGGCTGCCCACCTACACCAACGAATTGTGCTCTATATTGACCAGGACCTAGTCTGTGCCGTGGTAGCTCCCCCAACCCTGCTGGGAGCAGATTGGGTGGGTACTGGCTGGTTGTTAACATGCACCTCCTGTCCGAACAACACAACGGCAGAAAAGAAGAACTCACCAAAGTTTTGAAACCAGCAAGCAGACGATCCGTGCTTCGCCCGCGCCGAGTCGGAGGCGGCCAGGCAGGGTCGTTTCAATAAGGCAGGTTGCACAAAGCAGGTGTTCCGCAACGAGTAATCTCCGTCCAACAACACCAGAAGAGGGAATGACCCCAGCGAGAGCATTTGCAGTCTCATGTTTCATGCTTCCCGCGCACGGGGAAATCAGAAGAAGGAGGATTTCTATTGGTCCAAAAACTCGGGGGAACTATCATGATCATGTAAACGCTGATCGGATGGAAACCCCGAAAACAAATTGATCGTGCGTTTCGTTTCTTTATAGATAGTGTTACAATTTTACGCCGACCATATCGTTTTATGCGCGTGTGATATTTCGTTGTGTGCCTTCCTCGTGCAGTGGGTAGTGGCGGATACAGAGTACTGGTGTTACGGTATTGCCGAAAATCGCTCCCATGGACACGGTTCCACTCACGGTGTTTTGAATCCCGATGGCCTGCCTTCACGAGTGGCCTGTTATGGCTTAGGTCAGCAGCGCATCACCTGTGACCAGTTCGTTTGTCGAGGTCAAAAAGAAAGATTACCAAGGACTTGGAACAGGTTGCAGAATACATGGACGATGTAATCGTGTTCGATTCAGACCCGTCGGTCGGTCCACGTCAAAAGCAGCCGTGCCCTCTTCGAGCGACTACGCAATCACAACCTCAAGCTCTCTCCGTCGAAAGCCAGCCTCGGCGTAACGTACGCCGATTCCCTGGGTCACTCCATCTCGCCCGCGGACTTGCGCCCAAACGCCGAGAACTAAATTTCGGTTTTTACTCTCATGCCCATGCCCCGCTAACCGTGACGCGTGACGACGATAGCGAGGTGGCACTTTTCGTCTGAAATGGTTTCTGAATCACGGGCCTCCTTAACCAAATTCGTCGGAAATAGGTCAGTTTTTTGCATAATTTTCGTTGTGTACCTAGGGATCCCATGGGATTTTCCATCCGATACTTAGTCTAGTATAGCAGCCATATTCTTCTCCAAATCATTTTTAGGGAGAGGCCTTGAGCTCTTAATGAGAGCAATCCCAGCAAAAAGGCGGTGCACCTCTATCGTAGCACGCGTCTACCGACACAAGTGAGCTCTCTCCCGGGAAGCCTTTCGAACTGCCGAAATTTCTGAAACATAAGTCCAAACGGATTCGACCAATCACCGCCCTCCTCAAGAAGGGCGTCATTCTTTTGTTCACGCCGACCATGGAATCCATCGTGCGCGTGGCATGCTCGCAGAACCCACCGCTCCATCGGTCCTGGTCTTCCCCGATTGGGACGCCGTGGAGGACAGTCTCCGCCCTTGCCGGTTGTACTACTACGCCAGCATCGACGGTTTTGGTGCTACGCTTGAGCAGAAGCAGCCCGACGGCTCCGCGAGGTCCGTCGCCTTTGTTAGCCGCGCTACCCTCGACTCAAAAAGACAATTATACGTCATCCGATTTGGAAGCAGGTAGCATTGCTTGGGCGATCAAGCGCCTTTGAGGCTACCTTTGGGGCACGAAGTTTCACATTTTGTCGGATGACAAGGCTCTGGGAAGTATCGGGAAAACGGGGATCGTAACGCGCGAGTCCAGCGGTTGCTTGAGCATCTCACCGCGTTCGACTACACGCCCGAGTACCGAAAGGACAGCGCAAAAGGTAAGGCCGATTTCCGCTCACGGCTGCCATAACCGGTGACTGAGTACGACCGCGGCAGTTCTAATCGCCTCAACAATGTAGACGATGAAGCCATATACCTCGTCAGGGCTTGCGGTCTATTCACCCCCATCAAATCGGCCCCCAGCAATGGCTTGGGTGGGCTGGTGCTCCAGCCCGATTGCGCCGTCATGGGTGGGCTCCCCCTTACCTCCACTGATATTGGCGAGTTTCGCACACACGGGCCACGTATAAGCACTGACGACCTTTCTGCTCCCACCGGGAGATTCATCGCCCGTGTTATTTCTGCCGTCTGTATCGATGATACGACCGCCTCGGCCGCGCAACATGTTGGTCTGCCGCCGGCGCCACTTTCACTCTTGTTGTCCCGTTGCCTTCGCGGGCTACTTTGCTAGACCTACCCCCGCGGGTGGGCCCGAAAACCCCCTCCGAAGGCTTCAGCGGCACCTTCGAGGCGCATTTCAACTCGAACGCGTCGTAGAACAGCCGCGGTTGCCGGCGCCGCACAGCCTGCCGTTGATTATGGCTTCGGATCCCACCAGTGTCCCCTGGTCATCTTCGACTACTCGGGGCGTTTCTCCGCCGCGCGTTCCGCGCCGTCCACCGCCTTTGGCCGTAGCCCCGAGCACATCTCGGGTCCCAATGCCTGTCCCGACGGTACCCATCCCATCCGACCGCGACCGAACGGAGCTCCGCTTTTAGGGTTCTCGATCCCTTCGAAGCCTCCCTCCGACCCGACGGCCGAAATTAGACGCCCTCGCCGATGCTGCCGAATTACACTTTGGCGATTCTGCTGCGCGTTATCCGCACGCCCACTGGGAGAGGAAGCAACACACATGAAGCCTACGTGCTATTACGTCACCGAATACATTAATATCGGCCGGCCGTTAGCCCTGCCCGCCGAACTCTTAGCATATTTTCCCTCGCACCAGCGCCCCTCCTTCTCGGAGATTCAGGAGCTCGCAGGAAAATCCCGCCACTCCATACTGCCGACGATGACTGTATCCTCCTCGTCCGTAATCCAACCCCGGCCCCCTACTGCCTACGACAAGCGGAGTGCGTGGCGTGCCTTTTGGGGGGCGAGCCTGTTCGTATTTACGTACCGTTACTCATGCGCCCTTGGATCATGCCAACCTGCCTTTCGACTGCGGCCTGCCATCTAGGCACGTCACGTACACTTCGCATGCTCGAACGTTTCTAGTGGTGGGTATGAATGAGCATATGCACCCGCTGGTGGTTTCGCCATTGCTTGAAATGCCAAGCGCGGAAGACACCACAATTGACGGTTCGTTGGCCCATCATCTCGATGCCCCTCCCTCCGGGACCGGGCATCGCGGGAAGCGTGGACCGTTCTGGGCCACACTGCCGGTCACGCCTCGGGGTGACACTTATATATTGTTTTTCACCGGCCGTTTTAGCCACCGTGAGGACATGGTCGCCGTCACTGCCGCTGAGTTTGTAGGGCCAACATCCCTATCGACTGACACACCCCCCTTTGAACGCTTCTCGCTTGTCTCGCTCAGCATCCATCCGCGTTCACGTCGAGGTGCCAAACCGATAAGACAGGACGAGGGGCGTTGTAGCCGCCCCCCGGAGACGGCGCTCGAACGAAGCGATTTCACCGAGAAATTCCGGTTCCGAGCATCCCATACTGAAGCCGAGACATAAAAAAACTCCTGACCTGAAGAATGAAAAAAATTGATTATACATACAAGGGCTCCGCATGGGTGCCGCCATTCGCCGGCACCCATGCTCCGGGTAGGGCAGGGCAGCACTTCGAATTGTTCGATTCAATACTTGGTAGAGTAAAAAAAGTCACCACACACAATTATAGTCTGCGCGTACAGTTGTAAGGTAATGCCAAGAGTTCGATATAGACGAACAATCATAATAATGTACTACTATTTAGCTACCGTTTTGTATGTGAATCCGATTCCGAGCTTTATTCATCAGATCTCGATGGGATGAATCCGAGCACAGCCGACTGACCCTTTAGTCTGGCGACGAAACGTGTCAAGTGTGTTTCTTATGATATTTTGTCTCGATCAAGCATCCGGGGCCAGTAGGGTGACTTACCATGTCCGCTTCGTGTTCTCTTCGCAGCCACTGGGAGATAAGGCTGAGCCAGCTTCTGAAATATACAATGCATGATACAATTGTATCATCTTGATCCGAGCCTCCCAGATCGACTGTATGTGTGTTGTCTGATCGTGGAGAAACGTGCTGACGTTGTTCCACGGTGTAGATCGCTCACTTCTTGTAGATACAGTACGCGACTACAGCGCTTACGATTTTGACAGCTAAGTATTTCAGACTCGAGTTTTATTAGACGAAAAATATATATCAGTTTTGCCTTATCGCTCATTGGACAGGATTCATACACAAAGTAGGCGTCACCCGGGCACGATAGGGGATCGGAATCCATCCACACATGATACCTCCCCGCACGGTGTGGAAATCCCAACTCCACCGGCTTTTTTCTGATTGGCCATGGTTTGCATGTTGAGCCTGCTCCACCTCGGGAGGATATAGGATCCCATCCCGGGGAAGAGGTCGTTCCACATCGCTAAAACTTCCATCAACCGGGAAAGCAAACCGAGATTTCTCGGGTCAACACCACCCTGCACGGTGAGAAAACCCCAATCCCGTTGGCTAATCGCTGATTAGTTCGAGCTCCACAGCACTGTCCTAGGCGGATAGAGGCCTATCAATGGGGGGCATTGCCGTCGCACATGGGAAAGATAGGGTCCCATCCCCGATTCATGAATCCCCCGAATCTCTACGGCTCCAAAAACGCGGAAACAGTAACGATGACCTTCCGTGTTGACATCACTCCGCACGACGTGGAACCCCAACCATATTCGCTTACCGCTGATTGGCTGGGGCTCGGACATAAAAGCAACGTCACCATGGGAGGATGTAGAGTCCTGTGCCCGTTTCAGAAATCCTGACAAACCGGGGACGATATCCGATTTCTCCCGCGGGTCGACCCAGCCCCGCACGATTGTGCGACAATCATATGTTATTCACATTGGCTTATCGTTGAGTGGCTGTGCAGCTCTTAGAGCCAGGGACACCCGGGGAGGAATAGACCAGCAAACGGGTGGGGGGCGTTTCGACGCACCCGATGAGGATAGGGCCGCATCGCCGTTCCAGAAATCCCTCCATACCCCATCAACGCCAACGAACCGAGGACGAAAACCGACTTCTCGACACCACACCGCACGGTGTGGAAGCCTTAGCTAGCTGAGGTTAGTATACAACGCCAGCACCACAGAACAGGGTCCAACCCCGGTTCAGAAACCCTTCAAGGAATTTTCAATTAGAAAAAAATGGGGCAACTCGCGCTACTGTTCAATTTTTATTCGTATATCCCAACCCCGCGGTACGCGGACATTTCGTTTGACCCCCTGCCTCGATACCACCCCGCACAGTGCAACCCAACCTTCGATTGATCGGCTTGGCCGGGGTTCGTGGATAGAGGAAACTACCACTCGCTAAGAAGTTCAGCAAAAACAATGACTACCATCTCATACTGGCCTGTGATTAGAGAAGTTGTACATGGACCAATTGCATAATATACAGCATTCGGTCCAGATCGAGTCGATCGGTGCAACTTGCTTGGGTATCGTATTATTACAGCAGCAGTAGTACACTTCACTTCTTTTCTTTGTCCCATCCCATTTATTGTGATGTTCGCACTACTCTCGCCCTCCCAGTAGTATAACTCAGATCCGGGGTCATATAGCGGACGCCTCTCCCCCCTCCTCACAACGGTACATGCCCTAGTTTTTATTGCGAAAATATTTCGGCATTGTCTTCCCTCGTCGATTCGTTTCGATTTGTTACTACCCACGCTGCTAGCCGATTTCAGCGGTTAGCTGATCCTTTTCGTCTCATTTATTTCTGCAAATAAATGAAGCCAACAAAGCTCACAACGCGGTGATTATTTAACTCAAGGATCGACGCTAGTACTAATAGTGTAACCCCACGAGACGACCGGGGCGACCGGCTCTATATCTCTCACTGTCCCGGTGGCGTATCAGGTTATCCTCGAGCGTGGTATAGATAGGTCTATTTCGTGAGTTCGAATCACCCTGAGTGCGTACTCGTATATATTTTCGTGGGGCTTTTTTTTGTGTACTAATTGACTTGCGGAAAGAGCGAGAGCGTGAGCTCGCAACACTCGATGGAAAATCGACGATCAGTGGGTGCTGAACCCTATGCGCCAACATTAATGAAGGCAATAACCGGAAGGGGGGGAGAGGGACGACACCGTCCTGTGATTACGGCTTGTATGTCCAGAAGCTGGAAAGTAGAATTGTGCCAAAAAAATAAAACTCCTGGTGGAAGAGATGATCAACCAGCAATCAGCATCAACGAGCACGTCAAGCAAGTACGAAGCAACCCGAAATTATTTGTCAGTTACGTACCAACACGACCGCTTGCACTTGACCGGCAAATGACCACAGCAACGGAGTCAGGGACCACAGCAACAATAAAGCACACCGCCTACATTTAATAAAAATATTTCAAGGACGTCAGCCGTGAGTTCGACGAATTTCCGGTCAATATTTCTCCAAAAGTCTTCTCGGAGAAAAATAACATCAAACGCGTACGATGCGATACGGGACGAATGCTTGCCACTCTGTGGTTTCTCCGGTGGATACTGTCGACTTACTACGACCTTCGCGTGGCGCAGCTTAACAACAGGAGGAACAATTATTTTTCCCCTTGTTTTTTGTGTTGAAAATGTATGGTACACCCTCGCTCCATGCCATAAAACATGTCACAGACAAAAAGCATATTAAATTATTGTGTGTAATAGAGCATCGCTGTGTGCGGTCGGTGTGGTCTTACTCGTACGTGCTTGTACTGCTTGCACGAGATTACAAACCATGTCGATTTGTCCGAACTTACATAATACCACGCTCGAGGCCCCGGGAACGCAGCTACTCGCAATGCTGCTGTGTGGCTTTTTCTGGGGCAGTAACCGTAACCACTACTACCTCCTTCTCGTTTTAGTCATGCTTCCACTTGCCACGTCTATATCCATGTATGTACGTGTACCTACCGGAATTCAATAAATACACGCACTACTATGATACCTACCGCAGTACTGTGGGAAATGTTTTTACAGTAAATATTATGTGTTTTGGGACAAAATATGACGCCAGTTTGCAAATAATGTCTTGCCAAGTTTGATTTTATCAACCTCTCCATGCATCAAGATCCGGAGAATGACTGGAGAGTACCGTTCAAAATACATTTTTTGCACGCTTCTCGCTTGTCTCGCTCAGCGTTCATCCGCGTTCACGTCGAGGTGCTGAGCGGATTGACCAGCAATAACAACAGTCAGTAGCCAGCGCAATTCCTGCAACCACACAACAAAGCGTTCGAAACACCACTACCTTGACAATCACATCTACCTTTAGAAGTGCATCCACGTTTCGTTTGTAGGGATAAATATACATGGAATCAGTGTGGGATATTTATTATGCGGTCCTGAAAGACGGATCGTTGAAATTGGATCAATATACGGAACGACTCCTTGGAGCGGCGACGAAAAAGACTGACAAAACATTGTTTCTCGTACTGCGATTTTTAATAGCGACTACTCCGTTCGTTGTTGTTGTTGTTGTTGTTGTTTTTTTTATGGTCTGGTCTGTTTTGTTGTGTTCTCGTACCCCGTTCGCCAGCATTTCACTTGCTACATACCTCGATCAATTGCGATTGCTTGGTTTACTCTGTCTCACAGTCTGTGACCACATACAAATACTAAGTTGTTTCTCTCTAAGATGAAGAATTGGCACGCACACTGGGTGTAATGGTGTCGTTAAGTAGGGAACGACCCCCCTCGAAGACAACGAACGCTCGAACAAAGTCTCGAACAAAGATATTTAACCGTGAAATCTGATATCGAAAAGCAACGACATAGCAGTCGATCGACAATAGGCCAAAGCCTTCGAGATGTGACCATGAAAAACATGCCGTGGGGACGAAATAAGAAGCAAATTTAGAAATAATGCCAACTTGGAAATAAATGCTTTCCCGTATGTTGTTTTCGTTCAAGCTCTGCTTATGCCAAGATCTGCTTATGTCAAAATCCAAGAATAGCTCGGGCATATATATACTGCCCAAAATGCAAAAAATTGCGCACTTCTCGCTTGTCTCGCTCAGCCTGCGTACCCGATCCCGGCCAGGTGCGGAACGGATACGGCAGGGTGAGGGGCGTTTGGACCGCCCCCCGAGGACGTGTTCCATTCGTTCAAGCCCTGCAGACGTCAATCAAAACAAACAAACGCTCAAGCCATGCAGAGGTCGAGCAAAACAAACGCTCGAGAGTATGCCAACGCAAAATTCAAAACAGTGACAACTAACTACCGTTTGGAAATTATGCCAATTTTTGTAAATCGTCCAGGCGCTGCAGACGTTGTTATAAGATACAACCGAAGTCGCTAGATTACCTCCTCGACATGCGGTATTTGTGCAACTTCTCCCTTGTCTCGCTCAGCATCCATCCGCGTTCACGTCGAGGTGCCCAACGGATAGGGAAGGGCGAGGGGCGTTGGAGCTGCCCACCGAAGCCGGTGCTCGAACAAAGTTATTTGACCGAGAATTTCCAGTTCCGCGAACCGCATACTTAGGCCGAGACGAAAAAAAACTCCTGACCGAATCCTTGAAACAAAGAATGCTTTTATATACACGTACAAGGGCTCCGCATGGGTAGGGCAGGGCAGCACTTCGGATTGATCGATTCAATACTTGGTAGAGTAAAAACGTCACCACACACAATCATAGTCTGCGTGTACAGTATGTAAGGTAATGCCAAGAGTTCGATAGAGATTAACAATCATAACAGTACCACTACTTCGTAATAATAGCTACCGTTTCTTATTATGTGGATCCGATTCCGAGCTTCATTCATCAGATTTCGATGGGATAAATCCGAGCACACGCCGACTGACCCTTTAGTCTGGCGGGACGAAACGTGTCGAGTGCGTTTCTTATGACATTTTGTCTCGATCAAGCACCCGGGGCCAGTAGAGTGACTGACCATGTCCGCTGCGTGTGATTAGAAAAGTTGTACATGGACCAATTGCATAATGCAACAGCAGCCAGTCCAGATCGAGCCGATCGGTGCAACTTGCTTGGGTATCGAATTATTACAGCAGCAGTAATACACTTCACTTAGTTTCTTTTTCCCATCCCATTCATTGTGATGCTCGCATTACTCTCGCCCTCCCAATGCAGTAGTATAACTTAGATCCGGGGTCATAGGGCGGGCTCCTCTCCCCCCTCCCCACTACGGCACCTGCCCTAGTTTTTATCGCGAGAAGAATTCGGCATTTTCTTGCCTCGTCGATTCGCGTCGATTTGTACCTACCCACGCTGCTAGACGATTTCAGCAGTTATTTGATCCATTTTTTCCCATTTATTTCTGCAAATACATGACGTCAACAAAGTTCACAACGGTGGTTTTTTAACTCAAGGACCAACGCTAGTATTAATAGTACTAGTATTCGAGTGTAACCCCACTAGACTACCGGGGCGACCGGCTCTATATCACTCACTGCCCCGGTGGCGTATCGGGTTATATTCTCGAGCCTGGTATAGGTCAGCTTCGTGAGTTTTAATCCCCCCGAGTGAGTGCGTAGTCGTACAAATTTTCGTCCTGTGCACTAATTGACTTGCGGAAAGCGCGAGAGCGTGAGCTAGGAACATTCGATGAAAAATCGATGATCAGTGGGTGCTAAACCCTATGCGCTAAAACAAAATCAGGCAATAACCGAGGGAGTGAAGGGAAGGACGACACCTTTGACCACGGCTTGTATGTCCAGAAGCTGGGAAGTAGAAGTGTGCCAAAAATGAAAAATCACTACTGTACTGGTGGAAGAGATGATCAACCAGCAATCAGCAGCAATAAGGAGCACGTCAAGTACGAAGCAACACAAACTTATTTGTCAGTTACGTACCAACACACGACCGCTTGCACTTGACCGGCAAACGATCACAGCAACGGAGTAAGGGACCACAGCAATAACAAAGCACGCCATCCTACTGTCTACTTACCACCACCTTCGTGTGACGCAGCTTAACAGCAGGAGGAGGAACTTGTATAATACAACCCTCGAGGCCCCGGGGACGCAGCCACTCGCAATGCTGCTGTGTGTCTTTTCCTGGCGCAGTAATCGTAATCACTACTACCTCATCCTCATTTAGTCATGCGTGCGCTTGCCACGTCTATATTCATGTATATATGTACGTGTACCTTCCGAAATTCAATAAACAAATGCACTACTATGATCCCTACCGCAGTGCCAGGGGGATTTTTTTACAGTAATTTTATTACTTGCTTCGGCACAAAATATGACGCCAATTTGGAAGTAATGTCTTGCCAAGTTTGTTTTGTCAACCTCTCCATACATCAAGATCCGAGGAAAAACTGGAGAGTACCGTTCAAAATACAAATTTTTGCGCGCTTCTCGCTTGGACGGCGGCCTTCGAACAAAGTGATTTGACCGAGAAATGGTACATCACTGCCCACTGAGCTATACTTTATCACTTGACTCAGTAGCTCAGTGGGTAGTGCTACTACATATATATGTTAAACTGCCAAAATAACCATCCATAATGCCGTCAGCGCGCACGCTTGAAAAATACACATATACATGAAGTCGGTAAGAATCGAACGCACGACACATAGCATTACCCAATGCTGTCACTTGACTCAGTAACCCTCACGTGAGTGGGTTATGCAATATATATATATGTTTTCCAGTTCGTTAATTAATTATCACCGACTTCGTAAGAGCAATTTCCGGAGCTATCCTCTCTCCACGTGCTACAGCAGTTAGTAGTACTCAGAAGAACACTAACAACTTTCATAACCATTCATCACGTCTCCAGCGCGCACGCTCCTGAATACCAAATATGATCTGGGTGAGAATCGTACTCACGACACATCCTTCGTCGGTTATATATCACTATACCCACTGAGCCGAAAGGAAACAACACACAGCAGTAGTAGCTACGATCAGGCATGCGCTTGGAGGCGGCCATCAAAAAAGCATCGTCAGGACGTAATTTAGATGCCAATTTGGAAATGCAGGTTGTCCGACGTTGTTGTACGTTATAGTTGGCGCATATCCTATGCCGGTAAATGTTTTGTCAGACATTTTTTTTTGTCATGTGCGTATTCACCCGACGAAGTTATACACATTCTTCACAACTCCTCCTGCAGAAGTTATTTGCATAATAAGGTTGCGAAAAAGAACGGTTTTGAGCCTATCTATATCAGGTTGACGTGCAGACCAAGCGCGCTCAAAATGAGAAACATTTCAACAGCACCATACACAATAAATAATATAAAAAGACGAATTATAGCGATCTACTACTGGAACAACACGCGTTCTTCTGGACGTATCATGTTCGTCTTGCAGCCTTTCTAATCTTTTTGCATCGCATTCTTCACAACTACTCGCACTTTCCCATGTTTAATTCGTTCAAGCCCTGCAGACGTCAAGCTAAACAACCGCATTTCGGCTAGTTACTTGCGTAGTAGGTCGCGCCAAAAAAAATGGCCTATTGGGTCAAAGCCTACTAACCAAGCTCGCAATTATTTACGCGGTCGCAATTCGGCTGGTCATTTGCATCATGTACGTTATCAAGGGATTTTTTTTTTTTTGTGAAGGATGTCCATCTAATTTTGCTTCCTAAACAAAGTTGTATGCCCGCCTTCGTTGCCGGCCGTACGGAACCTTTCGCAGATGTCGTAGTATGTGCATTTGTCTACGAAAAGCACGTCATCGCTCACGCATTATTTTTTTACTTCTTTTTGTAGGTTGTCCATCGTTGTTGTACGTTGTTGTTGGCGCGTATCCTATTATTATTTTACCAGGTATCATTTCTTCATGTGCGTATTCACCCGACAAAGTTATACACATTCTTCACTAGTACAACCCCTGCTGACGATTTCGAACCTATGTCAGGTTGTCGTGCAGACCAAGCACGCTTGAAATGAAGAACGCTTCAACAGCACCAAACGAAATAATAGAAGAGAACGAATTAGAGCGATCTACTTTTACTGGTATAATGACACGCGCTCAAGCCCTGCAGACGTCAAGCAAAACAAACGCTCGAGAGAATACCACCGCGAAATTCAAAACTTTAGCAACTACCTACCGTTTGGAAACGATTCCAATTCTGGAAAACCCAGACGCTGCAGACGTTATTATAAGATACCATGTCCAGCCTAAGTCGCAAGATTACCTCACCAAAATACAGTATTTTTGCAACTTCTCTCTTGTCTGGCTCAGCATCCATCCGCGTTCACGTCGAGGTGCCCAACGGATAAGGAAGGGCGAGGGGGGTTGGAGCCGCCCTCCGAAGACTTTTGCGTGTTTCATTCGTCCAAGCCCTGTATACGTCAATCAAAACAAACAAACGCTCAAGCCATGCAGACGTCAAGCAAAACAAACGCTCGAGAGAATACCACCGCAGAATTCAAAATTTTAGCAACTACCCACCGTTTGGAAATGATGCCAATTTTGAAAATTATCCAGACGCTGCAGACGTTATTGTAAGATGCAACCGAAGTCGCAAGATTACCTCATCAAAATGCAATATTTTTGCAACTTCTCCCTTCCTTGTCTCGCTCAGCATCCATCCGCGTTCACGTCGAGGTGCCCAACGGATAAGGAAGGGCGAGGGGCGTTGGAGCCGCCACCCGAAGACTTTTACGCATTCGAGTCGCCCCCCGAAGACTTTTACGTGTTTCATTCGTTCAAGCCCTGCAGACGTCAAGCAAAACAAACAAGCGCTCCAACCCTGCAGAGGTCAAGCAAAACAAACGCTCGAGAGTATGCCACCGCAAAATTCAAAACAGTAGCAACTGGGAATGATGCCAATTTTGTAAATCATCCATGCGTTGCAGACATTAAGATACAACCAAAATCTCCGGAATTCTCCTCGACATGCGGTATTTTTGCAACTTCTCGCTTGTCCCTCGCTCGGCATCCGTCTGCGTTCACGTCGATGTGTGGAACGGACACGGCAGGGCGAGGGGCTTTGGAGCCGCCCCCCGAAGACGGTGCTCGAACGAAGCTATTTGACCGAGAATTCCAGTTCCGCGAATCGCATACTTAGGCCGAGATGAAAAAAATCTCCTGACCGAATCCCTGAAACAAAGAATGATCTTATATATATATGTATATATCCGTGCTGTAGCCCAAATTACCCCCCACCCGCCTAACGCCCCCTCCTTCCCCACTCCCCACCAGAGTAATAAGCACTACCAGGCAACAACCTCGTTCTGCGGTAGCCCCGCCAACGTTTCTTTAACGAAATCGCCGGTTTCAAAACCAGCTCCCGGTCGTATCTCCTGAAACATGGTGTCCCTCGACACCCCGACATGATCGATCGATAGACTATTGCACACAATAAAATATGTGCATACTTTCCTTTTAATAGTATCCTTTCTTGTGTCGAGCAGCCCTGAAACGTTCGTTAATCAAAAACGCTGGTTTCGGGGGGCGCTATCGTAGAATCAGTCAATATTCTAAAAAATGAAAATACACTCCAGCTGTGAGATCGAAGATTTCGTCGAAACTCATCTTTGCAAGCTGTGTATGTGTATTATTATTGTTGTTATTGTATCATAGCACCTAATACTAATATTATTGTTATTGTTATTGTTGTTATTTCATCACATAGCACGCAAAAAAAAATGTCCGCGTCTTCACGTTAAAAACGAAATGGCTCCAGGGCCAAAAAAGAAAGACGACAAACACCACGACGACTGCACGCAAGGTTTATATCCGCCCACGTTCTGGGGGGAGGGGGGGGGCATTGCAGTGGTTACCATTGCAGTGGTTACCCTCGAATGCTGCTATTAATAGAAGAGTTGGTTCTGGGGTTCGAATCCCACGTGGGTCGGACTATTGAGAATATCTCCAAAAGAAGAAGAAGAAAAAAAAGGAAACCACTTACTTACTGATGAGAGCGCCTAGCAGCGTGGGTACCTAGTCAGGTGTAATTCGATGCGAGTCTCGACGAAAGGGAAGAAACAGCTGAATAGGAGTCTTCTCGGGATAACCATACACGGAGTAGACGCGTACCCTGCTAGATTGTTGGGGAGAGGGGAGAAGAGCCGGCTTTGTGTCCCCGAATCTGAGTCACTTTTAGGGAGGGAGAAGAAGCTATAAAATTACCAAGATAGTACAAGGGATGAGCACAAAAAAAAAGGAACTGGTATGATACAACGGCCCCTATATAAAGGACTGACGAAGTCGTCTCATCCTTCAAGTCGTTGTATTTCATGGAATTTTAATATCAATCGTATTTGGAAATCTATTTCAGACGCAGGCAAAAACCGAATGCACATATCGTACTGCAAGAACAGTACTACACATTAGACGCGCGTGCTACGATTATCGATAGAGGTTGCACTTATTGGCTAAATCATTTATTTACTGAACGACGGGGCTCCTCAACCTGAAACGGTTGAAGTACTCAAGTATGTCTTTTTTACCCATGATGCCATGGGTCTGTTCATTGGGGATGCACTACGAGTTTCCTCAATGGCAGTTATTGGATGGGGTGTCTATATAGAGTTCCTACTCACGTTACCTAGACTTTAGGCGATAACGCTTTGCAAAACACCTTACAAGCACTTCATCCAATCTTGAGGCACTGCACGAAAAAGTTTAGGGACAACGTGGTTGCTTGCACATTAGAGTGGAACATCTACCAT
This sequence comes from Undaria pinnatifida, assembly GCA_012845835.1. Lineage (NCBI taxonomy): Eukaryota > Phaeophyceae > Laminariales > Alariaceae > Undaria > Undaria pinnatifida. Next base: position 7,375,354 of record JABAKD010000018.1, read on the forward strand.
TAAGTCAGTTCTAAGGGTCCATGTCGTCCGCCCCCCCCCCCAAGCAAGCACGTAGAAAAACACGAATCGCCTCCTCACCGTCGCAAAACCTTCAAAGTACTGACCTTAATTTTAGGCGATAACGCTTTGCGACACACCTTCAAAGCATTTCACCCTATCTTAAGGGACTGCACAAAAAAGTTTAGCGACAACGTTGCGTGCACAATAGAGTGGAAAATCTATCATGCAGCGGTCCAAACAGCCCATACCCCCCGGCCCTCCCCAGCGTGCACGTAGAAAAACACGCATCGCTTCCTCAATGTCGCAAAACCTTCAAAGTACTGATCTTAATATTGGGCGATAACGCTTTGCGACACACCTTCAAAGCATTTCACCCAATCTTAAGGGACTGCACAAAAAAGTTTAGCGACAAGGTTGCTTGCACAATAGAGTGGCAAATCTATCATGCAGCGGTCCAAACAACCCACACACACCCCCCCCTGTGAGCACGTAGAAGAACACGAATCGCCTCCTCACCGACGCAAAACCTTTTAAACGATTGATCTTAATTTTGGGCGATAACGCTTTGCGACACACCTTTAAAGCATTTCACACAATCTTAAGGGACCGCACAAAAACGTTTAGCGACAAGGTTGCTTGCACAATAGAGTGGAAAATCTATCATGCAGCGGTCCTAACAGCCCATACCCCCCCGGCCCCCCCCCAGCGTGCACGTAGAAAAACACGCATCGCCTCCTCAATGTCGCAAAACCTTTTAAACGATTGATCTTAATATTGGGCGATAACGCTTTGCGACACACCTTCAAAGCATTTCACCCAATCTTAAGGGACTGCACAAAAAAGTTTAGCGACAACGTTGCTTGCACAATAGAGTGGCAAATCTATCATGCAGCGGTCCAAACAGCCCATACCCCCCCGCCCCCCCCAGCGTGCACGTAGAAAAACACGCATCACCTCCTCAATGTCGCAAAACCTTCAAAGTACTGATCTTAATATTGGGCGATAACGCTTTGCGACACACCTTTAAAGCATTCCACACAATCTTAAGGGACTGCACAAAAAAGTTTAGCGACAAGGTTGCTTGCACAATAGAGTGGCAAATCTATCATGCAGCGGTCCTAACAGCCCATACCCCCCTGCCCCCCCCAGCGAGCACGTAGAAAAACACGCATCGCCTCCTCACTGTCGCAAAACCTTCAAAGTACTGATCTTAATTGGGCGATAACGCTTTGCGACACACCTTCAAAGCATTTCACCCAATCTTAAGGGACTGCACAAAAACGTTTGAGACAAGATTGCTTGCACAACAGAGTGGAAAATCTATCATGCAGCGGTCCTAACAGCCCATACCCCCCCCCCCCCCCTGTGAGCACGTAGAAGAACACGCATCGCCTCCTCACCGACGCAAAACCTTGTAAACAATTGATCTTAATTTTGGGCGATAACGCTTTGCGACACACCTTCAAAGCATTTCACCCAATCTTAAGGGACAGCACAAAAACGTTTAGCGACAAGGTTGCTTGCACAATAGAGTGGAAAATCTATCATGCAGCGGTCCAAACAGCCCATACCCCCCAGCCCCCCCCAGCGTGCACGTAGAAAAACACGCATCGCCTCCTCACTGTCGCAAAACCTTCAAAGTACTGATCTTAATATTAGGCGATAACGCTTTGCGACACACCTTCAAAGCATTTCACCCAATCTTAAGGGACAGCACAAAAACGTTTGAGACAAGGTTGCTTGCACAATAGAGTGGAAAATCTATCATGCAGCGGTCCAAACAGCCCATACCCCCCAGCCCCCCCCAGCGTGCACGTAGAAAAACACGCATCGCCTCCTCACTGTCGCAAAACCTTCAAAGTACTGATCTTAATATTGGGCGATAACGCTTTGCGACACACCTTTAAAGCATTTCACGCAATCTTAAGGGACTGCACAAAAACGTTTAGCGACAAGGTTGCTTGCACAATAGAGTGGAAAATCTATCATGCAGCGGTCCAAACAGCCCATACCCCCCCGCCCCCCCCAGCGTGCACGTAGAAAAACACGCATCGCCTCCTCAATGTCGCAAAACCTTCAAAGTACTGATCTTAATTTTGGGCGATAACGCTTTGCGACACACCTTCCAAGCATTTCACCCAATCTCAAGGGACTGCACAAAAAAGTTTAGCGACAACGTTGCTTGCACAATAGAGTGGAAAATCTATCATGCAGCGGTCCAAACAGCCCATACCCCTCAGCCCCCCCCAGCGTACACGTAGAAAAACACGCATCGCCTCCTCAATGTCGCAAAACGTTTGAACTCCCGACCTTAAGTTTGGGCGATAACGCTTTGCGACACACCTTCAAAGCATTTCACCCAATCTTAAGGGACTGCACAAAAAAGTCTAGCGACAACGTTGCTATCACAATAGAGTGGCAAATCTATCTTGCAGCGCTCCTAAGGATCCATGCCGCCAACTCGCGTTTCTTTTTCACAAAGCATTCAGCTTCATAAAAACACGCCAATCAGACGAAATCTCGACAGGGGCTACAGCCTATCACGGGCGTATCACAAACCACCTCAACTTTTCGATACATTTTCCCCACGGACGTACGTCGGTCCAACACGCGATACCGCACCGCACCGCACCTCCTCCGGCCTAGCTGATACGTCCATCCAAGCATCGGAGCTTGTCATCAGATGCGGCCTCCCTTTCTTCCTCATTTTCGTATAACCTAGTCCCCCCCCCACCCCCTCACTCTCTCCTTCCTTCCTTCCTATATATTTTAGCCTTCCTTTTTTCTCCACCCTTCCATATCTCCCTCCCTCCCTCCCTCCCCCTCCCCCCCCCCCCCGCTCTTCCCTCCTTTTCTCACCCAAGGCAGCGGCGCTTCAAGCTACAGTAAGGGTCCCCTAACAAGGCGGTCTGAATAAGGCGATATCTCGATACAAGGCGGTCGAAATCGCTTGGAACGACCAGGGAATTGCACTCAAAACCCGGCATGAATAGTGCGGCGCCTCCCAATAACGCGGTCACAGCACACCATCGCCTTACTGGGAGACTCTTACCGAAACGCGGTCTATACCAGTAAGCGTCGGCACAAGCAGCAGCAGCTCGAGGTTGACCGGCGATGACGACGCGCGGGTAAACTACAACATTAAGGCACCTCCTCCCCAGTGAATCGCCCGCGGTACCTCCTGCCGCGGCGCCTCCGCCAGAGAAGCTTGCAGCCCATACATGTCCAGCTTCGCCGAGGCACCCCAGTGAGTCGCCCGCGGCACCTTCTGCCGCGGCGCCTTCACCACAGAAGCTTGCAGCCCAATACACGTCCGGCTTCATCTTGGCCTCCCAGTGAGTCGCCCGCGGCACCTTCTGCCGCGGCGCCTTCGCCAGAGAAGCTTTATGCCGATACACGTCCGCCAGCAACACTTCCGGTGCTCTCGACATTCCCCATACGGCTTAAGCTGTAGTTTAGCAAGTCCAACGCGCCCATCCCCTGCCCCCGTTCACCGGCAACGCCTCCGTCGAGCACTGCAGCGGTGGTAAAACGTTGTAGCGCCAGGCGCGGTACCGTCGACAGCGGAAAACTCCCCGAAGATGTCGAAAGAGGTGCGATACTGCCGCCGATTAGGCCCTGTTGAAGCCGCGGTGCTTGCCCGAGATGCCAAAAAAAAAACATCCGCAGCAGATGCTATGACCGCTGCAATTTCCAGGCCGTCTTACCTCGTTTCCTGCCCACCATCCCCGCCTAGGCCCCTGCCCAATCTCCACGCCGCACCACCCTCAGCAACTCAACCAGTGCTACCACCTTCACCTCCACCAACACCACCATCGCCCCCAAATGCTACACCATCATCGACACCATCATCCCTATTCTCCATCAATCACTCCACCGCATAACCCCCACTGCCTGACAGCTCATCGTCCGACCATAGGGGATCGCCAGACTCCCCAAACGACGCCAAAAACGGCCAGCTGACATCACGACGCCGTAGGGCCTCCGAGTCAACCCTGGCCTGTTCCTCAAGTCGGCCACCGTCAGCGTCGATCGGCCCTTGTCCCAGAGCTTGACAGAGGTCATCCAACGAGGCGACCAAGTCATCTTGAGCAGCAGCGGCTTCACCGGAGAAGCTTTCAGGCAAAGCACGTCCACCAGCAACACTTCCGGTGCTCTCCACGCTCTCATGGCTGAAGCTGTACTCCAACGAGTCCGAGACACCCGTCCCAGGTCCCCCTTCGCCGGCTATGTTCCCATCTGCGTCGAGCACTGCAGCTGCGTCGGCGGCGTTAGCGTTGGGCGGGGTATTCTCACGCACGGTAGCGTCGGTCGCGGTAGCGTCTGCCCCGGGAGATTCCGCGGAAAGGTCGAAGGGCGAAGATGCCAAGGGTTCGATCCTGATGAAGTCGGGCTGCCAGGCGCAGTAGTCAGAACTTCCATCCGCAGGGGACTCGAGGCCCGCCGCTAAATTCAGGTCGTCCGACAGTTCATCGTCCGACCATAGGGGATCGCCAGACTCCCCAAACGACGCCAAAAACGGCCAGCTAACATCACGACGCCGTAGCGCCTCCGAGTCAACCCTAGCCTGTTCTTCAAGTCGGCCACCGTCAGCGTCGATCGGCCTTTGTCCCAGAGCTTGACAGAGGTCATCCAACGAGGCGGCCAAGTCATCTTGAGCAGCAGCGGCTTCACCGGAGGAGCTTTCAGCCGAAGCCCGTCCACCAGCAACACTTCCGGTGCTCTCCACGCTCTCATGGCTGAAGCTGTACTCCAACGAGTCCGAGACACCCGTCCCAGCTCCCCTTTCACCGGCTACGCTCCCGTCTGCGTCTAACACTGCAGCTGCGTCGGCAGCGTTAGCGTTGGGCGGGGTATCCTCACGCACGGTAGCGTCGACTGTGGTAGCGTCTGCCCCGAGAGACTCCCCGGAAAGGTCGAAGGGCGAAGATGCCGCGGATTCGACCCTGATGAAGTCGGGCTGCCAGGCGCAGTAGTCAGAACTTCCATCCGCAGAGGACTCCAGGCCCAGCGCAAAGTCTAGACCGTCACGCTCCCCTCGATCCCTCTCACTTCCAACACCATCGCCATTGCAAGACGACAACTCTCCTGGCGAAGGTGCTCCGTCTGCCAACCGCCCCCCCCTCTCGCACGACACGGACAATAGATCATCACCGTCCCCCTCCACCAAGGATTCCTTCTCTCCCGCACCCCCACCCCCCACACATTCATCCTCCTCAGTCCACGGTCCCTCCCTCTCTGCCAATACAGAGTCTTCCCTAGAGTCTCCCCGGCCAAACGCACCTGCCGCAGGCTCAAACAAGTTCTCCACCGGCGGCAACAACTCTCCTGACGAAGGCGCTCGATTTTCAGACCTTCCCCTCTTCACGGGTGAGACAGACGATACCCCCCCCCTCGACCACTTCTCCCCCACGGTGACCGCCGCCGCCCCTGCGCCCTCCACGTCGGCCCCCTCTCTCTCCGCCGCCGCGTCGAGTCCCAGGTTTGTGTTTCCTTCCAACACGTCCAACGACGACGATAACTCTCCAGGCCAGGCTAATCCGTCTGTAGACTCCTCGCTCCTCTCGGACAAGACAGACAAACCTTCACCCTCCCCCTCCGCCACCACGACGGGAACCCAGGCATCCGAGGACTCCGAGCCCGATGCCAGCCAGTCTGCCCCTACTACGTCCGAGCCCACCTCGGAAGCGACGGACAATGCACCATCTACCTCCCTCCCTCCCTCCCCCTCCTTTGCTTCCTCCATATAAACCGCGGAAGGTTTCGCACCTACAACCTCTGCCCCCGCTCCCCTCCCCCCCACTCCCACCCCGTCCTCGCTCCCCATGTTGCCTGGCTCAGAAGAGAGAGCCACGCTGCCGGAGTCAGTAACACCACCAGGCCACACAATGGTATCGCTGCTCTGCTCATCCGACGATTCCCCTGCCTCCTCAACAGAATCGCAGTAGCAATCGATCGGCGCACCCTCGACCCCGCCACCGCCACCGCTACCAGCATCACCACCACCACGACCATTGCCGCGACTGCCGCTGTCACCTCCCTCGCGGGGACCACCCCCCCTCCCCCCTGGCGACGTATACGCGGCTGCCGGGCGGCCGAGGCAGGGACCCTCTCTCTCCTTCACCGTCAAGCCAGACGAAGACCTCAAAATCCCATGCTCCCCACCTTCCGGCAAAGTTTCTCCCTCAATCGCAGCCGGCCCGCTGCCGCCGCCGCAGCCGCCGCCGCGTCCCCCCCCGACAGCGGCCTAGCGTAAGCCGATGCGGGAGCAGTGTAGCCGCTTCCGGTGGCGGAAGCAGCGCGCTGCCTAAGATCGAAGCCGTTCCTGCCCATGCCCACGTCATCACCCTGCATAGAGGAGTCGTCGTCGTCAGGCTTCAAGCGGTCGTCCCTTTCCACCGTGGCCTCCACGAGCGCATTGCGCGTGTCCGAGGGTATTTCCCGCCCTTCTCCTCGTCCTCCCGCGGCGGACTCGCCATCCGCACTTGCTGATGCCCCCCCCCTGACCGTCCTGGTCATGTCCGGGGCGTGACCCACGGCATGAACACTATCCTGCACCACCACCGTCGCCCCAGACCCCCACCCCGCCTCCGCCCTCGCGATCAGGGCGGAGACAGCCTTGAGATAGTTCCCAACCTATGTGAAAATGGCGGGAAGGTGAGAAGGAGACGCGTGGAGAGAGAGACGAGGTTGCGTATTTTACGGCGTTCGAAAACAAGAGATACAAAACATATAGACCACTATTTTCCTACTGCATTTATTTGCAACATAAACTCCAACTAGTTTGCTCCGGACACACACCCCCGCCAGCGCCGGTGTCAGCAACCTGCTGGGTTTCGTATTTGGCCAGTGGAAAACCCGGTGCACTCGTTTATGATACTCCAGCTCTGCGTGCTTACGTGGTGACAACAACCCTTTAGCACGCATCATACCGCTTACCGCACGTCGCATCTGTCAAGGGTGTCCCGAGGGACACCTCAAGAGAATGCACCGCGAGTCGAACCATGCAGCACTGTCTAAGCACCCCCCCCCCCCCCCCTGTGCGGCAACAAAACGCCGGCGAAAATAAAATAACCGGCGGAAGGAATATATACACGAGCAGAATTACCGCATTTCAGAATATGCCTCTCCAAGAAAGGAAAATGAAAATGGGACGAATGACTGTAAGCTTACCACCGTATCCGCCAGCCGCGATTTCCTGACGCAGTTGCTGGTCTTGGCGTCGCTCTCGATGTGGCCTTGGTCGCTGCTGCAGACTGACTCGCTACCCACGTCTTCTAGAGTTGCAGCTGCCGCGGCGGCTGATGCTGGTGCTGCTGCTGCTGGTGCTGCTGGTGCTGCGCACCCACCTCCTTCTCCAGCTGCTGTCACTGGCAGTTGACCATCACCATCAACAGCGCCACTGCCGCCATCACCACCGCCAACGCGACCACCACGGCGTCCGCCCCCACCGCCATCGCTTCCACCGCGGCTTCCGCTACCGCTACCACCGCTACCGCTACCGCTACCGCCGCTTGCCGCTAGCAAGGAGTGGCCCAACGCCGTCGGTTCTTCCCAAGCGGCTTCCAAAGCAGCGATCGCATTCATGCACACCTTTGTACACGCCGTCGTCGCCGCTTCTATCAGTGCATCGACTGATCTCCTTCTGCTTCCAAGCGGCCGTGTTGTGGTTCTCGCGGAATCCTTTGGCTCCGCCTCCGACGCCCAGCCCTCGACCGCGCCACCTTCCGCGACTGCCGCCTCCGTCTCTGCCGCAACCGCCACCGATGCCGACCGATGTCCCGAAGCGGGCGACGGGGGGCGCGTTGGCACCGGCGACAAGCGCCGGGGGGGCGGCTGCTGGTCTTGGTCGGACAATTCACGCTCGGACACGTCATTTTCAGACAACACGTCGTGAGACAACGCTGTCGTGGCGCCGGTGGCACTGGCGACGGTGCGAGAGGAGCTGTGCAGTCGGCGACAGCGCTCAGGGGAGGCCGTCGGCCGGCTCTGCAGGAGAGAACCACGCCGGGCAGAATGGTTCCCCTTCCCATTCCCGATCCCGGCTCCACTCCCGTTCCCCGTTCCACTCCCGTTCCCACTCCCGTTCCCACTCCCGTTCCCATTCCCATTCCCGATCCCATTCCCGATCCCATTCCCGATCCCATTCCCGATCCCACTCCCAATCTCATTTCCATGCCTGTTCCCAATCCATCTCCATGCCCGTGCCTACTCCGGTCTCTACACTTGTCCGGCGCTGGGGCAACAGCAAATACCTCCTCGGTCGCCATAGCCCTAGCAGGGGAGTGCACCGCATCCACAACTACCTCCTCCGTTGCGGGGAGCAACGCCTCCACGTCGACACAGCCGCTCACTGCCATCGCCCTCGCAAAGTCGACCGTTTCGCGGTTGCCGCTGCCACCGCCGCCCCCGCCGCGACAGGTCTGAGACCTGTCAGCGCAAAAGGCAGGCCCCGCAGAACGTAAGGACCCACCCTGCGCAGAGCTCAACGTTTTTTCCGCTGCAAGGGGTGCCGCCTCCACTGGCCGTATTGAAGCAGCGGAACGCGTCGAGACCTTGGGACCTGTCTCGTGGTTGGTCAACGCGGAGCGGGTCTCCGTCACTCTCTCGGCCGTCAACGGGCGGGTGGCTGGGGAAGCCACCGGAGCAACAGAAGGCAAAGCCTGTACTGAAGCCGAAGCCAGAGTGGAGCCTGGGAGGGAAGTGAGGGGCTGTCGGGAAGCGGTGGGTCCTACCCGGCAATCGCTACTTGGCATCTCATCTAGCACCACCATTGCCACGTCTGCACTGGCCGCCGCTACAACTGCCAACTCCGGCTGAGGCCGACACGTAAAAACATCAGTACCCCTTGCTGGCGCGAAGCTCTGCCGAACGCCTGCTGTGGCCAAAACTCCCGAGGAAATCAGAGGCAAAGGGGACACCGTTCCCGCCGCCGACGCTACCGCCGGTACCCCCGTCGCCGCTACCGCCGCTACCGCCGCCGCGGGTCGCTCGGGGCGTCGTTGCTCTTCTTGCTCCTGCAGCAGCTGCAGCAGCAGCACCTGCTGCTGCTGCTGCTCCTGCAGAAGCTTCTGCTGCTGCTCGTGCAAAAACTTCTGCTGCTGCTGCTCGCGCTGCTGCTGCTCGCGCTCCATCTTTTCTTGCTGCTGCTGCTGCTCCTGCTGCCGCCGCTGCCGCGCGAGCTGCTGCTCGCGCTCCCTCTGCTGCTGCTGCTGCTGCTGCTGTTGCTCGCGCTGCTGCTGCTCTCTCTGCTGCCGCTCGAGCTGCTGCTGCTGCTGCCGCTGCTGCTCCCGCTCCCGCTGCTCCTGCTCCTGCTGCTGCTGTTGCTCGCGCTGCTGCTGCTCCCTCTGCTGCCGCTCGCGCTGCTGGTCCCTCAGCTGCTGCTGCTGCTGTTGCGTGCGCTCTTGCTCGCGCTGCTGCACGCGCTGTTGCTCGCGCTCCCTCTGGCCCTGCTCCTGCTGCTGCTGCACGCGTTGCTCGCGCTGCTGGTCAATCAGCTGCTGCTGCATGCGCTGGTGCTCGTGCTGCTGCTCGCGCTGCTGGTCTCTCAGCTGCTGCTGCTCCATCTGCTTCCCCTGCTCCCTCTGCTGCTGCTGCTGCTGGTCGGAATGTTGCAGATGCTCGCGCTGTTCCTGTGTGGTAGGACAGTCGTTTTCCGGCACATGGTGCGCGCGAGAGAGAAAAGGGAGGCGGGGGACGTGGCGGCGGGGTAGAGAATGAGAGAAAAGGAGGGGGACAGAGGTGATTTGCCAGGGGCAGGGAGGGGCAGGAAGACAGACAGGCAGGCAACTAGAGACAGGCAGGCAACTAGACACGCCCCACCCAACAATATCTACCGACTGTACACATTCCGTAGCACAACACGCCCCAAACCAATCACATATACTGACGGTGCAGCAGAACATCAAGCCTCCACCAATCGCATCGATCGGAGGTAAGACAGTGCAGCAAAAGCCCTAACCGCCCCCCTCCCACGTTGCCATCACGGCCTCCTCCTCACCGGGTTGCCACTGTCAAAACCTCGCGGCCTCGGCCCTCTCCCACGACCACCGCCACGACCACCACGGTCACCACCGCCACGGCCACCGTCACGGTCACCGTCACCTCCACCGTCCACGAAACGAACCCGACGGGGCCGTGACGCCCTCCCTGAGGCGCGTGCAGTCGCTTCCTCGTCCTCCAGCGCCGCCCCTGATGCAACTACTTCCGCCTCATCCGATCGGCTACCGACGCCGGTGGTGGACCGACGGGTCCCTGCCATCTTTGGCAGCGGGGGGCACGGTGCCGGGAAAACGAGTGGGCACACCCGCCTCCGGTGGCGGCAGCGGGCGGCGGAAGCAGGGGAGACGCGGGGAGGCCTGACGCTAGACGCTTGTATGGTTTCCCTCGATCGCGAGCGGCAGGGCCGCTGACGCATGCGGCACTTTTCGAGCCGCTTCCAGGTCCTGGTATGCGTACGGATTGCGTGCGAGCGGCCGTTTCAAAATATCAAAATATAATGTGCACCGGGGTGTGGGCGTGGGCGAAGGCGGGGGGGTATCGAGTTGGGGGGGGGGGGGGGGGGGGCGTAGTTATTTGTTGCTCGCCTTAGTCATTTGACTATTGGCCACGCAACCCTTTCAAGACGGAGTGGGAGGTTAGTGTTCGCGGTATTACACCGACGTAGGGCGGTGATTGGCTGGGTAGTACCGAGAAATAAGAGGCTTCTCACATCGAGATAGCGGTCACATTCCCCGGAAGCTCATTGGTTCGCGGTTTCCCCGTAAGGTAATGATTGATTCAGTCGCACCGAGAAGAAAGGAATTTCCCACATACGGAAGCGATCGGTACTCCCGCAAAGCCGCTGCTATGGTATGATAGAAGTTTGCACGGCGCTTTGTCCTGAGGCTCCTTGTTCAAGGATCTCTGTACTATTAATACTATACTATACTATTAGTTTACCCTCTCGCCCAAACCACAAATTGAGAAACATGAACTTGCAACTCGATCGCCAATCCCACGGCCTAGACAATAATAAATACAAGTAATGCACAACAAATAATGACATTCGTACGATGCAGGAAGGAGCCAGCGCCGTCACCCAGGAAACGTTTTAGCCAAAAAATGCCACCCACATCGCAGCAGGTGACATTAGCGATTGGTCGAATCGCACCGAGAGAGGAGGAGAGGGGGAGCGAGGGAGGGTAGAGGGAGGGAGGGGAGAGGGGAGGGGAGAGGGAGAGGGGAGAGGGGAGAGGGGTATGGATATGGATAGGATAAGGATATGGAGAGAGAGGGAGAGGGGATATGGGACATGGGATACGGATATGGGATATGGATATGGAGAGGGGCGGGGAGAAGGAGAGGAAGAGGGGATATGGACATGGAATATGGATGTGGAGTATGGATATGGATACGGATATGGATATGGCTGTGGATATGGATATGGATGTGGAATGGATACGGACACGGATATGGATATGGATATGGATACGGATATGAATGTGGATTTGATACGGATGTGGATATGGATACAGATATGAAGAGCGAGAGGTAGAAGGGGGGGAAGAGGTAGAAGGGGGAAGAGTAGAAGGGGGGAGAGAGGGAGAGGGAGAGGGAGAGAGATGGAGACGCGGGGGCAGAGGCAAGGGAGAGAGAGGGGTGGGGAGCATACAATTCCCCGTCCACAACCATTACCGCCTAGCTGGACATGTGCTGCCAAAACAAGAAAACATAAAACCGTACAGTATACAGTAGCCGCAACACAAATCTTGCCTCCAGAGCAATCTTCGTTCTCTCGGCGCTGGTCAAGCGTCTCCTTCTCCGCCTTCCGCTTGGCTTGGGCAATTTCCGACCTGTTTCCTGGTAGTTGCCGGGGGCAGAGAGGGACATGGTTCGATTCTTCATTTGAATGCTTGTTTGGTTGCCTGGTTGATGGGTAAAACGATAAACGGGATTGATTGGTGGATTTAGTTGATTGGTTTGCTGATTAGTAGGCAGAAGATAGACTCGTTGGTTGGTTGATTGATTGATTGATTGATTGATTGATTGATTTGATTGATTGAATACTTGATTGATTGATTGACTGATTGGGTTGATTGGTTGATGGATGGACATGTCTGGCTGGTTGGTTAACTTGACTACAATTGACGCAACATTGACAGGAACGAAGCGAATACGCGGTACCGCTACACTGCCTCGGGCCAAGTGGCGGGGGCCTTCAATAAAAGTGAGCTACAATTTGCAAGTCACGTAGAATACAAAAAAGATCCTACTACTACTACTACTACTACTACTACTACTATTACTACTACTACTACTACTACTGCTCCTACTGCATGTCTACTTCCCACGTACCGTCTACCTACTGTCTGCCGACTGCTTGCCTGCCCTCTACCTACCTATTTACCTGTTGTCCATCTACTACCTGCCTATCTCTCCGGCTACAGTCCACCCGTTGAACTACTTCCTAGCTGCGGTCTGATGCTCACGGCCACCAAATGTCTGATGCTCACGGCCACCAAATGTCTGATGCTCATGGGCCCACCAAATGCTGTCTACCTACATCCCACCTGCCTACTCATACACTTCCTACCTAGTGGTTTACATACTGCCCAGTTCCAGCCAACTTCCCACCTGGATACCTACGTACCTACCTACCTACCTACCTACCTAACCTACCTGCCATGTCTACCTGCTTGAACCCACCTAGCCATAAACAGCAAAAGTTCGCCACGCCGCTTCTCCTCTCCCTCCGCCGACCGACCGCTCGACGCCACAGCGCTAACCGCCACCACGACCCCCCCTTGCTAGTGTGGCGACCCCCACCATGACCACTTCTGCCGGCGCCGCGGCCCGCGGGCCGCCGCCGACCCCATCGCCGGGCGGAGTCATGGACACACCGACCCCACCGCTGCGAGTGCTAGGCCTAGCCCCGACAGAAGTAGCAGCCAGCTGCCCAGCGGAGGCGCCGACAGAGGGTGGCACATGCCTCTTGTGTGCCTGTCAGTGGCAGAAAACGAAACTCCGACGTTGTCGTTGTGAGCGCTGGACAGAGACAAGCGGAGGGAGGGCGGAAGGGGAGCGGGGGGGTTGAAGTATAGAGGGGCGTTTTTGGTTGCTCGGGCGGACACAGCTGTTCCGTTTTGTCGGCGTGTGTACGTGTTTGTGTTTGAGTTTGTGTACTGCCGTTGCCGGGCTGACTGGTCGGTCGATCGATTGATCCGCCACATTTTACCCGCTGCGACCTATGATAGAGAGGTGGCCCTTGCGGCCAGAATCGAGTGCAATATACATGCGATGCCAATGAACAGAGCCACCGATACGATCACGACATTCGATATTCGATACATAGGACCCTTCGCTCAGAGAATCACATCTAACACCGGGAGATATGGATGCCATGGTATGGAGTGTATAAAAAAACACTTTCGATACAATATTTCGACATGGTAGATATATCGATGAATTCGACACTTCAATACATCGAAACTTACCGCCCGACATCCCTCACCTGTTAGAGGCTTCCCGGCTCTCCGTAGCTCCGAGCTCACGGCCGCGCAACCCCAGCAGAACGCCCACACCCACGTCCAGCCCTAACCCCAATATCGCGATCGCCCGCGCCCCTACCCCTTCCACTACCCAGCCTCCCCAACCCCAAAACCCTCCCAAGCCTGACGTGGCCGCGTGAGGTTCCGCAGCACCATCTTTGCCATCACGACCAAAGCCACCACCGTTGACACCGCCATCGCGGACGAGCCGCCCAGGGTGGGCTGCGGCAATTCACCCTCGCGGGTCCGACGAAGCTTGGGTCCGACCAGGTGGGCCGATGGCGATGGCGAGGAGCGGTGAGGGGGGGGGGGGGGGCGGCTCGCGGTGGCGAGCGGTTTCCACCACCGACACCACCACACCGCCAACAGCAGCACCAACGTCAACAGCAACACCAACAACTACCAACACCACCCACCACTGACGCCAACACACTACCCATCACCGCGGGAACCAACCCTAGCAATACGAACGCCACCAAACACCACCACCGATACCGACACCACCAACACCAACACCAACACCAACACCACCATCTCCGCGGACACTCACATCAACCCCATCACCACCAACACCCACACAACCACCACGACCACCACGACCACCACGACCACCACGAACCACCATGACCCACCACGACCACCACGACCACCACCACCCACCCCACCAACACCAACACCACGAACAGCTACACCAACACAGCCATCATCACGAACACCCACACCCACACTACAACCACCACTACACCACCACGACCGCCATCATCGCCACCACCACCACGACCAACACCATCACCAATACCAAGACCGTCACCACCACCAACACTACGAATACCGCCGTCCGCCCGGGCCTTTTCGCCCTGTCGCCGCTTCTGCGAAGGCGGCCGAGACCTAGATGTGCCGCGTGTGGACGCCGCCCCCGACCCAAACGCGACCCGGACCCCGACCCCACACCTCCTCTTGCCTGACCTTGACACAGCTTTGTTCCCGCCAACGCCTCTATCCCTTTCTTCACCTCCGCCTCCCCGACGCCTGGAACCGACGGGCGATATTGCAGCGGGGACGCCGACGGAATCAGCGGCGGAAACGCTCTCGCTGCCGCTGCGGCGCTCGGCCTGGGGGAGAAGATCGCGCCCGCGGGTAGCCTCCTCCTAGCCCTTCTCCTGCTCCTGCTTCTCCTCCCCCTTCTTCCCCTCCTCCTCCTCCCCCCCCTCCTCCTCCCCCTCCTCGTCCCCCTCGTCTTCCTGCGACGCCTTTAGCCTGGCCTGCGGGGTTGCGAACGCGGTTGCCCCCAGCATTGTCGCCGGCGTCGCTCGCGCTACGAGACCGCGCGGCACTGTTGGTCGGAGGAACGGAGCCGCGTTCGACGTTGGCGTTCCGCCGCACGGAGCATCGGACTTCCTGGGTTCCTGAAACAACGGCGGTTGATCAAATCAAGACGGTGAGGCGGGGTTATTAGGGTGACCAATCAAAAGCTGGGATATAAAGCTGTTCGCCGAATACAAAAGTTGGTTGGATAGGAACGAATACAGCATGCAGTGGGCACCCCGACTTAGGAGCACCCCGCGACAAGCCGAAACATACGCGCTAAACTACAAAGCGCTCTCAAATGCAGGGGACAATATATGGCCTTTAGTGTGGTGGGACGTGACGAGTTGAACGCTCTTATTAATAACTCCCGAACGTTCTTAACTCGGGTGCTCTTGAGTCGGGGTACCCACTATAACACAATAGTATTGAAACCAACGAATGCCATACTAACCTACGGCCAGTCTAAACTCACGAAAAATGAGGTGAGAAGAAAAATAAAAACTACTGTAACACTTTTCTTGTTAATTTCTACACATTTTGTTCCGTGGGTTTGGGTTGGTCCACGATCGTGTTGTGGCATCATCCGTCGGTATCAATACTGTCATTATACCTGGTGTGTTTTGCTGCTTTACCATATTTGGTGTATATCTCAAGCAGCCTACAGCCGGGCGGTGTTAGAGTTGCCAACGTTACAACGTTTTGGGACCCAGGCTAAACAACCGACAAAAACAGACTTTTCGATGTCTCACGGGCCCAGTACAACGACATAAAAAGTGATAAGTGAAGGAAGGACCCAGAGGATTGATTTATGGGCAGCCCTCAAAATAATGTTCCAGGAAACTTCAAATAACGAATCAAGAGACAACACCCCCCGACAAAAATATGTACCTGGTAGGCAATTCCAGTTAACAGACAGCATCGGAATCAATCGTCGAAGCCATTCCATTGATTCCTTTCGGGACCCAGGTACAGACTGCGGGGGTTCCGAACAGTGCTGGTCATTTGCTATTGATAGTCCAATAACCGGCTTTTTTCAGGCCATCGGCACTATTGACACCATAGAGATATACAATAGAGTTCCGGTCGTGCCAAGCGACAGGAACGGCACTACAGAGAGCAGTGACACTATCCAACCGGCATCTTTGGGAGCCTCCCACTGTATAGCGGCGATTCGACCGGCACTATCACCAGCAGTGGCACTATTCAATGGCACTATAGAGAGCCGTAGCACCATTCAACGGCACCATACGGCCGCGATGCAATGGCACTATTCGACGACACAATACGAGCAGTGGCACTATTCAACGGCACTATGAGAGCAGTGGCACTATTCAACGGCACTGTAGAGCAGTGACACTGTTCAACGGCACCATAGAGAGCAGTGGCACTGTTCAACGGCACTATAGAGAGCAGTGGCACTGTGCATCATCACTAGAGAGCAGTGGCACTAACAATCTGGAATTAATAAGGCGGCTTCCTCTCATATAAGGCGGTCATGGTCATACTACTTTATATACCACATCACCGCCGTGCTGGGTATCCCTACTGTACACCATACTATGGGGAACTGTACGTCATAGCCTTCAACACACGAGACATGGGCACATGGAAATGGTACACATCACCGTCTACGCCGCAGTGCGGCAAGACCTAGTGAACTCGTGGTCGAGACGTCGAGGCTTGAGACACGAATGACACAGGCTCTCGCGTAGTTTATGACGCGAAAACAAAACAATAACTAGATGAGCGGACGGGCTGTGTGGACTCTGTGCGTCGGTTTTCGCCCCCATCATCGTTGTCGTTATCTTTCATCGATTATTGTGGATTATATTCAATATTCGATGACGACAATTATCGTTGGGGTCATCGAAGGTTTTGGGGACTTATCGTACCGAGCCAATAGCCTTTCGATATCCAACAATACCAGGTATACTGCTCAAAGCATTGTATCGACCTTCAAAATTGTATCGGTTTGGCTCTTTTCGATGTCATTATCGTGTCGACCTCGATTCTCGTTCCATACTCGTAACTATGTATAGTGTATGTTCTTCGCATTAAGCTGTTATGCCCACCCATCTACATCCAGCACCACCAGTGTCTGCGCCGATGCCTCCTCCTGCTACAGAGACAAGCTCGGTGGTCACAAATTGCAAGAAAGAGGATAGTAAATACAGCAAGGTTATTCGGCCATGCGATGCCAAACGCAAAAATGGTACGTAAGCCGAAAATCAAGCCAACCACACCATAAACCTTGCTAGGAACGGGAAGAAACAAAACAAAGCGATACAAAAAAAAAAAGGAAGAGAGAAAAGGAACGCAGATTTAGGGTTCATAGTAACGTAACTACAGGATGGCCTTAACAAGCCAAAACACACCACAAAAACTTGCAAGGAAGACACAAAAACAAAGCAAAACGAAAAAAAAAAGGAAGAAAGAGAGAAAAGCGACGCAGGGATAGGGTGTAGAGTCGAAACTACAGTATGTACTTCATACATTACAAAGGACATATATATGTAGTCAGCTAGTCGCTCTCACCTCCTTCTCTTTCTTGCTACTCTGTTCCGTCACCAGTGTCGCCCGAAGCCTGGCCCGCCACTCGAGCTCACCCTTCGAAGGCGGCTTCACATGCGCCGGGTGGCGTTCGCAGGAAAACCACTGCATCTTCCTCAGCGGCCCGCCTATTCGGGAACGACGACAAGGAGTAATGGTGGCGACAAGGAGCAGCCCGGCTGTTTGGATATGATAACGACGCAACAGCAGTCTCGTATGGTCGGTCATTCCTAAATAACAAAGCAAAAAATCACGATTCCTGACATTTCGAAATTCCGAAATGTCACGTCTTCAAAGATTACTTCAAGGTGTTTTTCACAAGGAACACCACCTGACATCAATCTTCAACAATTATTCAAGACTGTTCAAAGTCAGGATTCCTGACGAGTATATCACGATTCAAGAAAAATGTCACGATTTCTTGACGCGATTCTTGGCATTTCTTGTGTTGGTTGGGAAC
>JABAKD010000018.1:7393700-7473700 GCA_012845835.1 Undaria pinnatifida
CTACTACTACTACTACTACGCATGTCTACTTCCCACGTACCGTCTACCTACTGTCCCTGCCGATGCTTTCCTGCCCTCTACCTACCTTTTACCTGTTGTCCATCTACTACCCCCTTCTACCGCCTATCTCCCCGTCTCCCCTACACAGTCCACCCGTTTGACTACTTCCTAGCTGCGGTCTGATGCTCACGGCCACCAAATGTCTGATGCTCACGGCCCCAAATGTCTGATCTCATGGCCCACCAAATGCTGTCTACCTACATCCCACCTGCTACTCATACACTTCCTACCTAGTGTTTACCACACTGTCCCACTTCACCAACTTCCCACCTGGATACCTACTACCTACCTACCTACCTACCTACCTACCTACCTGCCATGTCTACCTGCTTGAACCCACCTCGCCATAAACAGCAAAAGTTCGCCACGCCGCTTCTCCTCTCCCTCCGCCGACCGACCGCTCGACGCCACAGCGCTACCGCCACCACGACCCCCCTTGCTAGTGTGGCGACCCCCCACCATGACCACTTCTGCCGGCGCCGCGCCCGCGGCCGCCGCCGACCCCATCGCCGCGAGTCATGGACACACCGACCCCACCGCTGCGAGTGCTAGGCCTAGCCCCGACAGAAGTAGCAGCCAGCTGCCCAGCGGAGGCGCCGACAGAGGGTGGCACATGCCTCTTGGTGTGCCTGTCAGTGGCAGAAAACGAAACTCCGACGTTGTCGTTGTGAGCGCTGGACAGAGACAAGCGGAGGGAGGGCGGAAGGGGAGCGGGGGGGTTGAAGTATAGAGGGGCGTTTTGGTTGCTCGGCGGACACAGCTGTTCCGTTTTGTCGGCGTGTGTACGTGTTTGTGTTTGAGTTTGTGTACTGCCGTTGCCGGGCTGACTGGTCGGTCGATCGATTGATCCGCCACATTTTACCCGCTGCGACCTATGATAGAGAGGTGGCCCTTGCGCCAGAATCGAGTGCAATATACATGCGATGCCAATGAACAGAGCCACCGATACGATCACGACATTCGATATTCGATACATAGGACCCTTCGCTCAGAGAATCACATCTAACACCGGGAGATATGGATGCCATGGGATGGAGTGTATAAAAAAACACTTTCGATACAATATTTCGACATGGTAGATATATCGATGAATTCGACACTTCAATACATCGAAACTTACCGCCCGACATCCCTCACCTGTTAGAGGCTTCCCGGCTCTCCGTAGCTCCGAGCTCACGCCGCGCAACCCCAGCAGAACGCCCACACCCACGTCCAGCCCTAACCCCAATATCGCGATCGCCCGCGCCCCTACCCCTTCCACTACCCAGCCTCCCCAACCCCAAAACCCCTCCCAAGCCTGACGTGGCCGCGTGAGGTTCCGCAGCACCATCTTTGCCATCACGACCAAAGCCACCACCGTTGACACCGCCATCGCGGACGAGCCGCCCCAGGGTGGGCTGCGGCAATTCACCCTCGCGGGTCCGACGAAGCTTGGGTCCGACCAGGTGGGCCGATGGCGATGGCGAGGAGCGGTGAGGGGGGGGGGGGGGCGGCTCGCGGTGGCGACGGTTTCCACCACCGACACCACCACCGCCAACAGCAGCACCAACGTCAACAGCAACACCACAACTACCAACACCACCACCACTGACGCCAACACCACTACCATCACCGCGGGAACCAACCCTAGCAATACGAACGCCACCAACACCACCACCGATACCGACACCACCAACACCAACACCAACACCAACACCACCATCTCCGCGGACACTCACATCAACCCCATCACCACCAACACCCACACAACCACCACGACCACCACGACCACCACGACCACCACGACCACCATGACCACCACTGACCACCACGACCACCACCACCCACCCCACCAACACCAACACCACGAACAGCTACACCAACACAGCCATCATCACGAACACCCACACCCACACTACAACCACCACTACCACCTACGACCGCCATCATCGCCACCACCACCACGACCAACACCATCACCAATACCAAGACCGTCACCACCACCAACACTACGAATACCGCCGTCAGCCCGGGCCTTTTCGCCCTGTCGCCGCTTCTGCGAAGGCGGCCGAGACCTAGATGTGCCGCGTGTGGACGCCGCCCCCGACCCAAACGCGACCCGGGACCCCGACCCCACACCTCCTCTTGCCTGACCTTGAACACCAGCTTTGTTCCCGCCAACGCCTCTATCCCTTTCTTCACCTCCGCCTCCCCGACGCCTGGAACCGACGGCGGATATTGCAGCGGGGACGCCGACGGAATCAGCGGCGAAACGCTCTCGCTGCCGCTGCGGCGCTCGGCCTGGGGGAGAAGATCGCGCCCGCGGGTAGCCTCCTCCTAGCCCTTCTCCTGCTCCTGCTTCTCCTCCCCCTTCTTCCCTCCTCCTCCTCCTCCCCCCCCCTCCTCCTCCCCCTCCTCGTCCCCCTCCTCTTCCTGCGACGCCTTTAGCCTGGCCTGCGGGGTTGCGAACGCGGTTGCCCCCAGCATTGTCGCCGGCGTCGCTCGCGCTACGAGACCGCGCGGCACTGTTGGTCGGAGGAACGGAGCCGCGTTCGACGTTGGCGTTCCGCCGCACGGAGGCATCGGACTTCCTGGGTTCCTGAAACAACGGCGGTTGATCAAATTCAAGACGGTGAGGCGGGGTTATTAGGGGTGACCAATCAAAAGCTGGGATATAAAGCTGTTCGCCGAATACAAAAGTTGGTTGGATAGGAACGAATACAGCATGCAGTGGGCACCCCGACTTAGGAGCACCCCGCGACAAGCCGAAACATACGCGCTAAACTACAAAGCGCTCTCAAATGCAGGGGACAATATATGGCCTTTAGTGTGGTGGGACGTGACGAGTTGAACGCTCTTATTAATAACTCCCGAACGTTCTTAACTCGGGTGCTCTTGAGTCGGGGTACCCACTATAACACAATAGTATTGAAACCAACGAATGCCATACTAACCTACGGCCAGTCTAAACTCACGAAAAATGAGGTGAGAAGAAAAATAAAACTACTGTAACACTTTTCTTGTTAATTTCTACACATTTTGTTCCGTGGGTTTGGGTTGGTCCACGATCGTGTTGTGGCATCATCCGTCGGTATCAATACTGTCATTATACCTGGTGTGTTTTGCTGCTTTACCATATTTGGTGTATATCTCAAGCAGCCTACAGCCGGGCGGTGTTAGAGTTGCCAACGTTACAACGTTTTGGGACCCAGGCTAAACAACCGACAAAAACAGACTTTTCGATGTCTCACGGGCCCAGGTACAACGACATAAAAAGTGATAAGTGAAGGAAGGACCCAGAGGATTGATTTATGGGCAGCCCTCAAAATAATGTTCCAGGAAACTTCAAATAACGAATCAAGAGACAACACCCCCCGACAAAAAATATGTACCTGGTAGGCAATTCCAGTTAACAGACAGCATCCGGAATCAATCGTCGAAGCCATTCCATTGATTCCTTTCGGGACCCAGGTACAGACTGCGGGGTTCCGAACAGTGCTGGTCATTTGCTATTGATAGTCCAATATACCGGCTTTTTTCAGGCCATCGGCACTATTGACACCATAGAGATATACAATAGAGAGTTCCGGTCGTGCCAAGCGACAGGAACGGCACTACAGAGAGCAGTGACACTATCCAACCGGCATCTTTGGGAGCCTCCCACTGTATAGCGGCGATTCGACCGGCACTATCACCAGCAGTGGCACTATTCAATGGCACTATAGAGAGCCGTAGCACCATTCAACGGCACCATACGGCCGCGATGCAATGGCACTATTCGACGACACAATACAGAGCAGTGGCACTATTCAACGGCACTATAGAGAGCAGTGGCACTATTCAACGGCACTGTAGAGAGCAGTGACACTGTTCAACGGCACCATAGAGAGCAGTGGCACTGTTCAACGGCACTATAGAGAGCAGTGGCACTGTGCATCATCACTAGAGAGCAGTGGCACTAACAATCTGGAATTAATAAGGCGGCTTCCTCTCATATAAGGCGGTCATGGTCATACTACTTTATATACCACATCACCGCCGTGCTGGGGTATCCCTACTGTACACCATACTATGGGGAACTGTACGTCATAGCCTTCAACACACGAGACATGGGCACATGGAAAATGGTACACATCACCGTCTACGCCGCAGTGCGGCAAGACCTAGTGAACTCGTGGTCGAGACGTCGAGGCTTGAGACACGAATGACACAGGCTCTCGCGTAGTTGATGACGCGGAAAACAAAACAATAACTAGATGAGCGGACGGGCTGTGTGGACTCTGTGCGTCGGTTTTCGCCCCCATCATCGTTGTCGTTATCTTTCATCGATTATTGTGGGATTATATTCAATATTCGATGACGACAATTATCGTTGGGGTTATCGAAGGTTTTGGGGACTTATCGTACCGAGCCAATAGCCGTTTCGATATCCAACAATACCAGGTATACTGCTCAAAGCATTGTATCGACCTTCAAAATTGTATCGGTTTGGCTCTTTTCGATGTCATTATCGTGTCGACCTCGATTCTCGTTCCATACTCGTAACTATGTATGAGTGTATGTTCTTCGCATTAAGCTGTTATGCCCACCCATCTACATCCAGCACCACCAGTGTCTGCGCCGATGCCTCCTCCTGCTACAGAGACAAGCTCGGTGGTCACAAATTGCAAGAAAGAGGATAGCAAATACAGCAAGGTTATTCGGCCATGCGATGCCAAACGCAAAAATGGTACGTAAGCCGAAAATCAAGCCAACACACCATAAACCTTGCTAGGAACGGGAAGAAACAAAACAAAGCGATACAAAAAAAAGGAAAGGAAGAGAGAAAAGGAACGCAGATTTAGGGTTCATAGTAACGTAACTACAGGATGGCCTTAACAAGCCAAAACACACCACAAAACTTGCAAGGAAGACACAAAAACAAAGCAAAACGAAAAAAAAAGGAAAGAAAGAGAGAAAAGCGACGCAGGGATAGGGTGTAGAGTTACGAAACTACAGTATGTACTTCATACATTACAAAGGACATATATATGTAGTCAGCTAGTCGCTCTCACCTCCTTCTCTTTCTTGCTACTCTGTTCCGTCACCAGTGTCGCCCGAAGCCTGGCCCGCCACTCGAGCTCACCCTTCGAAGGCGGCTTCACATGCGCCGGGTGGCGTTCGCCGGAAAACCACTGCATCTTCCTTCAGCGGCCCGCCTATTCGGGAACGACGACAAGGAGTAATGGTTGGCGACAAGGAGCAGCCCGGGCTGTTGGGATGTAGATAACGACGCAACAGCAGTCTCGTAGTGGTCGGTCATTCCTAAATAACAAAGCAAAAAATCACGATTCCTGACATTTCGAAATTCCGAAAATGTCACGTCTTCAAAGATTAATTCAAGGTGTTTTTTCACAAGGAACACACACTGACATCAATCTTCAACATATTTATTCAAGACTGTTCAAAGTCAGGATTCCTGACGAGTATATCACGATTCAAGAAAAAATGTCACGATTTCTTGACGCGATTCTTGGCATTTCTTGTGTTGGTTGGGAACGACCCTTCAAGGACGATACACAGCACCGTATATGTACAATATTGAAGCCAAAGATATATAGCGATGCTATCATATCATATTACAGGAGAATAAAGGAGACCGTTGTTTTGAGGGCGCGTCGCTATCCTCTTTTGATAGGCCTAGCGTAACTTACTGCTGTATCACTGGGAGTGTGGGCGGTGCGGTTAGTCAATCAACGGTCTAAGATTGACAGCATGCTTGATTGTGATGTCATGATGACACTCTATGGCACTCTCTCACACATCTGACAGATCACTCGTGATCTAAATCATAAAGATCAATTTAGATCATCTAGATCCTATATCCGTCGTTACGATATGTTGTGCAGGATCAGGGTAGTACAGATTCAACCCAACAAAGTTGAGCTATATCATTCGGATCGTCTCGATCTCACCGGGCGACATGATCTAGATCATGCAGACCAGACATGAAACAGGGATCTGTTTACCGTGAAAGACACAGATCATGAAGCGGAACCAAACATGTCCACATATAATGAAATGGGACCTGATCTATCCACAGATCATAAAATTGGATATGATGTGTCCAAGATGTAGTGCACTTTTTGGACAACAGCAGCAATAATTTTCATCCTTTTTTGCACACTTGTATTTTCCAGATTTCTGGACAAAGTCGTGGTCACAGGTGTGGTCCCTTTTCCCCCCCCGGTTCTTGCCTTCAGTGTTTATCGCGCATAGGGTCCAGCAATCCCACTGCTGGTCAATTTTTTATCGAGTGTTGCTAACTTACGCTCTCGCGCTTTCAGCAAGTCAATTTGTGCACATGAAAAAATCCCCACGAACTTATACGAGTATGCACTCATCGAGGCTCGAACTCGCGAAACTGACCTATACCAGGCGCGAGGATAACCTGATAGGCCACCGGGGCGACCGGATTCTATATGCCCGAGTCGTAGCAATAAACACTGTTCCAGGACGACTCTTTGTTTTCTTCCTTCATTTTTACATTGCAGAGTACAACGCGACGCGAGTCGACGAGGGAAGAAAAATGTTGGATTCTTCTCGCGATAAAAACGAAGGCACGCACCGACCGTAGTGGGAAGGGGGGAGGAGGGCCCGCTATGTGACCCCGGATTTGAGTCACTACTGGGAAGGAGCACGAGAGTAGTGCGATGATAATAAATGGGATGCAAAACAAAAAGAACAAAAGAGTGTCTGGTGTGAGGGCTTATTCTGTTTCTACTTTGTATTCATTGCGTTGGGCATCGCACCGCCAAATAAAATAACCTCGCTGTATTTGCGAACCTATACAAGTATGTCTTGTAGCTGGCGACCGCAGAGCCGGGTCTCTACAAGACGAGGCATCGGCACGGACACTGGTTTGTGCTGGACGTAGCTGGATGGAAAAAACAGTTGGTGTGAAGAACACATACATGGTCACGGCGTACTTCGACACAAACTCCTTCACCAAGGGCACCAAAAGCAGCGCATACAACAACAGCAGTGCGGTTGCGCGACCGTACGAGGCAGAATGGCCTGCAGCACTGTGTGCGAAAAAGCGCTCTCGATTGCACCCAAGTTTCCATGCAGCACCACCAGAGTCCGTGCCGATGGTTCACCCTATGATACCAGGGTGCCTGGTGCCTACAACATGGAGAGACAGAACCTTCGCGGTAACAAACTACGGCCGTAGTAGCATTTGCGATGGTCTCAACCGACAAATCATATCGTACCAAATACCAGATACAGTACAAAGCACGTTTTCGATTTTTGATGTGGCCCGCACACTTTTCTCAGTTTTTTTTTTCCAAAATGCACGGCGAATGCGCGCTCGGATCGGAGCCATAGCCTGAACTAAGGTTGGGTTGGGTCGGTTACGCCCTCTCACGACTTTGTAACCCCCTCACCCCCCCCCCCCCGAAAACAAAACACAAAAAACGGCCTAAAAAAAAAAAATCCACATAATGCCATTTCTTAAGCAGTCGGATTTGTCAGTCGAAAACGTCCTTTTTCGACTGAAGCCCAAATCGGGACTTTCTTACGCAGTCGAAAAAGGGCTTTTTCGACTCAACTCTTTTCGACTGAGAATTCCGACTGGCGGGTCCAGTCGAAAAACTCCAGTTTTTCGACTGGATCCTCCAGTCGAAAAGCTCAGTCGAAAAAGTTTTACACGTGTTTTTTAGAACCGATCGCATCGCTCATCCCACCACCAAACACACACCCACACGGCCACACGGCACACGGCCACACACCCATACTAGGTACCACACTGCAGTATCATACGAGGCGCTGACGCTGGCTTGGCTATCCCAGCTGTTGCTTCTCGCAGCAAGTCAGCGTGGCGCATTCCTAGTTTTGCTCGCCAGCAACGTGTATCACACGACGGCAGCAGCGCGCGGTCTCGATCCCATGCTGCCAACAATGGCTGCGGCTGCTGTAGCTTTGGCAGCTCTCGGCTGAGTGCAACTCCACGAACGTAGCTTTGGCGGCTTTCGGCTAAGCCCAAAGCCACCAACTCGCTGGGACGAGGGTTCGCTGAGCCGTTGCCCGCGGAGAAAGCGCCAAGCACAGAGCTGCCAACCGATTTCGACTGCTGTACAGTAGTACTCCCTCACACCAACCGCCTCTAGGAAGAGCACAGAAACCATAAAATCGACTCGACTGACGATAAGAAGAAGGACCAGAAGAATCTATCTAGTCGAAAAAAAGTCCAGTCGAAAAGGGCCGTTTTCGACTGGCGGAATCCGACTGCATAAGAAATGGCCTTATTTTGTAACCCCCTCCCCCCTCCCCCCCGGAAACAAAACACAAAAACGGCCTAAAAAAAAAACTCCACATAACGAAGTGAAATGTATTTGGTACTTGATCTAGTACTCTTTGTGGGTCAAAGAGCGATGAAGGCGCCTTAGGTCTGCGATAGGGGTACGGCACCTCTTTTGGGCCAAACAATTTCTGACCGCCGGGCTCCTCAAACCGACCCACAACTCAACATCCTTACAATATCGATAGTTGGAAATGTTATGAGTAGTGCACATTACTAAAAGGGTTTAGACGAGTCGGGTCACTTCTCGTGGGCCGGGTCGGGGTAATCCGGTAATCCGACCCGACCCGTGACATTTGAAAACATCCTGACCCGACCCGACCCGACCCGACCCGCGGTACTTGAGTACCTCCTACCTCCTGACCCGATCCGACTCGGCCCGCGAGGTTTCGGAAAACAATCCGATCCTATCCGCGGGTCGGGTAATGGCCAGTGAAGTCTTAAATATTACCAGGTACCACGGGCACTATTTATATAAACTATTAATATGCCATGTGATGGTCATAGGGTGGGTGGCACCTTCACGATTACTCCGGGTCAGGCTTTGGGGCGAGGTATGAAAAATGAAACTATTAATAATGTCGTCTTCATTAAACCGTCCTGAGATCACCCAGCGTTCCGGCTTGTTTTTCACTCTCTGACCTTTTTTGGACTGTGGTGTGTGGTGTCGTTTTGCTCGTTTAGTCGCATACCCTCGATGACAAAACTCAGAAATTTGAGTGGAACATCCTTGTGTCAACTTTGTAACCTATCGTGTGCGAAGTACCTTCTCGGGTAGGGCTGATGTGTGTACAACAGCAGCGTACAACATTTCACGTACACACTCGCCTCTATCACCACACACTTTTTTTTTCGCATGTCCGACACTCTCCTGATTCAGCTTGTCGTATGCGTACAATCCCTGACCCACTCGCCTGCTAAATCCGGCCCGAAATCAACGTATAGTTTAGCTCTCAAGTGAAATCAAATCACCAAAACGTACCTCCGGCAAGGCGCCTCCAGCGCGGCCCTCCGGGGGCGCCTTCGGCGCCCCCCCCCTCACCAGCCGGGGCGAGGGGGGGGGGGGGGGGGTGGTCGTCGCCTCGCCGCGGCCAAAAACTGGTCGGGTTCAGGTTCCTGGCTGCTGACGCAACCAGGAGTCCTTCTCCTGGCCAGAGTCACCAGTGCCTAGCCCTGCAGGTTGCATGAGAGAAGGAAAAGAAAACAAAGCACAACGCGGGTGGTATCGATGACGAGAGGCACTTTAATGAAGAACAAGTCTCGTTGTGGCCGCCACGTAAGGGCCCATCATCGAGGAGCGTACAATATCGTAAAATATTCTATTGGAAGGAATAACAACCGTAATAATTGATCAAAACTTCGCCAAAAATAACTGGTTGGATCCTATCGAGGAATGGTGATTTGTTTTCTAATGCCAGCTCTCACGCAGTCGGAACCGTGGGGCGAAAAGGGCCTATTCCGACCTTAGCATCAAGTCTGGCTTTCTGACACTGTCGACAAAAAACACAATTTTCTTGATCCCAACTATTTCGATCATTTTTTCCAACTGGCCGAGACAGTCGCAACAAAAAAACTTGACGTTTTGCGACCGGCGCGCCATCCGGGTTAATCGGTCGGAAAAGGTTTTGGAGACTCGTCGCGTCGCTCATGCCACCAAAAACACACGCGCGCCCACACGCCCACACCACACACAGTATCCTGCAGTACAAGGGTGCTGACGCTGGATTGGGTGCTATCTCTGCTGCTGCTGATTCCGGCCGCGGGTCAGCGTGGCACACCCCTATCCCCGCCCGCCAGCAGCGTGTATCATCCGATGGCAGCAGCGCGCGGTGCCGATGACATTTAGCAAATGACGGCTGCGCTTGCTCTACCTTTGGCAACTCTCGGCTGAGCCCAACGCCACGAACCCGCTTGGGCGAATCCTCGCCGCGCGCGAGAGAGCGCGCATTGCTCGAGGAGAACGCACGAAATAGTTTCCATCCGACTTCCACCTGCCATATGGCACTCCCTCACACCAACCGTCTCTAGGAAGAGCACAGAACTACAGATTGGATCCGACTGACGATAACAAGAAAGAAGGTGGCCAAGAACAACCCCGCAGAGAAAAATAGGGATTGGTCCTTCGTCCTTTGTTTCGGCGCAACTACGAGCTTACAAAGGGGAACTGCTATTTAAGAGAGCTCGACGTAAGAGAAACACTGATTAAAGAGAGGTCAAACGGCTTGGCACGGGCATACTAAACGCTGCATAGTACCCATTCTGGTTAAAGACAAGTGCCGTTGTGAGATATGTCTACTTAGCTTGACACACACCCCTTTGAAAAAAGTAGCCCCCCCTGTAATTTCATTTGACCCCGATTATGGCATACGATCATAATTCTAGCAAAATACCAGGTAAGAGATACCGCTAGCATAACAATCCGTTTCGGAGCAGAATCCTGCAGCACAACGCCTTCACCGGCTATTAAGGTGTCCCCTTTCGATATTGCCTCCGAAAAATGTGCAAATATGTGGTTAATCTACAAGCAAGCGTTTTAAAAATGAGCGGGCCCCATGCTTGGGCCTTTTTGTCAGCGACGGCACACATCACAGCGAAAAATCAGCAATTACCGTAAGTACAGGTCAACATTGCGTGATTGGTCCCTGTGACGAGCATGATTTGAGCATACTTCGGCACGGTGGGGAGGGCACAAAGGAGGAAAAAAATACCTTCTGCTGGTATAATAGCATACAAATCTTGAGGGGGCAGAATTGCAGCAAGTTTCACCTTTAGGTACGAGTAATCGGCAACCACCGAACATAAAAAGGTGACCTAATGCGCGAAAATAGCATGACCGTTCACGGGTCGTGTCACTTCTGGCGGGTCGGGTCGGATTGGGTCGGGTAAGGTCAGGGTGACCCGATCCCATCCGCGAAATCGTTAAACCTCCTGACCTGAACCGACCAGACCCGTAAGATTTCGAACACTTCCTGACCCGACCCGACTCGACCCGCGAAAATGATAAACCCAAACTGACCTACAGGCCGGGTCATGACCAGTGAACAGCCATGGGCAAAACAGGGGGAAAAAATAGCATCATGGCCACATACAAACGGAGCGTTTTGAACAGTTCAACAAAAGAAAACAGGAACGGAGCTCTACTAGGAAAATATCCACTCCTTATGATTGGCCAAATGCCACACCGAGTCCCTGTCTTGGCCTTCTTAAGCATCGGAAAAATCAATTGTTTTGTTAGGCCATTTCTTACACAGTCGGATTCCGTCAATCGAGAACGGCCTTTTTCGACTGCGAAAACGGCCCTTTTCGACTGGACTTTTTCTCGACTGGATTGTTCTGGTCCTTCTTCTTATCGTCAGTCGAGTCGATATTATAGTTTTTGTGCTCCTCCTATAGAGGCGGTTCATGTGAGGGAGTACTGCCGTATGGCAGTCGGAAAATCAGTTGGCAGCTCTGTGCTTCGCGCGTTCTTCGCGAGCAACGCGTGATTCGCGCGCGACGAACCTTCGGCCAAGACAATTGGTGGCGTTGGGCTTAGCCGAAAGTCGCCAAAGCTACAGCAGCCGTGGCCATTGTTGGCAAACTGGCATCGATAACGCGCGCTGCTGCCGTCGTGTGATGCACACTGCTGGCGAGCGGAGCTAGGAGTGCGCCACGCAGACTTGCGGCGAGAAGCAACAGCAGTGAAAGCCAAGCCAGCGTCGGCGCTGTTGTATGATACTGCTGTGTGGTACCTGGTATGGGTGTGTGGGCGTGTGGGTGTGTGTCTTGTGGTGGGAAGAGCGATGCGATGGGTTCAAAAACAGGTATACAACTTTTTCGACTGAGTTTTTCGATTGGATCCCCCAGTCGGAAAGCCCAGTCGAAAAAGCCCTTGTTCGATTGTGTAAGAAAGCCCGATTTGGGCTTCAGTCGAAAAAGGCCGTTTTCGAATGACAAATCCGACTGTGTAAGAAATGGCCTTAGTTACGTACTAAAAATTATCGACAAAGAAAAACATAAAAGCGAATGGCCAAAGAAGATTTTGCCCGCATCCGAGCGAGGAGCGACACCATGCCGACAACTGCAGCTACCACCAACGCCCCGTAGACGAGACACACAGAAAGAAGAGGGCAGAAAAAGCATGGGCAACAACCACTGGTGTCAGTCAACACACCTTTCATCACAGCACTCGTAGTCAAAACTGTCGCCCGTGGCGCCGTCCCTGATCGAATGAGTGCTGCTGTACAGCCTCAAATCGTGTGTTGTGGTAAGCGATGACGCCGTTCGGCCAGAACATGCACTGCTGTTATACCCAGCCCCAATCTCGCGCTTCAGATACCGGCGCCCTTGCAGCAGCGGAGTACGGTTGGCTACGTAGTTGTGCGGACACACTCCCCCCTCATGTTTCAGGTCTGGAGTTGTACGGCAGCTTCCGGGTGTATCAATGCGGTGTGCTGCATCTCGACCGTTGGCTTGCGGTTTTCTGTTTGAGCTTTAGTTTTTTCGCACGTTTGCTGCGTTTGGAGTTTAGACGCCCCCTCCACCCAAACCCCAAAGCGAAAGTTGTAGGTTAGTCGAGGTCAGTTGGCTACTGAAAAATGCTAAGAGGCGCCCTTTCGTAGTCCTTTAGCCTTTTCGGACCTTTTCAGTCCGAGTGCTGTGCAGCAATACAGAACACCCAATAAGAAACAGTCATAACACTATTAATAGAATGACAGGCTGATATTCACAGGAAACGAAGAAATTCACGAGTCACCATACTCTGCTGTGGACCTGCTTCGCGCGATCAGAACGCGCCCTGTCATATCTCGAACAAGAAATCGAGCCAGCATTCCTGCTTCTTGTTTTCGCCGAAAATCTCTACCAAGTAGATACCAGGTCTCACATGTCATTGTTGATAGTGTGCTTTTTACTCTGGTTCTGCGCCGAAAACCGCAAAGGAGGAAGAAGGATCCAGACGGCTTTGGCCTCTGCCTGGCCTTGTGTGTTTCGCCTCCCGCTGTGCCTACTCCAGCCGCTTTCGAGTCTCTTCTCAATTGGGAGGCAATACTCGTGCCTCCCAGCAGCAGCAGCAGCAGCAGCAGCAGCAGCAGCAGCAGCAGCAGCAGCAGCAGCAGCAGAGGTGGTGGGGTTCGACTCCACCAAGAGCTCGGTTTCAGGAACGCCGGCAGGATCTACAAAGCCCAGGCCATCAGCGGTTAAGGCAGCATCGTCCATCGTGCTCACGGTCTCCCCCATGCTTTCCCCCACTCCACCCTTTTGATATTGTGCGTGCCCTCTGTATACCCCCTGAGCCCTTCATGGAGTTTGGTGGATTTCCGCCGTATTTGGAGGCGTTATCATGGGACGTACGTAAACATGGAAATAGTGGAACGACGACATTACCTTCGCGCAACCCTCGCGCAGCTCCCTCGGCCAGCACGATAGTCCTGCCGCTACAGTGACAAGTAGATCTGCTGATACATAAATGGTACTGGACAAGGGCCCAGCCCTGTAACAGACCTCCCGTCTCATCCCATACCGAAGGGAAGCAATTGGAACACTGCTGCTGCTGTAGACTACCCGCTGTACCCTGGCTGCACGTGGGATATCCCGGTCAGTGCTGAATCGCCAAAACTACCATACCAGAGGGTATGCTTGGGATCATGGCAGTAACCCTATGGCTGGCTTTGGCGGGTTAAAAATGGATCATGGGTCCAGACGCGAGGGATTGTGCTGCGGCTGCTGCCGCAATGTTGCTGGGGTTTCGGGATCTTTTTCTACTCGTCGGGGCAGGCACGGACAACAACGACAGCAAGCAAAGAAAAAGTTGTTTGCCTGGTTTGCCACTACTTACTTGCTAAATGTTGCGCACGCCCAAAAATCATGCCTACTCAAAATTCAAATTTCACATCTCAGATCCCAGAGAGGGGAAAATGCGAATGATGGCGACGCCCGAGCACAGCAACCCTATTACGCACGCAGTCGTGGTCCGGCGTTCGTGCGAGACCTTCTTGTGCGGGGCTCTACTCTAGCTTAGTACGGTGGAAATCACTCGTCATCACCTCGCCCTTCTACAGCGTACCCCACCATCCCGAGGTCCTCTTCTTTAGCGCGGGTAAAATATGTCATCCGGCAACGCAACGCAACGCGCTATTGATGATAATAATGAGGTAGACGTGTCGTCTGTATGAGGGTCGCTGCCCGGCCCCCGCCTTTGCTTGCAGGTGGCCCGCCATATTGTGGTTCACTACAACGCCTTCGGCCGAGGATCCCAAACTCTGGGGGCAGGAGGCTTGCAACGCATTTACAGGAGGATGGTCGATTGAGTGGGGGCGTGAGAACGGGGGATCAGACGACGACTAGACTATTGTGTGTGGGCTCGTTGGTCTCATTGTTCTGCTTTGAAGCAAGAAGCTCTTGTGCACGCGTCCCAATACAATAATGGCAGACAAGCCCCACAGTACCCATTCCTAAGCAAAGGCAAGAGAACCCCGTCTTGCACTCGGGGCTGCCCACCTACGCCAACGAATTGTGCTCTATATTGACCAGGACCTAGTCTGTGCCGTGGTAGCTCCCCCAACCCTGCTGGGAGCAGATTGGGTGGGTACTGGCTGGTTGTTCATCATGCACCGCCTGTCCGAACAACACAACAACGGCAGAAAAGAAGAACTCACCAAAGTTTTGAAACCAGCAAGAGCAGACGATCCGTGCTTCGCCCGCGCCGAGTCGGAGGCGGCCAGGCACGGTCGTTTCAATAAGGCAGGTTGCACAAAGCAGGTGTTCCGCAACGAGTAATCTCCGTCCAACAACACCAGAAGAAGAGGGAATGACCCCAACGAGAGCATTTGCAGTCTCATGTTTCGTGCTTCCCGCGCACGGGGAAATCAGAAGAAGGAGGATTTCTATTGGTCCGAAAATTCGGGGGAACTATCATGATCATGTAAACGCTGATCGGATGGAAACCCCGAAAACAAATTGATCGTGCGTTTCGTTTCTTTGAAATAGCATTACAATTTTACGCCGACCATATCGTTTTATGCGCGTGTGATATTTCGATGTGTGCCTTCCTCGTGCAGTGGGTAGTGGCGGGTACAGAGTACTGGTGTTACGGTATTGCCGAAAAGCGCTCCCATGGACACGGTTCCACTCATCACGGTGTTTTGAATCCCGATGGCCTGCCTTCACGAGTGGCTGGTTATGGCTTAGGTCAGCAGCGCATCACCTGTGACCAGTTCGTTCGTCAAGGTTAAAAAGAAAGATTACCAAGGACTTGGAACAGGTTGCAGAACACATGGACGATGCAATCGTGTTCGATTCAGACCCGTCGGTCGGTCCACGTCAAAAGCAGCCGTGCCCTCTTCGAGCGACTACGCAATCACAACCCCAAGCTCTCTCCGTCGAAAGCCAGCCTCGGCGTAACGTGCGCCGATTTTCTGGGTCAATCCATCTCGCCCGCGGACGTGCGCCCAAACGCCGAGAACAAAATTTCGGTTTTTACTCCCATGCCCATGCCCCGCTATCCGTGACGCGTGACGACGATAGCGAGGTGGCACTTTTCGTCTGAAATGGTTTCTGAATCACGGGCCTCCCTAACCAAATTCGTCGGAAATAGGTCACTTTTTTGCATAATTTTCGTTGTGTACCTAGGGATCCCATGGGATTTTCCATCCGATACTTAGTCTAGTATAGCAGCTATATTCTTCTCCAAATCATTTTTAGGGAGAGGCGTTAAGCTCTTAATGTGAGCAATCCCAGCAAAAAAGCGGCGCACCTCTATCGTAGCACGCGTCTACCGAAACAAGTGAGCTCTCGAGATCCCGGGAAGCCTTTCGAACTGCCGAAATTTCTGAAACATAAGTCCAAACGGATTCGACCAATCACCGCCCTCCTCAAGAAGGGCGTCATTTTTTTGTTCACGCCGACCATGGAATCCATCGTGCGCGTGGCATGCTCGCAGAACCCACCGCTCCATCGGTCCTGGTCTTCCCCGATTGGGACGCCGTGGAGGACAGTCCCCGCCCTTGCCGGTTGTACTGCTACGCCAGCATCGACGGTTTTGGTGCTACGCTTGAGCAGAAGCAGCCCGACGGCTCCGTGAGGTCCGTCGCCTTTGTTAGCCGCGCTACCCTCGACTTCTTCCAAAAGACAATTATACGTCATTTCGAGATTTGGAAGCAGGTAGCATTGCTTGGGCGATCAAGCACCTTTGAGGCTACCTTTGGGGCACGAAGTTTCACATTTTGTCGGATGACAAGGCTCTGAAAAGTATCGGAAAAACGGGGATCGTAACGCGCGAGTCCAGCGGTTGCTTGAGCATCTCACCGCGTTCGACTACACGCCCGAGTACCGAAAGGACAGCGCAAAAGGTAATGCCGATTTCCGCTAACGGCTGCCATAACCGGTGACTGAGTGCGACAGCGGCAGTTCTAGTCGCCTCAACAATGTAGACGATGAATCCATATACCTCGTCAGGGCTTACGGTCTATTCACCCCCATCAAATCGGTCCCCAGCAATGGCTTGGGTGGGCTGGTGCTCCAGCCCGATTGCGCCGTCATGGGTGGGCTCCCCCTTACCTCCACTGATGTTGGCGAGTTTCGCACACACGGGCCACGTATAAGCACTGACGACCTCTCTGCTCCCACCGGGAGATTCGTCGCCCGTGTGTTTTCTGTCGTCTGTACCGATGATACGACCGCCTCGGCCGCGCACCATGTTGGTCTGCCGCCGGCGCCACTCTCACTCTTGTTTTCGTGTTGCCTTTTCGGGCTACTTCGCTAGACCTACCCCCGCGGGTGGGCCCGAAAACCCCCTCCGAAGGCTTCAGCGGCACCTTCGAGGCGCATTTCAACTCGAACGCGCCGTAGAACAGCCGCGGTTGCCGGCGCCGCACAGCCTGCCGTTGATTATGGCTTCGGATCCCACCAGTGTCCCCTGGTCATCTTCGACTACTCGGGGCGTTTCTCCGCCGCGCGTTCCGCGCCGTCCACCGCCTTTGGCCGTAGCCCCAAGCACATCTTGGGCCCCAATGCCTGTCCCGACGGTACCCATCCCATCCGACCGCGACCGAACGGAGCTCCGCTTTTAGGGTTCTCGATCCCTTCGAAGCCTCCCTCCGACCCGACGGCCGAAATTAGACGCCCTCGCCGATGCTGCCGAGTTACACTTTGGCGATTCTGCTACGCGTTATCCGCACGCCCACTGGGAGAGGAAGCAACACACATGAAGCCTACGTGCTATTACGTCACCGAATACATTAATATCGGCCGGCCGTTAGCCCTGCCCGCCGAACTCTTAGCATATTTTCCCTCGCACCAGCGCCCCTCCTTCTCGGAGATTCAGGAGCTCGCAGGAAAATCCCGCCACTCCATACTGCCGACGATGACTGTATCCTCCTCGTCCGTAATCCAACCCCGGCCCCCTACTGCCTACGACAAGCGGAGTGCGTGGCGTGCCTTTTGGGGGGCGAGCATGTTCGTATTTACGTACCGTTACACGTGCTCCCTTGGATCATGCCAACCTGCCTTTCGACTGCGGCCTGCCATCTAGGCACGTCACGTACACTTCGCATGCTCGAACGTTTCTAGTGGTGGGTATGAATGAGCATATGCACCCGCTGGTGGTTTCGCCATTGCTTGAAATGCCAAGCGCGGAAGACACCACAATTGACGGTTCGTTGGCCCATCATCTCGATGCCCCTCCCTCCGGGACCGGGCATCGCGGGAAGCGTGGACCGTTCTGGGCCACACTGCCGGTCACGCCTCGGGGTGACACTTATATATTGTTTTTCACCGGCCGTTTTAGCCACCGTGAGGACATGGTCGCCGTCACTGCCGCTGAGTTTGTAGGGCCAACATCCCTATCGACTGATACACCCCCCTTTGAACGCTTCTCGCTTGTCTCGCTCAGCATCCATACGCGTTCACGTCGAGGTGCCAAACCGATAAGACAGGGCGAGGGGCGTTGTAGCCGCCCCCCGGAGACGGCGCTCGAACGAAGCGATTTCACCGAGAAATTCCGGTTCCGAGAATCCCATACTGAAGCCGAGACATAAAAAACCTCCTGACCTGAAGAATGAAAAAAAATGATTATACATACAAGGGCTCCGCATGGGTGCCGCCATTCGCCGGCACCCATGCTCCGGGTAGGGCAGGGCAGCACTTCGAATTGTTCGATTCAATACTTGGTAGAGTAAAAAAAGTCACCACACACAATTATAGTCTGCGCGTACAGTTGTAAGGTAATGCCAAGAGTTCGATATAGACGAACAATCATAATAATGTACTACTATTTAGCTACCGTTTTGTATGTGAATCCGATTCCGAGCTTCATTCATCAGATCTCGATGGGATGAATCCGAGCACAGCCGACTGATCCTTTAGTCTGGCGACGAAACGTGTCAAGTGTGTTTCTTATGATATTTTGTCTCGATCAAGCATCCGGGGCCAGTAGGGTGACTTACCATGTCCGCTTCGTGTTCTCTTCGCAGCCTCTGGGAGATAAGGCTAAGCCAGCTTCTGAAATATACAATGCATGATACAATTGTATCATCTTGATCCGAGCCTCCCAGATCGACTGTATGTGTGTTGTCTGATCGTGGAGAAACGTGCTGACGTTGTTCCACGGTGTAGATCGCTCACTTCTTGTAGATACAGTACGCGACTACAGCGCTTACGATTTTGACAAGCTAAGTATTTCAGACTCGAGTTTTATTAGACGAAAAATATATATCAGTTTTGCCTTATCGCTCATTGGACAGGATTCATACACAAAGTAGGCGTCACCCGGGCACGATAGGGGATCGGAATCCATCCACACATGATACCTCCCCGCACGGTGTGGAAATCCCAACTCCACCGGCTTTTTTCTGATTGGCCATGGTTTGCATGTTGAGCCTGCTCCACCTCGGGAGGATATAGGATCCCATCCCGGGGAAGAGGTCGTTCCACATCGCTAAAACTTCCATCAACCGGGAAAGCAAACCGAGATTTCTCGGGTCAACACCACCCTGCACGGTGAGAAAACCCCAATCCCGTTGGCTAATCGCTGATTAGTTCGAGCTCCACAGCACTGTCCTAGGCGGATAGAGGCCTATCAATGGGGGGCATTTCCGTCGCACATGGGAAAGATAGGGTCCCATCCCCGATTCATGAATCCCCCGAATCTCTACGGCCCCAAAAACGCGGAAACAGTAACGATGACCTTCCGTGTTGACATCACTCCGCACGACGTGGAACCCCAACCATATTCGCTTACCGCTGATTGGCTGGGGCTCGGACATAAAAGCAACGTCACCATGGGAGGATGTAGAGTCCTGTGCCCGTTTCAGAAATCCTGACAAACCGGGGACGATATCCGATTTCTCCCGCGGGTCGACCCAGCCCCGCACGATTGTGCGACAATCATATGTTATTCACATTGGCTTATCGTTGAGTGGCTGTGCAGCTCTTAGAGCCAGGGACACCCGGGGAGGAATAGACCAGCAAACGGGTGGGGGGCGTTTCGACGCACCCGATGAGGATAGGGCCGCATCGCCGTTCCAGAAATCCTTCCATACCCCATCAACGCCAACGAACCGAGGACGAAAACCGACTTCTCGACACCACACCGCACGGTGTGGAAGCCTTAGCTAGCTGAGGTTAGTATACAACGCCAGCACCACAGAACAGGGTCCAACCCCGGTTCAGAAACCCTTCAAGGAATTTTCAATTAGAAAAAAATGGGGCAACTCGCGCTACTGTTCAATTTTTATTCGTATATCCCAACCCCGCGGTACGCGGACATTTCGTTTGACCCCCTGCCTCGATACCACCCCGCACAGTGCAACCCAACCTTCGATTGATCGGCTTGGCCGGGGTTCGTGGATAGAGGAAACTACCACTCGCTAAGAAGTTCAGCAAGTTCAATGACTACCATCTCATACTGGCCTGTGATTAGAGAAGTTGTACATGGACCAATTGCATAATATACAGCATTCGGTCCAGATCGAGTCGATCGGTGCAACTTGCTTGGGTATCGTATTATTACAGCAGCAGTAGTACACTTCACTTCTTTTCTTTGTCCCATCCCATTTATTGTGATGTTCGCACTACTCTCGCCCTCCCAGTAGTATAACTCAGATCCGGGGTCATATAGCGGACGCCTCTCCCCCCTCCTCACAACGGTACATGCCCTAGTTTTTATCGCGAAAATAATTCGGCATTGTCTTCCCTCGTCGATTCGTGTCGATTTGTTACTCCCCATGCTGCTAGCCGATTTCAGCGGTTAGCTGATCCTTTTCGTCTCATTTATTTCTGCAAGTAAATGAAGCCAACAAAGCTCACAACGCGGTGATTATTTAACTCAAGGATCGACGCTAGTACAAATAGTGTAACCCCACGAGACGACCGGGGCGACCGGCTCTATATCTCTCACTGTCCCGGTGGCGTATCAGGTTATCCTCGAGCGTGGTATAGATAGGTCTATTTCGTGAGTTCGAATCCCCCTGAGTGCGTACTCGTATATATTTTCGTGGGGCTTTTTTTTGTGTACTAATTGACTTGCGGAAAGAGCGAGAGCGTGAGCTCGCAACACTCGATGAAAAATCGACGATCAGTGGGTGCTGAACCCTATGCGCCAACATTAATGAAGGCAATAACCGGAAGGGGGGGAGAGGGACGACACCGTCCTGTGATTACGGCTTGTATGTCCAGAAGCTGGAAAGTAGAAGTGTGCCAAAAAAATAAAACTCCTGGTGGAAGAGATGATCAACCAGCAATCAGCATCAACGAGCACGTCAAGCAAGTACGAAGCAACCCGAAATTATTTGTCAGTTACGTACCAACACGACCGCTTGCACTTGACCGGCAAATGACCACAGCAACGGAGTCAGGGACCACAGCAACAATAAAGCACACCGCCTACATTTTATACAAATATTTCAAGGACGTCAGCCGTGAGTTCGACGAATTTCCGGTCAATATTTCTCCAAAAAGTCTTCTCGGAGAAAAATAACATCAAACGCGTACGATGCGATACGGGACGAATGCTTGCCACTCTGTGGTTTCTCCGGTGGATACTGTCGACTTACTACGACCTTCGCGTGGCGCAGCTTAACAACAGGAGGAACAATTATTTTTCCCCTTGTTTTTTGTGTTGAAAATGTATGGTACACCCTCGCTCCATGCCATAAAACATGTCACAGACAAAAAGCATATTAAATTATTGTGTGTAATAGAGCATCGCTGTGTGCGGTCGGTGTGGTCTTACTCGTACGTGCTTGTACTGCTTGCACGAGATTACAAACCATGTCGATTTGTCCGAACTTACATAATACCACGCTCGAGGCCCCGGGAACGCAGCTACTCGCAATGCTGCTGTGTGGCTTTTTCTGGGGCAGTAACCGTAACCACTACTACCGCCTTCTCGTTTTAGTCATGCTTCCACTTGCCACGTCTATATCCATGTATGTACGTGTACCTATCGGAATTCAATAAATACACGCACTACTATGATACCTACCGCAATACTGTGGGAAATGTTTTTACAGTAAATATTATTTGTTTTGGGACAAAATATGACGCCAGTTTGCAAATAATGTCTTGCCAAGTTTGATTTTATCAACCTCTCCATGCATCAAGATCCGGAGAATGACTGGAGAGTACCGTTCAAAATACATTTTTTGCACGCTTCTCGCTTGTCTCGCTCAGCGTTCATCCGCGTTCACGTCGAGGTGCTGAGCGGATTGACCAGCAATAACAACAGTCAGTAGCCAGCGCAATTCCTGCAACCACACAACAAAGCGTTCGAAACACCACTACCTTGACAATCACATCTACCTTTAGAAGTGCATCCACGTTTCGTTTGTAGGGATAAATATACATGGAATCAGTGTGGGATATTTATTATGCGGTCCTGAAAGACGGATCGTTGAAATTGGATCAATATACGGAACGACTCCTTGGAGCGGCGACGAAAAAGACTGACAAAACATTGTTTCTCGTACTGCGATTTTTAATAGCGACTACTCCGTTCGTTGTTGTTGTTGTTGTTGTTGTTTTTTATGGTCTGGTCTGTTTTGTTGTGTTCTCGTACCCCGTTCGCCAGCATTTCACTTGCTACATACCTCGATCAATTGCGATTGCTTGGTTTACTCTGTCTCACAGTCTGTGACCACATACAAATAAGTTGTTTCTCTCTAAGATGAAGAATTGGCACGCACACTGGGTGTAATGGTGTCGTTAAGTAGGGAACGACCCCCCTCGAAGACAACGAACGCTCAAACAAAGTCTCGAACAAAGGTATTTAACCGTGAAATCTGATATCGAAAAGCAACGGCATAGCAGTCGATCGACAATAGGCCAAAGCCTTCGAGATGTGACCATGAAAAACATGCCGTGGGGACGAAATAAGAAGCAAATTTGGAAATAATGCCAACTTGGAAATAAATGCTTTCCCGTATGTTGTTTTCGTTCAAGCTCTGCTTATGCCAAGATCTGCTTATGCCAAAATCCAAGAATAGCTCGGGCATATATATACTGCCCAAAATGCAAAAAATTGCGCACTTCTCGCTTGTCTCGCTCAGCCTGCGTACCCGATCCCGGCCAGGTGCGGAACGGATACGGCAGGGCGAGGGGCGTTTGGACCGCCCCCCGAGGACGTGTTCCATTCGTTCAAGCCCTGCAGACGTCAATCAAAACAAACAAACGCTCAAGCCATGCAGAGGTCGAGCAAAACAAACGCTCGAGAGTATGCCAACGCAAAATTCAAAACAGTGGCAACTACCGTTTGGAAATTATGCCAATTTTTGTAAATCGTCCAGGCGCTGCAGACGTTGTCATAAGATACAACCGAAGTCGCTAGATTACCTCCTCGACATGCGGTATTTGTGCAACTTCTCCCTTGTCTCGCTCAGCATCCATCCGCGTTCACGTCAAGGTGCCCAACGGATAGGGAAGGGCGAGGGGCGTTGGAGCCGCCCACCGAAGCCGGCGCTCGAACAAAGTTATTTGACCGAGAGTTTCCAGTTCCGCGAATCGCATACTTAGGCTGAGACGACAAAAAACTCCTGACCGAATCCTTGAAACAAAGAATGCTTTTATATACACGTACAAGGGCTCCGCATGGGTAGGGCAGGGCAGCACTTCGAATTGATCAATTAAATACTTGGTAGAGCAAAAAACGTCACCACACACAATCATAGTCTGCGTGTACAGTATGTAAGGTAATGCCAAGAGTTCGATAGAGATTAACAATCATAACAGTACCACTACTTCGTAATAATAGCTACCGTTTCTTATTATGTGAATCCGATTCCGAGCTTCATTCATCAGATTTCGATGGGATAAATCCGAGCACACGCCGACTGACCCTTTAGTCTGGCGGGACGAAACGTGTCGAGTGCGTTTCTTATGATATTTTGTCTCGATCAAGCACCCGGGGCCAGTAGAGTGACTGACCATGTCCGCTGCGTGTGATTAGAAAAGTTGTACATGGACCAATTGCATAATGCAACAGCAGTCAGTCCAGATCGAGCCGATCGGTGCAACTTGCTTGGGTATCGAATTATTACAGCAGCAGTAATACACTTCACTTAGTTTCTTTTTCCCATCCCATTCATTGTGATGCTCGCATTACTCTCGCCCTCCCAATGCAGTAGTATAACTTAGATCCGGGGTCATAGGGCGGGCTCCTCTCCCCCCTCCCCACTACGGCACCTGCCCTAGTTTTTATCGCGAGAAGAATTCGGCATTTTCTTGCCTCGTCGATTCGCGTCGATTTGTACCTACCCACGCTGCTAGACGATTTCAGCAGTTATTTGATCCATTTTTTCCCATTTATTTCTGCAAATACATGACGTCAACAAAGTTCACAACGGTGGTTTTTTAACTCAAGGACCAACGCTAGTATTAATAGTGCTAGTATTCGAGTGTAACCCCACTAGACTACCGGGGCGACCGGCTCTATATCACTCACTGCCCCGGTGGCGTATCGGGTTATATTCTCGAGCCTGGTATAGGTCAGCTTCGTGAGTTTTAATCCCCCCGAGTGCGTAGTCGTACAAATTTTCGTCCTGTGCACTAATTGACTTGCGGAAAGCGCGAGAGCGTGAGCTAGGAACATTCGATGAAAAATCGATGATCAGTGGGTGCTTAACCCTATGCGCTAAAACAAAATAAGGCAATAACCGAGGGAGTGAAGGGAAGGACGACACCTTTGACCACGGCTTGTATGTCCAGAAGCTGGGAAGTAGAAGTGTGCCAAAAATGAAAAACCACTACTGTACTGGTGGAAGAGATGATCAACCAGCAATCAGCAGCAATAAGGAGCACGTCAAGTACGAAGCAACACAAACTTATTTGTCAGTTACGTACCAACACACGACCGCTTGCACTTGACCGGCAAACGATCACAGCAACGGAGTAAGGGACCACAGCAATAACAAAGCACGCCATCCTACTGTCTACTTACCACCACCTTCGTGTGACGCAGCTTAACAGCAGGAGGAGGAACTTGTATAATACAACCCTCGAGGCCCCGGGGACGCAGCCACTCGCAATGCTGCTGTGTGTCTTTTCCTGGCGCAGTAATCGTAATCACTACTACCTCATCCTCATTTAGTCATGCGTGCGCTTGCCACGTCTATATTCATGTATGTATGTACGTGTACCTTCCGAAATTCAATAAACAAATGCACTGCTATGATCCCTACCGCAGTGCCAGGGGGATTTTTTTACAGTAATTTTATTACTTGCTTCGGCACAAAATATGACGCCAATTTGGAAGTAATGTCTTGCCAAGTTTGTTTTGTCAACCTCTCCATACATCAAGATCCGAGGAAAAACTGGAGAGTACCGTTCAAAATACAAATTTTTGCGCGCTTCTCGCTTGGACGGCGGCCTTCGAACAAAGTGATTTGACCGAGAAATGGTACATCACTG
The DNA here is from genome assembly GCA_012845835.1 of Undaria pinnatifida. Lineage (NCBI taxonomy): Eukaryota > Phaeophyceae > Laminariales > Alariaceae > Undaria > Undaria pinnatifida. The sequence goes on from JABAKD010000018.1 coordinate 7,418,959, forward strand.
CTCACTGAGCTATACTTTATCACTTGACTCAGTAGCTCAGTGGGTAGTGCTACTACATATATATGTTAAACTGCCAAAATAACCATCCATAATGCCGTCAGCGCGCACGCTTGAAAAATACACATATACATGAAGTCGGTAAGAATCGAACGCACGACACATAGCATTACCCAATGCTGTCACTTGACTCAGTAACCCTCACGTGAGTGGGTTATGCAATATATATATATATATATGTTTTCCAGTTCGTTAATTAATTATCACCGACTTCGTAAGAGCAATTTCCGGAGCTATCCTCTCTCCACGTGCTACAGCAGTTAGTAGTACTCAGAAGAACACTAACAACTGTCATAACCATTCATCACGTCTCCAGCGCGCACGCTCCTGAATACCAAATATGATCTGGGTGAGAATCGTACTCACGACACATCCTTCGTCGGTTATATATCACTATACCCACTGAGCCGAAAGGAAACAACACACAGCAGTAGTAGCTACGATAAGGCATGCGCTTGGAGGCGGCCATCAAAAAAGCATCGTCAGGACGTAATTTAGATGCCAATTTGGAAATGCAGGTTGTCCGACGTTGTTGTACGTTATAGTTGGCGCATATCCTATGCCGGTAAATGTTTTGTCAGACATTTTTTTTTTTCATGTGCGTATTCACCCGACGAAGTTATACACATTCTTCACAACTCCTCCTGCAGAAGTTATTTGCATAATAAGGTTGCGAAAAAGAACGGTTTTGAGTCTATCTATATCAGGTTGACGTGCAGACCAAGCGCGCTCAAAATGAGGAACATTTCAACAGCACCATACACAATAAAAAATATAAAAAGACGAATTAGAGCGATCTACTACTGGAACAACACGCGTTCTTCTGGACGTATCATGTTCGTCTTGCAGCCTTTCTAATCTTCTTGCATCGCATTCTTCACAACTACTCGCACTTTCCCATGTTTAATTCGTTCAAGCCCTGCAGACGTCAAGCTAAACAACCGCATTTCGGCTAGTTACTTGCGTAGTAGGTCGCGCCAAAAAAAATGGCCTATTGGGTCAAAGCCTACTAACCAAGCTCGCAATTATTTACGCGGTCGCAATTCGGCTGGTCATTTGCATCATGTGCGTTATCAAGGGATTTTTTTTTTTTTTGTGAAGGATGTCCATCTAATTTTGCTTCCTAAACAAAGTTGTATGCCCGCCTTCGTTGCCGGCCGTACGGAACCTTTCGCAGATGTCGTAGTATGTGCATTCGTCTACGAAAAGCACGTCATCGCTCACGCATTACTTTTTTACTTCTTTTTGTAGGTTGTCCATCGTTGTTGTACGTTGTTGTTGGCGCGTACCCTATTATTATTTTACCAGGTATCATTTCTTCATGTGCGTATTCACCCGACAAAGTTATACACATTCTTCACGAGTACAACCCCTGCTGACGATTTCGAACCTATGTCAGGTTGTCGTGCAGACCAAGCACGCTTGAAATGAAGAACGCTTCAACAGCACCAAACGAAATAATAGAAGAGAACGAATTAGAGCGATCTACTTTTACTGGTATAATGACACGCGCTCAAGCCCTGCAGACGTCAAGCAAAACAAACGCTCGAGAGAATACCACCGCGAAATTCAAAACTTTAGCAACTACCTACCGTTTGGAAACGATTCTAATTCTGGAAAATCCAGACGCTGCAGACGTTATTATAAGATACCATGTCCAGCCTAAGTCGCAAGATTACCTCACCAAAATACAGTATTTTTGCAACTTCTCTCTTGTCTGGCTCAGCATCCATCCGCGTTCACGTCGAGGTGCCCAACGGATAAGGAAGGGCGAGGGGGGTTGGAGCCGCCCTCCGAAGACTTTTGCGTGTTTCATTCGTCCAAGCCCTGTATACGTCAATCAAAACAAACAAACGCTCAAGCCATGCAGACGTCAAGCAAAACAAACGCTCGAGAGAACTACCACCGCAGAATTCAAAATTTTAGCAACTACCCACCGTTTGGAAATGATGCCAATTTTGAAAATTATCCAGACGCTGCAGACGTTATTGTAAGATGCAACCGAAGTCGCAAGATTACCTCATCAAAATGCAATATTTTTGCAACTTCTCCCTTCCTTGTCTCGCTCAGCATACATCCGCGTTCACGTCGAGGTGCCCAACGGATAAGGAAGGGCGAGGGGCGTTGGAGCCGCCACCCGAAGACTTTTACGCATTCGAGTCGCCCCCCGAAGACTTTTACGTGTTTCATTCGTTCAAGCCCTGCAGACGTCAAGCAAAACAAACAAGCGCTCCAGCCCTGCAGAGGTCAAGCAAAACAAACGCTCGAGAGTATGCCACCGCAAAATTCAAAACAGTAGCAACTGGGAATGATGCCAATTTTGTAAATCATCCATGCGTTGCAGACATTAAGATACAACCAAAATCTCCGGAATTCTCCTCGACATGCGGTATTTTTGCAACTTCTCGCTTGTCCCTCGCTCGGCATCCGTCTGCGTTCACGTCGATGTGTGGAACGGACACGGCAGGGCGAGGGGCTTTGGAGCCGCCCCCCGAAGACGGTGCTCGAACGAAGCTATTTGACCGAGAATTCCAGTTCCGCGAATCGCATACTTAGGCCGAGATGAAAAAAATCTCCTGACCGAATCCCTGAAACAAAGAATGATCTCATATATATATGTATATATCCGTGCTGTAGCCCAAATTACCCCCCACCCGCCTAACGCCCCCTCCTTCCCCACTCCCCACCAGAGTAATAAGCACTACCAGGCAACAACCTCGTTCTACGGTAGCCCCGCCAACGTTTCTTTAACGAAATCGCCGGTTTCAAAACCAGCTCCCGGTCGTATCTCCTGAAACATGGTGTCCCTCGACACCCCGACATGATCGATCGATAGACTATTGCACACAATAAAATATGTGCATACTTTCCTTTTAATAGTATCCTTTCTTGTGTCGAGCAGCCCTGAAACGTTCGTTAATCAAAAACGCTGGTTTCGGGGGGCGCTATCGTAGAATCAGTCAATATTCTAAAAAATGAAAATACAATCCAGCTGTGAGATCGAAGATTTCGTCGAAACTAATCTTTGCAAGCTGTGTATGTGTATTATTATTGTTGTTATTGTATCATAGCACCTAATACTAATATTATTGTCATTGTTATTGTTGTTTTTTCATCACATAGCACGCAAAAAAAAATGTCCGCGTCTTCACGTTAAAAACGAAATGGCTCCAGGGCCAAAAAAGAAAGACGACAAACACCACGACGACTGCACGCAAGGTTTATATCCGCCCACTGTTCTGGGGGGAGGGGGGGGGCATTGCAGTGGTTACCATTGCAGTGGTTACCCTCGAATGCTGCTATTAATAGAAGAGTTGGTTCTGGGGTTCGAATCCCACGTGGGTCGGACTATTGAGAATATCTCCAAAAGAAGAAGAAAAAAAAAAAGGAAACCACTTACTTACTGCTGAGAGCGCCTAGCAGCGTGGGTACCTAGTCAGGTGTAATTCGATGCGAGTCTCGACGAAAGGGAAGAAACAGCTGAATAGGAGTCTTCTCGGGATAACCATACACGGAGTAGACGCGTACCCTGCTAGACTGTTGGGGAGAGGGGAGAAGAGCCGGCTTTGTGTCCCCGAATCTGAGTCACTTTTAGGGAGGGAGAAGAAGCTATAAAATTACCAAGATAGTACAAGGGATGAGCACAAAAAAAAAGGAACTGGTATGATACAACGGCCCCTATATAAAGGACTGACGAAGTCGTCTCATCCTTCAAGTCGTTGTATTTCATGGAATGTTAATATCAATCGTATTTGGAAATCTATTTCAGACGCAGGCAAAAACCGAATGCACATATCGTACTGCAAGAACAGTACTACACATTAGACGCGCGTGCTACGATTATCGATAGAGGTTGCACTTATTGGCTAAATCATTTATTTACTGAACGACGGGGCTCCTCAACCTGAAACGGTTGAAGTACTCAAGTATGTCTTTTTTACCCATGATGCCATGGGTCTGTTCATTGGGGATGCACTACGAGTTTCCTCAATGGCAGTTATTGGATGGGGTGTCTATATAGAGTTCCTACTCACGTTACCTAGACTTTAGGCGATAACGCTTTGCGAAACACCTTACAAGCACTTCATCCAATCTTGAGGCACTGCACGCAAAAGTTTAGGGACAACGTGGTTGCTTGCACATTAGAGTGGAAAATCTACCATTAAGTCAGTTCTAAGGGTCCATGTCGTCCGCCCCCCCCCCCAAGCAAGCACGTAGAAAAACACGAATCGCCTCCTCACCGTCGCAAAACCTTCAAAGTACTGACCTTAATTTTAGGCGATAACGCTTTGCGACACACCTTCAAAGCATTTCACCCTATCTTAAGGGACTGCACAAAAAAGTTTAGCGACAACGTTGCGTGCACAATAGAGTGGCAAATCTATCATGCAGCGGTCCAAACAGCCCATACCCCCCGGCCCCCCCCAGCGTGCACGTAGAAAAACACGCATCGCTTCCTCAATGTCGCAAAACCTTCAAAGTACTGATCTTAATATTGGGCGATAACGATTTGCGACACACCTTCAAAGCATTTCACACAATCTTAAGGGACTGCACAAAAAAGTGTAGCGGCAAGGTTGCTTGCACAATAGAGTGGCAAATCTATCATGCAGCGGTCCAAACAGCCCACCCCCCCCCCCCCTGTGAGCACGTAGAAGAACACGAATCGCCTCCTCACCGACGCAAAACCTTTTAAACGATTGATCTTAATATTGGGCGATAACGCTTTGCGACACACCTTTAAAGCATGTCACACAACCTTAAGGGACCGCACAAAAACGTTTAGCGACAAGGTTGCTTGCACAATAGAGTGGAAAGTCTATCATGCAGCGGTCCTAACAGCCCTTACCCCCCCACCCCCCCCAGCGTGCACGTAGAAAAACACGCATCGCCTCCTCAATGTCGCAAAACCTTTTAAACGATTGATGTTAATATTGGGCGATAACGCTTTGCGACACACCTTCAAAGCATTTCACCCAATCTTAACGGACTGCAAAAAAAAGTTTAGCGACAAGGTTGCTTGCACAATAGAGTGGCAAATCTATCATGCAGCGGTCCAAACAGCCCATACCCCCCCGCCCCCCCCAGCGTGCACGTAGAAAAACACGCATCACCTCCTCAATGTCGCAAAACCTTCAAACTACTGATCTTAATATTGGGCGATAACGCTTTGCGACACACCTTCAAAGCATTCCACACAATCTTAAGGGACTGCACAAAAACGTTTAGCGACAAGGTTGCTTGCACAATAGAGTGGCAAATCTATCATGAAGCGGTCCAAACAGCCCATACCCCCCTGCCCCCCCCAGCGAGCACGTAGAAAAACACGCATCGCCTCCTCACTGTCGCAAAACCTTCAAAGTACTGATCTTAATTGGGCGATAACGCTTTGCGACACACCTTCAAAGCATTTCACCATATCTTAAGGGACTGCACAAAAAAGTTTGAGACAAGGTTGCTTGCACAACAGAGTGGAAAATCTATCATGCAGCGGTCCTAACAGCCCATACCCCCCCCCCCCCCTGTGAGCACGTAGAAGAACACGCATCGCCTCCTCACCGACGCAAAACCTTGTAAACAATTGATCTTAATTTTGGGCGATAACGATTTGCGACACACCTTCAAAGGATTTCACACAATTTTAAGGGACTGCACAAAAAAGTTTAGCGACAACGTTGCTTGCACAACAGAGTGGAAAATCTATCATGCAGCGGTCCTAACAGCCCATACCCCCCTGCCCCCCCCAGCGAGCACGTAGAAAAACACGCATCGCCTCCTCAATGTCGCAAAACCTTCAAAGTACTGATCTTAATATTGGGCGATAACGCTTTGCGACACACCTTCAAAGCATTTCACCCAATCTTAAGGGACAGCACAAAAACGTTTAGCGACAAGGTTGCTTGCACAATAGAGTGGAAAATCTATCATGCAGCGGTCCAAACAGCCCATACCCCCCAGCCCCCCCCAGCGTGCACGTAGAAAAACACGCATCGCCTCCTCACTGTCGCAAAACCTTCAAAGTACTGATCTTAATTTTGGGCGATAACGCTTTGCGACACACCTTTAAAGCATTTCACCCAATCTTAAGGGACTGCACAAAAACGTTTAGCGACAAGGTTGCTTGCACAATAGAGTGGCAAATCTATCATGCAGCGGTCCAAACAGCCCATACCCCCCCGCCCCCCCCAGCGTGCACGTAGAAAAACACGCATCGCCTCCTCAATGTCGCAAAACCTTCAAAGTACTGATCTTAATTTTGGGCGATAACGCTTTGCGACACACCTTCAAAGCATTTCACCATATCTTAAGGGACTGCACAAAAAAGTTTGAGACAAGGTTGCTTGCACAACAGAGTGGAAAATCTATCATGCAGCGGTCCTAACAGCCCATACCCCCCCCCCCCCCCTGTGAGCACGTAGAAGAACACGCATCGCCTCCTCACCGACGCAAAACCTTGTAAACAATTGATCTTAATTTTGGGCGATAACGCTTTGCGACACACCTTCAAAGCATTTCACACAATTTTAAGGGACTGCACAAAAAGTTTAGCGACAAGGTTGCTTGCACAATAGAGTGGCAAATCTATCATGCAGCGGTCCTAACAGCCCATACCCCCCTGCCCCCCCCAGCGAGCACGTAGAAAAACACGCATCGCCTCCTCAATGTCGCAAAACCTTCAAAGTACTGATCTTAATATTGGGCGATAACGCTTTGCGACACACCTTCAAAGCATTTCACCCAATCTTAAGGGACTGCACAAAAACGTTTAGCGACAAGGTTGCTTGCACAATAGAGTGGAAAATCTATCATGCAGCGGTCCAAACAGCCCATACCCCCCCGCCCCCCCCAGCGTGCACGTAGAAAAACACGCATCGCCTCCTCAATGTCGCAAAACCTTCAAAGTACTGATCTTAATTTTGGGCGATAACGCTTTGCGACACACCTTCAAAGCATTTCACCCAATCTTAAGGGACTGCACAAAAAAGTTTAGCGACAAGGTTGCTTGCACAATAGAGTGGAAAATCTATCATGCAGCGGTCCAAACAGCCCATACCCCTCAGCCCCCCCCAGCGTACAAGTAGAAAAACACGCATCGCCTCCTCAATGTCGCAAAACGTTTGAACTCCCGACCTTAATTTTGGGCGATAACGCTTTGCGACACACCTTCAAAGCATTTCACACAATCTTAAGGGACTGCACAAAAAAGTCTAGCGACAACGTTGCTATCACAATAGAGTGGCAAATCTATCATGCAGCGCTCCTAAGGATCCATGCGGCCAACTCGCGTTTCTTTTTCACAAAGCATTCAGCTTCATAAAAACACGCCAATCAGACGAAATCTCGACAGGGGCTACAGCCTATCACGGGCGTATCACAAACCACCTCAACTTTTCGATACATTTTCCCCACGGATGTACGTCGGTCCAACACGCGATACCGCACCGCACCGCACCTCCTCCGGCCTAGCTGATACGTCCATCCAAGCATCGGAGCTTGTCATCAGATGCGGCCTCCCGTTCTTCCTCATTTTCGTATAACCTAGTCCCCTCCCCACCCCCTCACTCTCTCCTTCCTTCCTTCCTATATATTTTAGCCTTCCTTTTTTCTCCACCCTTCCATATCTCCCTCCCTCCCTCCCCCTCCCCCCCCCCCCCGCTCTTCCCTCCTTTTCTCACCCAAGGCAGCGGCGCTTCAAGCTACAGTAAGGGTCCCCTAACAAGGCGGTCTGAATAAGGCGATATCTCGATACAAGGCGGTCGAAATCGCTTGGAACGACCAGGGAATTGCACTCAAAACCCGGCATGAATAGTGCGGCGCCTCCCAATAACGCGGTCACAGCACACCATCGCCTTACTGGGAGACTCTTACCGAAACGCGGTCTATACCAGTAAGCGTCGGCACAAGCAGCAGCAGCTCGAGGTTGACCGGCGATGACGACGCGCGGGTAAACTACAACATTAAGGCACCTCCTCCCCAGTGAATCGCCCGCGGTACCTCCTGCCGCGGCGCCTCCGCCAGAGAAGCTTGCAGCCCATACATGTCCAGCTTCGCCGAGGCACCCCAGTGAGTCGCCCGCGGCACCTTCTGCCGCGGCGCCTTCACCACAGAAGCTTGCAGCCCAATACACGTCCGGCTTCATCTAGGCCTCCCAGTGAGTCGCCCGCGGCACCTTCTGCCGCGGCGCCTTCGCCAGAGAAGCTTTATGCCGATACACGTCCGCCAGCAACACTTCCGGTGCTCTCGGCATTCCCCATACGGCTTAAGCTGTAGTTTAGCAAGTCCAACGCGCCCATCCCTTGCCCCCGTTCACCGGCAACGCCTCCGTCGAGCACTGCAGCGGTGGTAAAACGTTGTAGCGCCAGGCGCGGTACCGTCGACAGCGGAAAACTCCCCGAAGATGTCGAAAGAGGTGCGATACTGCCGCCGATTAGGCCCTGTTGAAGCCGCGGTGCTTGCCCGAGATGCCAAAAAAAAAACATCCGCAGCAGATGCTATGACCGCTGCAACTTCCAGGCCGTCTTACCTCGTTTCCTGCCCACCATCCCCGCCTAGGCCCCTGCCCAATCTCCACGCCGCACCACCCTCAGCAACTCAACCAGTGCTACCACCTTCACCTCCACCAACACCACCATCGCCCCCAAATGCTACACCATCATCGACACCATCATCCCTATTCTCCATCAATCACTCCACCGCATAACCCCCACTGCCTGACAGCTCATCGTCCGACCATAGGGGATCGCCAGACTCCCCAAACGACGCCAAAAACGGCCAGCTGACATCACGACGCCGTAGGGCCTCCGAGTCAACCCTGGCCTGTTCCTCAAGTCGGCCACCGTCAGCGTCGATCGGCCCTTGTCCCAGAGCTTGACAGAGGTCATCCAACGAGGCGACCAAGTCATCTTGAGCAGCAGCGGCTTCACCGGAGAAGCTTTCAGGCAAAGCACGTCCACCAGCAACACTTCCGGTGCTCTCCACGCTCTCATGGCTGAAGCTGTACTCCAACGAGTCCGAGACACCCGTCCCAGGTCCCCCTTCGCCGGCTATGTTCCCATCTGCGTCGAGCACTGCAGCTGCGTCGGCGGCGTTAGCGTTGGGCGGGGTATTCTCTCGCACGGTAGCGTCGGTCGCGGTAGCGTCTGCCCCGGGAGATTCCGCGGAAAGGTCGAAGGGCGAAGATGCCAAGGGTTCGATCCTGATGAAGTCGGGCTGCCAGGCGCAGTAGTCAGAACTTCCATCCGCAGGGGACTCGAGGCCCGCCGCTAAATTCAGGTCGTCCGACAGTTCATCGTCCGACCATAGGGGATCGCCAGACTCCCCAAACGACGCCAAAAACGGCCAGCTAACATCACGACGCCGTAGCGCCTCCGAGTCAACCCTAGCCTGTTCTTCAAGTCGGCCACCGTCAGCGTCGATCGGCCTTTGTCCCAGAGCTTGACAGAGGTCATCCAACGAGGCGGCCAAGTCATCTTGAGCAGCAGCGGCTTCACCGGAGGAGCTTTCAGCCGAAGCCCGTCCACCAGCAACACTTCCGGTGCTCTCCACGCTCTCATGGCTGAAGCTGTACTCCAACGAGTCCGAGACACCCGTCCCAGGTCCCCTTTCACCGGCTACGCTCCCGTCTGCGTCTAACACTGCAGCTGCGTCGGCAGCGTTAGCGTTGGGCGGGGTATCCTCACGCACGTTAGCGTCGACTGTGGTAGCGTCTGCCCCGAGAGACTCCCCGGAAAGGTCGAAGGGCAAAGATGCCGCGGATTCGACCCTGATGAAGTCGGGCTGCCAGGCGCAGTAGTCAGAACTTCCATCCGCAGAGGACTCCAGGCCCAGCGCAAAGTCTAGACCGTCACGCTCCCCTCGATCCCTCTCACTTCCAACACCATCGCCATTGCAAGACGACAACTCTCCTGGCGAAGGTGCTCCGTCTGCCAACCGCCCCCCCCTCTCGCACGACACGGACAATAGATCATCACCGTCCCCCTCCACCAAGGATTCCTTCTCTCCCGCACCCCCACCCCCCACACATTCATCCTCCTCAGTCCACGGTCCCTCCCTCTCTGCCAATACAGAGTCTTCCCTAGAGTCTCCCCGGCCAAACGCACCTGCCGCAGGCTCAAACAAGTTCTCCACCGGCGGCAACAACTCTCCTGACGAAGGCGCTCGATTTTCAGACCTTCCCCTCTTCACGGGTGAGACAGACGATACCCCCCCCCTCGACCACTTCTCCCCCACGGTGACCGCCGCCGCCCCTGCGCCCTCCACGTCGGCCCCCTCTCTCTCCGCCGCCGCGTCGAGTCCCAGGTTTGTGTTTCCTTCCAACACGTCCAACGACGACGATAACTCTCCAGGCCAGGCTAATCCGTCTGTAGACTCCTCGCTCCTCTCGGACAAGACAGACAAACCTTCACCCTCCCCCTCCGCCACCACGACGGGAACCCAGGCATCCGAGGACTCCGAGCCCGATGCCAGCCAGTCTGCCCCTACTACGTCCGAGCCCACCTCGGAAGCGACGGACAATGCACCATCTACCTCCCTCCCTCCCTCCCCCTCCTTTGCTTCCTCCATATAAACCGCGGAAGGTTTCGCACCTACAACCTCTGCCCCCGCTCCCCTCCCCCCCACTCCCACCCCCGTCCTCGCTCCCCATGTTGCCTGGCTCAGAAGAGAGAGCCACGCTGCCGGAGTCAGTAACACCACCAGGCCACACAATGGTATCGCTGCTCTGCTCATCCGACGATTCCCCTGCCTCCTCAACAGAATCGTAGTAGCAATCGATCGGCGCACCCTCGACCCCGCCACCGCCACCGCTACCAGCATCACCACCACCACGACCATTGCCGCGACTGCCGCTGTCACCTCCCTCGCGGGGACCACCCCCCCTCCCCCCTGGCGACGTATACGCGGCTGCCGGGCGGCCGAGGCAGGGACCCTCTCTCTCCTTCACCGTCAAGCCAGACGAAGACCTCAAAATCCCATGCTCCCCACCTTCCGGCAAAGTTTCTCCCTCAATCGCAGCCGGCCCCGCTGCCGCCGCCGCAGCCGCCGCCGCGTCCCCCCCCGACAGCGGCCTAGCGTAAGCCGATGCGGGAGCAGTGTAGCCGCTTCCGGTGGCGGAAGCAGCGCGCTGCCTAAGATCGAAGCCGTTCCTGCCCATGCCCACGTCATCACCCTGCATAGAGGAGTCGTCGTCGTCAGGCTTCAAGCGGTCGTCCCTTTCCACCGTGGCCTCCACGAGCGCATTGCGCGTGTCCGAGGGTATCTCCCGCCCTTCTCCTCGTCCTCCCGCGGCGGACTCGCCATCCGCACTTGCTGATGCCCCCCCCCTGACCGTCCTGGTCATGTCCGGGGCGTGACCCACGGCATGAACACTATCCTGCACCACCACCGTCGCCCCAGACCCCCACCCCGCCTCCGCCCTCGCGATCAGGGCGGAGACAGCCTTGAGATAGTTCCCAACCTATGTGATAATGGCGGGAAGGTGAGAAGGAGACGCGTGGAGAGAGAGACGAGGTTGCGTATTTTACGGCGTTCGAAAACAAGAGATACAAAACATATAGACCACTATTTTCCTACTGCATTTATTTGCAACATAAACTCCAACTAGTTTGCTCCGGACACACACCCCCGCCAGCGCCGGTGTCAGCAACCTGCTGGGTTTCGTATTTGGCCAGTGGAAAACCCGGTGCACTCGTTTATGATACTCCAGCTCTGCGTGCTTACGTGGTGACAACAACCCTTTAGCACGCATCATACCGCTTACCGCACGTCGCATCTGTCAAGGGTGTCCCGAGGGACACCTCAAGAGAATGCACCGCGAGTCGAACCATGCAGCACTGTCTAAGCACCCCCCACCCCCTCCTGTGCGGCAACAAAACGCCGGCGAAAATAAAATAACCGGCGGAAGGAATATATACACGAGCAGAATTACCGCATTTCAGAATATGCCTCTCCAAGAAAGGAAAATGAAAATGGGAAGAATGACTGCAAGCTTACCACCGTATCCGCCAGCCGCGATTTCCTGACGCAGTTGCTGGTCTTGGCGTCGGCTCTCGATGTGGCCTCGGTCGCTGCTGCAGACTGACTCGCTACCCACGTCTTCTAGAGTTGCAGCTGCCGCGGCGGCTGATGCTGGTGCTGCTGCTGCTGGTGCTGCTGGTGCTGCGCACCCACCTCCTTCTCCAGCTGCTGTCACTGGCAGTTGACCATCACCATCAACAGCGCCACTGCCGCCATCACCACCGCCAACGCGACCACCACGGCGTCCGCCCCTGCCGCCATCGCTTCCACCGCGGCTTCCGCTACCGCTACCACCGCTACCGCTACCGCTACCGCCGCTTGCCGCTAGCAAGGAGTGGCCCAACGCCGTCGGTTCTTCCCAAGCGGCTTCCAATGCAGCGATCGCATTCATGCAAACCTTTGTACACGCCGTCGTCGCCGCTTCCATCAGTGCATCGACTGATCTCCTTCTGCTTCCAAGCGGCCGTGTTGTGGTTCTCGCGGAATCCTTTGGCTCCGCCTCCGACGCCCAGCCCTCGACCGCGCCACCTTCCGCGACTGCCGCCTCCGTCTCTGCCGCAACCGCCACCGATGCCGACCGATGTCCCGAAGCGGGCGACGGGGGGCGCGTTGGCACCGGCGACAAGCGCCGGGGGGGCGGCTGCTGGTCTTGGTCGGACAATTCATGCTCGGACACGTCATTTTTAGACAACACGTCGTGAGACAACGCTGTCGTGGCGCCGGTGGCACTGGCGACGGTGCGAGAGGAGCTGTGCAGTCGGCGACAGCGCTCAGGGGAGGCCGTCGGCCGGCTCTGCAGGAGAGAACCACGCCGGGCAGAATGGTTCCCCTTCCCATTCCCGATCCCGGCTCCACTCCCGTTCCCCGTTCCACTCCCGTTCCCACTCCCGTTCCCACTCCCGTTCCCATTCCCATTCCCGATCCCATTCCCGATCCCATTCCCGATCCCATTCCCGATCCCACTCCCAATCTCATTTCCATGCCTGTTCCCAATCCCATCTCCATGCCCGTGCCTACTCCGGTCTCTACACTTGTCCGGCGCTGGGGCAACAGCAAATACCTCCTCGGTCGCCATAGCCCTAGCAGGGGAGTGCACCGCATCCACAACTACCTCCTCCGTTGCGGGGAGCAACGCCTCCACGTCGACACAGCCGCTCACTGCCATCGCCCTCGCAAAGTCGACCGTTTCGCGGTTGCCGCTGCCACCGCCGCCCCCGCCGCGACAGGTCTGAGACCTGTCAGCGCAAAAGGCAGGCCCCGCAGAACGTAAGGACCCACCCTGCGCAGAGCTCAACGTTTTTTCCGCTGCAAGGGGTGCCGCCTCCACTGGCCGTATTGAAGCAGCGGAACGCGTCGAGACCTTGGGACCTGTCTCGTGGTTGGTCAACGCGGAGCGGGTCTCCGTCACTCTCTCGGCCGTCAACGGGCGGGTGGCTGGGGAAGCCACCGGAGCAACAGAAGGCAAAGCCTGTACTGAAGCCGAAGCCAGAGTGGAGCCTGGGAGGGAAGTGAGGGGCTGTCGGGAAGCGGTGGGTCCTACCCGGCAATCGCTACTTGGCATCTCATCTAGCACCACCATTGCCACGTCTGCACTGGCCGCCGCTACAACTGCCAACTCCGGCTGAGGCCGACACGTAAAAACATCAGTACCCCTTGCTGGCGCGAAGCTCTGCCGAACGCCTGCTGTGGCCAAAACTCCCGAGGAAATCAGAGGCAAAGGGGACACCGTTCCCGCCGCCGACGCTACCGCCGGTACCCCCGTCGCCGCTACCGCCGCTACCGCCGCCGCGGGTCGCTCGGGGCGTCGTTGCTCTTCTTGCTCCTGCAGCAGCTGCAGCAGCAGCACCTGCTGCTGCTGCTGCTCCTGCAGAAGCTTCTGCTGCTGCTCGTGCAAAAGCTTCTGCTGCTGCTGCTCGCGCTGCTGCTGCTCGCGCTCCATCTTTTCTTGCTGCTGCTGCTGCTCCTGCTGCCGCCGCTGCCGCGCGAGCTGCTGCTCGCGCTCCCTCTGCTGCTGCTGCTGCTGCTGTTGCTCGCGCTGCTGCTGCTCTCTCTGCTGCCGCTCGAGCTGCTGCTGCTGCTGCCGCTGCTGCTCCCGCTCCCGCTGCTCCTGCTCCTGCTGCTGCTGTTGCTCGCGCTGCTGCTGCTCCCTCTGCTGCCGCTCGCGCTGCTGGTCCCTCAGCTGCTGCTGCTGCTGTTGCGTGCGCTGTTGCTCGCGCTGCTGCACGCGCTGTTGCTCGCGCTCCCTCTGGCCCTGCTCCTGCTGCTGCTGCACGCGTTGCTCGCGCTGCTGGTCCATCAGCTGCTGCTGCATGCGCTGGTGCTCGTGCTGCTGCTCGCGCTGCTGGTCTCTCAGCTGCTGCTGCTCCATCTTCTTCCCCTGCTCCCTCTGCTGCTGCTGCTGCTGGTCGCACTGTTGCAGATGCTCGCGCTGTTCCTGTGTGGTAGGACAGTCGTTTTCCGGCACATGGTGCGCGCGAGAGAGAAAAGGGAGGCGGAGGACGTGGCGGCGGGGTAGAGAATGAGAGAAAAGGAGGGGGACAGAGGTGATTTGCCAGGGGCAGGGAGGGGCAGGCAGACAGACAGGCAGGCAACTAGACACGCCCCACCCAACAATATCTACCGACTGTACACATTCCGTAGCACAACACGCCCCAAACCAATCACATATACTGACGGTGCAGCAGAACATCAAGCCTCCACCAATCGCATCGATCGGAGGTAAGACAGTGCAGCAAAAGCCCTAACCGCCCCCCTCCCCCGTTGCCATCACGGCCTCCTCCTCACCGGGTTGCCACTGTCAAAACCTCGCGGCCTCGGCCCTCTCCCACGACCACCGCCACGACCACCACGGTCACCACCGCCACGGCCACCGTCACGGTCACCGTCACCTCCACCGTCCACGAAACGAACCCGACGGGGCCGTGACGCCCTCCCTGAGGCGCGTGCAGTCGCTTCCTCGTCCTCCAGCGCCGCCCCTGATGCAACTACTTCCGCCTCATCCGATCCGCTACCGACGCCGGTGGTGGACCGACGGGTCCTGCCATCTTTGGCAGCGGGGGGCACGGTGCCGGGAAAACGAGTGGGCACACCCGCCTCCGGTGGCGGCAGCGGGGCGGCGGAAGCAGGGGAGACGCGGGGAGGCCTGACGCTAGACGCTTGTATGGTTTCCCTCGATCGCGAGCGGCAGGGCCGCTGACGCATGCGGCACTTTCGAGCCGCTTCCAGGTCCTGGTATGCGTACGGATTGCGTGCGAGCGGCCGTTTCAAAATATCAAAATATAATGTGCACCGGGGGTGTGGGCGTGGGCGAAGGCGGGGGGTATCGAGTTGGGGGGGGGGGGGGGGGGCGTAGTTATTTGTTGCTCGCCTTAGTCATTTGACTATTGGCCACGCAACCCTTTCGAGACGGAGTGGGAGGTTAGTGTTCGCGGTATTACACCGACGTAGGGCGGTGATTGGCTGGGTAGTACCGAGAAATAAGAGGCTTCTCACATCGAGATAGCGGTCACATTCCCCGGAAGCTCATTGGTTCGCGGTTTCCCCGTAAGGTAATGATTGATTCAGTCGCACCGAGAAGAAAGGAATTTCCCACATACGGAAAGCGATCGGTACTCCCGCAAAGCCGCTGCTATGTATGATAGAAGTTGCACGCGCTTTTCCTGAGGCTCCTTGTTCAAGGATCTCTGTACTATTAATACTAATACTAATACTATTAGTTTACCTCTCGCCCAAACACAAAAATGAGAAAACATGAACTTGCAACTCGATCGCCAATCCCACGGCCTAGACAATAATAAATACCAAGTAATGCACAACAATAATGACATTCGTACGATGCAGGAAGGAGCCAGCGCCGTCACCCAGGAAACGTTTTAGCCAAAAAATGCCACCCACATCGCAGCATGTGACATTAGCGATTGGTCGAATCGCACCGAGAGAGAGGAGGAGAGGGGGAGCGAGGGAGGGAGAGGGAGGGAGGGAGAGGGAGAGGGAGAGGGAGAGGGAGAGGGGAGAGGGGAGAGGGGTATGGATATGGATATGGATAAGGATATGGAGAGAGAGGGAGAGGGGATATGGACATGGATACGGATATGGATATGGATATGGAGAGGGGCGGGGAGAAGGAGAGGAAGAGGGGATATGGACATGGATATGGATGTGGATATGGATATGGATACGGATATGGATATGGATGTGGATATGGATATGGATGTGGATATGGATACGGACACGGATATGGATATGGATATGGATACGGATATGAATGTGGATATTGATACGGATGTGGATATGGATACAGATATGAAGAGCGAGAGGTAGAAGGGGGAAGAGGTAGAAGGGGGAAGAGGTAGAAGGGGGGAGAGAGGGAGAGGGAGAGGGAGAGAGATGGAGACGCGGGGGCAGAGGCAAGGGAGAGAGAGGGGTGGGGAGCATACAATTCCCGCTCCACAACCATTACCGCTTAGCTCGACATGTGCTGCCAAAACAAGAAAACATAAAACCGTACAGTATACAGTAGCCGCAACACAAATCTTGCCTCCAGAGCAATCTTCGTTCTCTCGGCGCGGTCAAGCTTCTCCTTCTCCGCCTTCCGCTTGGCTTGGGCAATTTCCGACTGTTTCCTGGTAGTTGCCGGGGGCAGAGAGGGGCATGTTCGATTCTTCATTTGAATGCTTGTTTGGTTGCCTGGTTGATGGGTAAAACGATAAACGGGATTGATTGGTGGATTTAGTTGATAGGTTGGCTGATTAGTAGGCAGAAGATAGACTCGTTGGTTGGTTGATTGATTGATTGATTGTTGATTGATTGATTGATTGATTGATTGATTGGTTGATTGGTTGATTGATTGAATACTTGATTGATTGATTGACTGATTGGGTTGATTGGTTGATGGATGGACATGTCTGGCTGGTTGGTTAACTTGACTACAATTGACACAACATTGACAGGAATGAAGCGAATACGCGGTACCGCTACACTGCCTCGGGCCAAGTGGCGGGGGCCTTCAATAAAAGTGAGGTACAATTTGCAAGTCACGTAGAATACAAAAAATATCCTACCACTACTACTACTACTACTACTACTACTACTACTGCATGTCTACTTCCCACGTACCGTCTACCTACTGTCTGCCGACTGCTTGCCTGCCCTCTACCTACCTATTTACCTGTTGTCCATCTACTACCTGCCCATCTCCCGGCTACAGTCCACCCGTTGACTACTTCCTAGCTGCGGTCTGATGCTCACGGCCACCAAATGTCTGATGCTCACGGCCACCAAATGTCTGATGCTCATGGCCCACCAAATGCTGTCTACCTACATCCCACCTGCTACTCATACACTTCCTACCTAGTGTTTACATACTGCCCAGTTCAGCCAACTTCCCACCTGGATACCTATCTACCTACCTACCTACCTACCTACCTACCTACCTGCCATGTCTACCTGCTTGAACCCACCTAGCCATAAACAGCAAAAGTTCGCCACGCCGCTTCTCCTCTCCCTCCGCCGACCGACCGCTCGACGCCACAGCGCTACCGCCACCACGACCCCCCTTGCTAGTGTGGCGACCCCCACCATGACCACTTCTGCCGGCGCCGCGCCCGCGGCCGCCGCCGACCCCATCGCCGCGAGTCATGGACACACCGACCCCACCGCTGCGAGTGCTAGGCCTAGCCCCGACAGAAGTAGCAGCCAGCTGCCCAGCGGAGGCGCCGACAGAGGGTGGCACATGCCTCTTGGTGTGCCTGTCAGTGGCAGAAAACGAAACTCCGACGTTGTCGTTGTGAGCGCTGGACAGAGACAAGCGGAGGGAGGGCGGAAGGGGAGCGGGGGGGTTGAAGTAAAGAGGGGCGTTTTGGTTGCTCGGCGGACACAGCTGTTCCGTTTTGTCGGCGTGTGTACGTGTTTGTGTTTGAGTTTGTGTACTGCCGTTGCCGGGCTGACTGGTCGGTCGATCGATTGATCCGCCACATTTTACCCGCTGCGACCTATGATAGAGAGGTGGCCCTTGCGCCAGAATCGAGTGCAATATACATGCGATGCCAATGAACAGAGCCACCGATACGATCACGACATTCGATATTCGATACATAGGACCCTTCGCTCAGAGAATCACATCTAACACCGGGAGATATGGATGCCATGGGATGGAGTGTATAAAAAAACACTTTCGATACAATATTTCGACATGGTAGATATATCGATGAATTCGACACTTCAATACATCGAAACTTACCGCCCGACATCCCTCACCTGTTAGAGGCTTCCCGGCTCTCCGTAGCTCCGAGCTCACGCCGCGCAACCCCAGCAGAACGCCCACACCCACGTCCAGCCCTAACCCCAATATCGCGATCGCCCGCGCCCCTACCCCTTCCACTACCCAGCCTCCCCAACCCCAAAACCCCTCCCAAGCCTGACGTGGCCGCGTGAGGTTCCGCAGCACCATCTTTGCCATCACGACCAAAGCCACCACCGTTGACACCGCCATCGCGGACGAGCCGCCCCAGGGTGGGCTGCGGCAATTCACCCTCGCGGGTCCGACGAAGCTTGGGTCCGACCAGGTGGGCCGATGGCGATGGCGAGGAGCGGTGAGGGGGGGGGGGGGGGGGGCTCGCGGTGGCGACGGTTTCCACCACCGACACCACCACCGCCAACAGCAGCACCAACGTCAACAGCAACACCACAACTACCAACACCACCACCACTGACGCCAACACCACTACCATCACCGCGGGAACCAACCCTAGCAATACGAACGCCACCAACACCACCACCGATACCGACACCACCAACACCAACACCAACACCAACACCACCATCTCCGCGGACACTCACATCAACCCCATCACCACCAACACCCACACAACCACCACGACCACCACGACCACCACGACCACCACGACCACCATGACCACCACGACCACCACGACCACCACCACCCACCCCACCAACACCAACACCACGAACAGCTACACCAACACAGCCATCATCACGAACACCCACACCCACACTACAACCACCACTACCACCACGACCGCCATCATCGCCACCACCACCACGACCAACACCATCACCAATACCAAGACCGTCACCACCACCAACACTACGAATACCGCCGTCAGCCCGGGCCTTTTCGCCCTGTCGCCGCTTCTGCGAAGGCGGCCGAGACCTAGATGTGCCGCGTGTGGACGCCGCCCCCGACCCAAACGCGACCCGGGACCCCGACCCCACACCTCCTCTTGCCTGACCTTGAACACCAGCTTTGTTCCCGCCAACGCCTCTATCCCTTTCTTCACCTCCGCCTCCCCGACGCCTGGAACCGACGGCGGATATTGCAGCGGGGACGCCGACGGAATCAGCGGCGAAACGCTCTCGCTGCCGCTGCGGCGCTCGGCCTGGGGGGGAAGATCGCGCCCGCGGGTAGCCTCCTCCTAGCCCTTCTCCTGCTCCTGCTTCTCCTCCCCCTTCTTCCCCTCCTCCTCCTCCCCCCCCCTCCTCCTCCCCCTCCTCGTCCCCCTCCTCTTCCTGCGACGCCTTTAGCCTGGCCTGCGGGGTTGCGAACGCGGTTGCCCCCAGCATTGTCGCCGGCGTCGCTCGCGCTACGAGACCGCGCGGCACTGTTGGTCGGAGGAACGGAGCCGCGTTCGACGTTGGCGTTCCGCCGCACGGAGGCATCGGACTTCCTGGGTTCCTGAAACAACGGCGGTTGATCAAATTCAAGACGGTGAGGCGGGGTTATTAGGGGTGACCAATCAAAAGCTGGGATATAAAGCTGTTCGTCGAATACAAAAGTTGGTTGGATAGGAACGAATACAGCATGCAGTGGGCACCCCGACTTAAGAGCGCCCCGCGACAAGCCGAAACATACGCGCTAAACTACAAAGCGCTCTCAAATGCAGGGGACAATATATGGCCTTTAGTGTGGTGGGACGTGACGAGTTGAACACTCTTATTAATAACTCCCGAACGTTCTTAACTCGGGTGCTCTTGAATCGGGGTACCCACTATAACACAATAGTATTGAAACCAACGAATGCCATACTAACCTACGGCCAGTCTAAACTCACGAAAAATGAGGTGAGAAGAAAAATAAAACTACTGTAACACTTTTCTTCTTAATTTCTACCCATTTTGTTCCGTGGGTTTGGGTTGGTCCACGATCGTGTTGTGGCATCATCCGTCGGTATCAATACTGTCATTATACCTGGTGTGTTTTGCTGCTTTACCATATTTGGTGTATATCTCAAGCAGCCTACAGCCGGGCGGTGTTAGAGTTGCCAACGTTACAACGTTTTGGGACCCAGGCTAAACAACCGACAAAAACAGACTTTTCGATGTCTCACGGGCCCAGGTACAACGACATGAAAAGTGATAAGTGAAGGAAGGACCCAGAGGGTTGATTTATAGGCAGCCCTCAAAATAATGTTCCAGGAAACTTCAAATAACGAATCAAGAGACAACACCCCCCGACAAAAAATATGTACCTGGTAGGCAATTCCAGTTAACAGACAGCATCCGGAATCAATCGTCGAAGCCATTCCATTGATTCCTTTCGGGACCCAGGTACAGACTGCGGGGTTCCGAACAGTGCTGGTCATTTGCTATTGATAGTCCAATATACCGGCTTTTTTCAGGCCATCGGCACTATTGACACCATAGAGATATACAATGGAGAGTTCCGGTCGTGCCAAGCGACAGGAACGGCACTACAGAGAGCAGTGACACTATCCAACCGGCATCTTTGGGAGCCTCCCACTGTATAGCGGCGATTCGACCGGCACTATCACCAGCAGTGGCACTATTCAATGGCACTATAGAGAGCAGTGGCACTGTGCATCATCACTAGAGAGCAGTGGCACTAATAATCTGGAATTAATAAGGCGGCTTCCTCTCATATAAGGCGGTCATGGTCATACTACTTTATTTACCACATCACCGCCGTGCTGGGGTATCCCTACTGTACACCATACTATGGGGAACTGTACGTCATAGCCTCCAACACACGAGACATGGGCACATGGAAAATGGTACACATCACCGTCTACGCCGCAGTGCGGCAAGACCTAGTGAACTCGTGGTCGAGACGTCGAGGCTTGAGACGCGAATGACACAGGCTCTCGCGTAGTTGATGACGCGGAAACAAAACAATAACTAGATGAGCGGACGGGCTGTGTGGACTCTGTGCGTCGGTTTTCGCCCCCATCATCGTTGTCGTTATCTTTCATCGATTATTGTGGGATTATATTCAATATTCGATGACGACAATTATCGTTGGGGTTATCGAAGGTTTTGGGGACTTATCGTACCGAGCCAATAGCCGTTTCGATATCCAACAATACCAGGTATACTGCTCAAAGCATTGTATCGACCTTCAAAATCGTATCGGTTTGGCTCTTTTCGATGTCATTATCGTGTCGACCTCGATTCTCGTTCCATACTCGTAACTATGTATGAGTGTATGTTCTTCGCATTAAGCTGTTATGCCCACCCATCTACATCCAGCACCACCAGTGTCTGCGCCGATGCCTCCTCCTGCCACAGAGACAAGCTCGGTGGTCACAAATTGCAAGAAAGAGGATAGCAAATACAGCAAGGTTATTCGGCCATGCGATGCCAAACGCAAAAATGGTACGTAAGCCGAAAATCAAGCCAACACACCATAAAACTTGCAAGGAACGGGAAGAAACAAAACAAAGCGATACAAAAAAAGGAAAGGAAGAGAGAAAAGGAACGCAGATTTAGGGTTCATAGTTACGTAACTACAGGATGGCCTTAACAAGCCAAAACACACCACAAAACTTGCAAGGAAGACACAAAAACAAAGCAAAACGAAAAAAAAAGGAAAGAAAGAGAGGAAAGCGACGCAGGGATAGGGTGTAGAGTTACGAAACTACAGTATGTATTTCATGCATTACAAAGGACATATATATGTAGTCAGCTAGTCGCTCTCACCTCCTTCTCTTTCTTGCTACTCTGTTCCGTCACCAGTGTCGCCCGAAGCCTGGCCCGCCACTCGAGCTCACCCTTCGAAGGCGGCTTCACATGCGCCGGATGGCGTTCGCCGGCAGACCACTGCATCTTTCTTCAGCGGCCCGCCTATTCGGGAACGACGACAAGGAGTAATGGTTGGCGACAAGGAGCAGCCCGGGCTGTTGGGATATAGATAACGACACATTTAGCCTGTATACAGGGGAACAACAGCAGTCTCGTAGTGGTCGGTCATTCCTAAATAACAAAGCAAAAAATCACGATTCCTGACATTTCGAAATTCCGAAAATGTCACGTCTTCAAAGACTAATTCAAGGTGTTTTTTCACAAGGAACACACACTGACATCAATCTTCAACATAATTATTCAAGACTGTTCAAAGTCAGGATTCCTGACGAGCATATATATCACGATTCAAGAAAAAATGTCACGATTTCTTGACGCGATTCTTGGCATTTCTTGTGTTGGTTGGGAACGACCCTTCAAGGACGATACACACTTAATAGTGCAGCACCGTATATGTACAATATTGAAACCAAAGATATATAGCGATGCTATCATATCATATAACAGGAGAATAAAGGAGACCGTTGTTTTGAGGGCGCGTCGCTATCCTCTTTTGATAGGCCTAGCGTAACTTACTGCTGTATCACTGGGAGTGTGGGCGGTGCGGTTAGTCAATCAACGGTCTAAGATTGACAGCATGCTTGATTGTGATGTCATGATGAAACTCTATGGCACTCTCTCACACATCTGACAGATCACTCGTGATCTAAATCATAAAGATCAATTTAGATCATCTAGATCCTATATCCGTCGTTACGATATGTTGTGCAGGATCAGGGTAGTACAGATCCAACCCAACAAAGTTGAGCTATATCATTCGGATCGTCTCGCTCTCACCGGGCGACATGATCTAGATCATGCAGATCAGACATGAAACAGGGATCTGTTTACCGTGAAAGACACAGATCATGAAGTGGAACCAAACATGTCCACATATAATGAAATGGGACCTGATCTATCCACAGATCATAAAATTGGATATGATGTGTCCAAGATGTAGTGCTCTTTTTGGACAACAGCAGCTTCTTTTTTATTTTTTTTTTGCACACTTGTATTTTCCAGATTTCTGGACAAAGTCGTGGTCACAATTGTCGGTCGTCCCTTCTCCCCCCCCGGTTCTTGCCTTCAGTGTTTATCGCGCATAGGGTTCAGCAATCCCACTGCTGGTCAATTTTTTATCGAGTGTTGCTAACTTACGCTCTCGCGCTTTCAGCAAGTCAATTTGTGCACATGAAAAATCCCCACGAACTTAAACGAGTATGCACTCATCGGGGCTCGAACTCGCGAAACTGACCTATACCAGGCTCGAGGATAACCTGATACGCCACCGGGGCGACCGGATTCTATATGCCCGAGTCGTAGCAAAAAACACTGTTCCAGGACGACTCCTTGTTTTCTTCCTTTATTTTTACATTGCAGAGTACAACGCGACGCGAGTCGACGAGGGAAGAAAAATGTTGGATTCTTCTCGCGATAAAAACGAAGGCACGCACCGACCGTAGTGGGAAGGGGGGAGGAGGGCCCGCTATGTGACCCCGGATTTGAGTCACTACTGGGAAGGAGCACGAGAGTAGTGCGATGATAATAAATGGGATGCAAAACAAAAAGAACAAAAGAGTGTCTGGTGTGAGGGCTTATTCTGTTTCTACTTTGTATTCATTGCGTTGGGCATCGCACCGCCAAATAAAATAACCTCGCTGTATTTGCGAACCTATACAAGTATGTCTTGTAGCTGGCGACCGCAGAGCCGGGTCTCTACAAGACGAGGCATCGGCACGGGCACTGGTTTGTGCTGGACGTAGCTGGATGGAAAAAACAGTTGGTGTGAAGAACACATACATGGTCACGGCGTACTTCGACACAAACTCCTTCACCAAGGGCACCAAAAGCAGCGCATACAACAACAGCAGTGCGGTTGCGCGACCGTACGAGGCAGAATGGCCTGCAGCACTGTGTGCGAAAAAGCGCTCTCGATTGCCCCCAAGTTTCCATGCAGCACCACCAGAGTCCGTGCCGATTGTTCACCCTATGATACCAGGGTGCCTGGTGCCTACAACATGGAGAGACAGAACCTTCGCGGTAACAAACTACGGCCGTAGTAGCATTTGCGATGGTCTCAACCGACAAATCATATCGTACCAGATACCAGATACAGTACAAAGCACGTTTTCGATTTTTGATGTGGCCCGCACACTTTTCTCAGTTTTTTTTTCAAAAATGCACGGCGAATGCGCGCTCGGATCGGAGCCATAGCCTGAACTAAGGTTGGGTTGAGTCGGTTACGCCCTCTCACGACTTTGTAACCCCCTGCCCCCTCCTCCCCGAAAACAAAACACAAAAAACGGCCTAATACAAAAAACTCCACATAAGGCCATTTCTTATGCAGTCGGACTTGTCAGTCGAAAACGGCCTTTTTCGACTGAAGCCCAAATCGGGCTTACTTACGCAGTCGAAAAAGGGATTTTTCGACTCAACTCTTTCTCGACTGAGAATTCCGACTGGCGGGATCCAGTCGAAAATGTCGACTTTTTCGACTGGATCTTCCAGTCGAAAAAGTTTTACACGTGTTTTTTGAACCGATCGCATCGCTCATCCCACCACCAAACACACACCCACATGGCCACACGGCCACACGGCCACACACCCATACTAGGTACCACACTGCAGTATCATACGAGGCGCTGACGCTGGCTTGGCTATCCCAGCTGTTGCTTCTCGCAGCAAGTCAGCGTGGCGCATTCCAAGTTTTGCTCGCCAGCAACGTGTGTCACACGACGGCAGCAGCGCGCGGTCTCAATCCCATGCTGCCAACAATGGCTGCGGCTGCTGTAGCTTTGTCGGCTCTCGGCTGAGTGCAACTCCACGAACGTAGCTTTGGCGGCTTTCGGCTGAGCCCAAAGCTACCAACTCGCTGGGACGAGGGTTCGCCGAGCCGTTGCTCGCGGAGAAAGCGCGAAGCACGAGAGCTGCCAACCGATTTCGACTAGTACTCCCTCACACCAACCGCCTCTAGGAAGAGCACAAAAACTATAAAATCGACTCGACTGACGATAAGAAGAAGGACCAGAAGAATCTAGTCGAAAAAAAGTCCAGTCGAAAAGGGCCGTTTTTGACTGGCGGAATCCGACTGCATATGAAATGGCCTTATTCTGTAACCCCCTCCCCCCTCCCCCCCGGAAAAAAAACACGAAAAACGGCCTAAAAAAAAAAAACTCCACATGACGAAGTAAAATGTATTTGGTACTTGATCTGGTACTCTTTGTGGGTCAAAGAGCGATGAAGGCGCCTTAGGTCTGCGATAGGGGTACGGTACCTCTTTTGGGCCAAACAATTTCTGACCGCCGGGCTTCTCAAACCGACCCACAACTCAATATCCTTATAATATCGATACTTGGAAATGTTATGAGTAGTGCACATTACTAAAAGGGTTTTGACGGGTCGGGTCACTTCTCGTGGGCCGGGTCGGGGTAATCCGGTAATCCGACCCAACCCGTGACATTTGAAAACATCCTGACCCGACCCGACCCGCGGTACTTGAGTACCTCCTACCTCCTGACCCGATCCGACTCGGCCCGCGAGGTTTCGGAAAACAATCCGATCCTATCCGCGGGTCGGGTAATGGCCAGTGAAGTCTTACATATTACCAGGTACCACGGGCACTATTTATATAAACTATTAATATGCCATGGGATGGTCATAGGGTGGGTGGCACCTTCACGATTACTCCGGGTCAGGTTTGGGGCGAGGTATGAAAAATGAAACTATTAATAAATGTCGTCTTCTTAAACCCGTCCTGAGATCACAGCGTTCCGGCTTGTTTTTCACTCTCTGGCCTTTTTTGGACTGTGGTGTGTGGTGTCGTTTTGCTCGTTTAGTCGCATACCCTCGATGACAAAACTCAAAAATTTGAGTGGAACATCCTTGTGTCAACTTTGTAACCTATCGTGTGCGAAGTACCTTTTCGGGTAGGACTGATGTGTGTACAACAGCAATGTACAACATTTCACGTACACACTCGCCTCTATCACCACACACTTTTTTTTTCGCATGTCCGACACTCTCCTGATTCAGCTTGTCGTATGCGTACCATCCCTGACCCACTCGCCTGTTAAAACCGGCCCGAAATCAACGTATAGTTTAGCTCTCAAGTGAAATCAAATCACGCAAAACGTACCTCCGGCAAGGCGCCTCCAGCGCTGCCCTCCGGGGGCGCCTTCGGCGCCCCCCCCCTCACCAGCCGGGGCGAGGGGGGGGGGGGGGGTTGGTCGTCGCCTCGCCGCGGCCAAAAACTGGTCGGATTCAGGTTCCTGGCTGCTGACGCAACCAGGAGTCATTCTCCTGGCCAGAGTCACCAGTGCCTAGCCCTGCAGGTTGCATGAGAGAAGGAGAAGAAAACAAAGCACAACGCGGGTGGTATCGATGACGAGAGGCACTTTAATGAAGAACAAGTCTCGTTGTGGCCGCCACGTAAGGGCCCATCATCGAGGAGCGTACAATATCGTAAAATATTCTATTGGAAGGAATAACAACCGCAATAATTGATCAAAACTTCGCCAAAAATAACTGGTTGGATCCTATCGAGGAATGGTGATTTGTTTTCTAATGCCAGCTCTTACACAGTCGGAACCGTGGGGCGAAAAGGGCCTATTCCGACCTTAGCATCAAGTCTGGCTTTCTGACACTGTCGACAAATAACACAATTTTCTTGATCCCAACTATTTCGATCATTTTTTCCAACTGGCCGAGACAGTCGCAAAAAAAAAACTTGACGTTTTGCGACCGGCGCGCCATCCGGATTAATCGGTCGGAAAAGGTTTTGGAGACTCGTCGCGTCGCTTATGCCACCAAAAACACACACGCGCCCACACGCCCACACCACACACAGTATCCTGCAGTACAAGGGTGCTGACGCTGGATTGGGTGCTATCTCTGCTGCTGCTGATTCCGGCCGCGGGTCAGCGTAGCACACCCCTATCCCCGCCCGCCAGCAGCGTGTATCATCCGATGGCAGCAGCGCGCGGTGCCGATGACATTTAGCAAATGACGGCTGCGCTTGCTCTACCTTTGGCAACTCTCGGCTGAGCCCAACGCCACGAACCCGCTTGGGCGAATCCTCGCCGCGCGCAAGAGAGCGCGCGTTGCTCGAGGAGAAGGCACGAAATAGTTTCCATCCGACTTCCACCTGCCATATGGCACTCCCTCACACCAACCGTCTCTAGGAAGAGCACAGAACTATAAGTTGGATCCAACTGACGATAACAAGTAAGAAGGTGGCCAAGAACAACCCCGCTATTTGAGAGAGCTCGACGTAAGAGAAACACTGATTAAAGAGAGGTCAAACGGCTTGGCAGGGCATACTAAACGCTGCATAGTACCCATTCTGGTTAAAGACAAGTGCCGTTGTGAGATATGTCTACTTAGCTTGACACACACCCCTTTGAAAAAAGTAGCCCCCCCTGTAATTTCATTTGACCCCGATTATGGCATACGATCATAATTCTGGCAAAATACCAGGTAAGAGATACCGCTAGCATAACAATCCGTTTCGGAGCAGAATCCTGCAGCACAAAGCCTTCACCGGCTATTAAGGTGTCTCCTTTCGATATTGCCTCCGAAAAATGTGCAAATATGTGGTTAATCTACAAGCAAGCGTTTTAAAAATGAGCGGGCCCCATGCTTGGGCCTTTTTGTCAGCGACGGCACACATCACAGCGAAAAATCAGCAATTACCGTAAGTACAGGTCAGTATTGCGTGATTGGTCCCTGTGACGAGCATGATTTGAGCATACTTCGGCACGGTTGGGAGAGTACAAAGGAGGATAGAGTACCTTTTGCTGGTATAATAGCATACAAATCTTGAGGGGGCAGAATTGCAGCAAGTTTCACCTTTAGGTACGAGTAATCGGCAACCACCAAACATAAAAAGGTGACCTAATGGGCGAAAATAGCATGATCGTTCACGGGTCGTGTCACTTCTGGCGGGTCGGGTCGGATTGGGTCGGGTAAGGTCAGGGTGACCCGATCCCATCCGCGAGGTCTTTAAACCTCCTGACCTGACCCGACCAGACCCGTAAGATTTCGAACACTTCCTGACCCGACCCGACTCGACTCGCGAAAATGATAATCCCAAACTGACCTACAGGCCGGGTCATGACCAGTGAACAGCCATGGGCAAAACAGGGGGAAAAAATAGCATCATGGCCACATACAAACGGAGCGTTTTGAACAGTCAAAAAAAGAAAACAGGAACGGAGCTCTACTAGGAAATATCCACTCCTTATGATTAGCCAAATGCCACACCGAGTCCCTGTCTTGGCCTTCTTAAGCATCGGAAAAAATCAATTGTTTCGTTAGGCCATTTCTTACACAGTCGGATTCCGTCAGTCGAGAACGGCCTTTTTCGACTGCGAAAACGGCCCTTTTCGACTGGACTTTTTCTCGACTGGATTGTTCTGGTCCTTCTTCTTATCGTCAGTCGAGTCGATATTATAGTTTTTGTGCTCCTCCTATTAATAGAGGCGGTTGATGTGAGGGAGCACTGCCGTATGGCAGTCGAAAATCGGTTGGCAGCTCTGTGCTTCGCGCGTTCTTGGCAAGCAACGCGTGATTCGCGCGCGACGAACCTTCTTCCAAGATATTGGTGGCGTTGGGCTCAGCCGAAAGTCGCCAAAGCTACAGCAGCCGTGGCCATTGTTGGCAAACTGGCATCGATAACGCGCGCTGCTGCCGTCGTGTGATGCACACTGCTGGCGAGCGGAGCTAGGAGTGCGCCACGCTGACTTGCGGCGAGAAGCAACAGCAGTGAAAGCCAAACCAGCGTCGGCGCTGTTGTATGATACTGCTGTGTGGTACCTGGTATGGGTGTGTGGGCGTGTGGGTGTGTCTTGTGGTGGGAAGAGCGATGCGATGGGGACAAAAACAGGTATAAAACTTTTTCGACTGAGTTTTTCGATTGGATCCCCCAGTCGGAAAGCCCAGTCGAAAAAGTGGAGTCGAAAAAGCCCTAGTTCGATTGTGTAAGAAAGCCCGATTTGGGCTTCAGTCGAAAAAGGCCGTTTTCGAATGACAGATCCGACTGTGTAAGAAATGGCCTTAGTTCCGTACTAAAAATTATCGACAAAGAAAAACATAAAAGCGAATGGCCAAAGAAGATTTTGCCCGCATCCGAGCGAGGAGCGACACCATGCCCACAACTGCAGCTACCACCAACGCCCCGTATTTTTGACGCCGTTAGGCCAGAACATGTACTGCTGTTATACCCAGCCCCAATTTCGCGCTTCGGGATACCGGCGCCCTTGCAGCAGCGGAGTACGGTTGGCTACGTAGTTGTGCGGACACACTCCCCCCTCATGTTTCAGGTCTGGAGCTATACGGCAGCTTCCGGGTGTATCAATGCGGTGTGCTGCATCTCGACCGTTGACTCGCGGTTTTCTATTTGAGCTTTAGTTTTTTCGCACGTTTGCTGCGTTTGGAGTTTAGACGCCCCCTCCACCCAAACCCCAAAGCGAAAGTTGTAGGTTAGTCGAGGTCAGTTGGCTACTGAAAAATGCTAAGAGGCGCCCTTTCGTAGTCCTTTTAGCCTTTTCGGACCTTTTCAGCCCGAGTGCTGTGCAGCAATACAGAACACCCAATAAGAAACAGTCATAACACTATTAATAGAATGACAGGCTGATATTCACAGGAAACGAAGGAATTCGCGAGTCGCCATACTCTGCTGTGGACCTGCTTCGTGCGATCAGAACGCGCCCTGTCATATCTCGAACAAGAAATCGAGCCAGCATTCCTGCTTCTTGTTTTCGCCGAAAATCTCTACGGAACAAGTAGATACCAGGTCTCACATGTCATTGTTGATAGTGTGCTTTTTACTCGGGTTCTGCGCCGAAAACCGCAAGGGAGAAAGAAGGATCCAGACGGCTTTGACCTCTGCCTGGCCTTGTGTGTTTCGCCTCCCGCTGTGCCTACTCCAGGCGCTTTCGAGTCTCTTCTCAATTGGGAGGGAATACTCGTGCCTCCCAGCAGCAGCAGCAGCAGTCGCAGCAGCAGCAGAGGTGGTGGGGTTCGACTCCACCAAGAGCTCGGTTTCAGGAACGCCGGCAGGATCTACAAAGCCCAGGCCATCAGCGGTTAAGGCAGCATCGTCCATCGTGCTCACGGTCTCCCCCATGCTTTCCCCCACTCCACCCTTTTGATATTGTGCGTGCCCTCTATATACCCCCTGAGCCCTTCATGGAGTTTGGTGGATTTCCGCCGTATTTGGAGGCGTTATTATGGAACGTACGTAAACATGGAAATAGTGGAACGACGGCGGTACCTTCGCGCAACCCTCGCGCAGCTCCCTCGGCCAGCACGATAGTCCTGCTGCTACAGTGACAAGTATATCTGCTGATACATAGATGGTACTGGACAAGGGCCCAGCCCTGCAACAGACCTCCCGTCTCATCCCATACCGAAGGGAGGCAATTGGAACACTGCTGCTGCTGTAGACTACCCGCTGTACCCTGGTTGCACGTGGGATATCCCGGTCAGTGCTGAATCGCCAAAACTACCATACCAGAGGGCATGCTTGGGATCATGGCAGTAACCCTATGGCTGGCTTTGGCGGGTTAAAAATGGATCATGGGTCCAGACGCGAGGGATTGTGCTGCGGCTGCTGCCGCAATGCTGCTGGGGTTTCGGGATCTTTTTCTACTCGTCGGGGCAGGCACGGACAACAACGACAGCAAGCAAAGAAAAAGTTGTTTGCCTGGTTTGCTACTTGCTAAATGTTAATGTTGCGCACGCACAAAAATCATGCCTACTCAAAATTCAAATTTCACATCTCAGATCCCAGAGAGGGGAGAATGCGAATGATGGCGACGCCCGAGCACAGCAACCCTATTACGCACGCAGTCATGGTCCGGCGTTAGTGCGAGACCCTCTCGTGCGGGGCTCTACTGTAGCTTAGTACGGTGGAAATCACTCGTCATCACCTCGCCCTTCTACAGCGTACCCCACCATCCCGAAGTCCTCTTCTTTAGCGCGGGTAAAATATGTCATCCGGCAACGCAACGCAACGCACTATATTGATGATAATAATGGGGTAGACGTGTCGTCTGTATGAGGGTCGCTGCCCGGCCCCCGTCTTTGCTTGCAGGTGGCCCGCCATATTGTGGTTCACTACAACGCCTTCGGCCGAGGATCCCAAACTCTGGGGGCAGGAGGCTTGCAACGCATTTACAGGAGGATGGTCGATTGAGTGGGGGCGTGAGAACGGGGGATCAGACGACGACTAGACTATTGTGTGTGGGCTCGTTGGTCTCGTTGTTCTGCTTCGAAGAAAGAAGCTCTTCTTGTGCACGCGTCCCAATACAATAATGGCAGACAAGTCCCACTGTACCCATTCCTAAGCAAAGGCAAGAGAACCCCGTCTTGCACTCGGGGCTGCCCACCTACGCCAACGAATTGTGCTCTATATTGACCAGGACCTAGTCTGTGCCGTGGTAGCTCCCCCAACCCTGCTGGGAGCAGATTGGGTGGGTACTGGCTGGTTGTTCATCATGCACCCCCTGTCCGAACAACACAACGGCAGAAAAAAAGAACTCACCAAAGTTTTGAAACCAGCAAGCAGACGATCCGTGCTTCGCCCGCGCCGAGTCGGACGCGGCCAGGCAGGGTCGTTTCAATAAGGCAGGTTGCACAAAGCAGGTGTTCCGCAACGAGTAATCTCCGTCCAACAACACCAGAAGAAGAGGGAATGACCCCAACGATAGCATTTGCAGTCTCATGTTTCGTGCTTCCCGCGCACGGGGAAATCAGAAGAAGGAGGATTTCCATTGGTCCAAAAATTCGGGGGAACTATCATAATCATGTAAACGCTGATCGGATGGAAACCCCGAAAACAAATTGATCGTGCGTTTCGTTTCTTTATAGCGTTACAATTTTACGCCCACCCCATATCGTTTTATGCGCGTGTGATATTTTGTTGTGTGCCTTCCTCGTACAGTGGGTAGTGGTGGATACAGAGTACTGGTGTTACGGTATTGCCGAAAAGCGCTCCCATGGACACGGTTCCACTCACGGTGTTTTGAATCCCGATGGCCTGCCTTCACGAGTGGCTGGTTATGGCTTAGGTCAGCAGCGCATCACCTATGACCAGTTCGTTCGTCAAGGTTAAAAAGAAAGATTACCAAGGACTTGGAACAGGTTGCAGAATACATGGACGATGTAATCGTGTTCGATTCAGACCCGTCGGTCGGTCCACGTCAAAAGCAGCCGTGCCCTCTTCGAGCGACTACGCAATCACAACCTCAAGCTCTCTCCGTCGAAAGCCAGCCTCGGCGTAACGTACGCCGATTTCCTGGGTCATTCCATCTCGCCCGCGGGCGTGCGCCCAAACGCCGAGAACTAAATTTCGGTTTTTACTCTCATGCCCATGCCCCGCTATCCGTGACGCGTGACGACGATAGCGAGGTGGCACTTTTCGTCTGAAACGGTTTCTGAATCACGGGCCTCCCTAACCAAATTCGTCGGAAATAGGTCACTCTTTTGCATAATTTTCGTTGTGTACCTAGGGATCTCATGGGATTTTCCATCCGATACTTAGTCTAGTATAGCAGCTATATTCTTCTCCAAATCATTTTTAGGGAGAGGCGTTAAGCTCTTAATGTGAGCAATCCCAGCAAAAAAGCGGTGCACCTCTATCGTAGCACGCGTCTACCGAAACAAGTGAGCTCTCTCCCGGGAAGCCTTTCGAACTGCCGAAATTTCTGAAACATAAGTCCAAACGGATTCGAATAATCACCGCCCTCCTCA
Source organism: Undaria pinnatifida (assembly GCA_012845835.1). Taxonomy (NCBI): domain Eukaryota; class Phaeophyceae; order Laminariales; family Alariaceae; genus Undaria; species Undaria pinnatifida. Next base: position 7,451,878 of record JABAKD010000018.1, read on the forward strand.
AGAAGGGCGTCATTTTTTTGTTCACGCCGACCATGGAATCCATCGTGCGCGTGGCATGCTCGCAGAACCCACCGCTCCATCGGTCCTGGCCTTCCCCGATTGGGACGCCGTGGAGGACAGTCCCCGCTCTTGCCGGTTTACTGCTACGCCAGCATCGACGGTTTTGGTGCTACGCTTGAGCAGAAGCAGCCCGACGGCTCCGTGAGGTCCGTCGCCTTTGTTAGCCGCGCTACCCTCGACTCGAGAAGACAATTATATGTCATTCGATTTGGAAGCAGGTAGCATTGCTTGGGCGATCAAGCACCTTTGAGGCTACCTTTGGGGCACGAAGTTTCACATTTTGTCGGATGACAAGGCTCTGAAAAGTATCGGAAAAACGGGGATCGTAACGCGCGAGTCCAGCGGTTGCTTGAGCATCTCACCGCGTTCGACTACACGCCCGAGTACCGAAAGGACAGCGCAAAAGGTAATGCCGATTTCCGCTCACGGCTGCCATAACCTGTGACTGAGTGCGACAGCGGCAGTTCTAGTCACCTCAACAATGTAGACGATGAATCCATATACCTCGTCAGGGCTTACGGTCTATTCACCTCCATCAAATCGGTCCCCAGCAATGGCTTGGGTGGGCTGGTGCTCCAGCCCGATTGCGCCGTCATGGGTGGGCTCCCCCTTACCTCCACTGATATTGTCGAGTTTCGCACACACGGGCCACGTATAAGCACTGACGACCTCTCTGCTCCCACCGGGAGATTCGTCGCCCGTGTGTTTTCTGTCGTCTGTACCGATGATACGACCGCCTCGGCCGCGCACCATGTTGGTCTGCCGCCGGCGCCACTTTCACTCTTGTTTTCACGTTGCCTTTTCGGGCTACTTCGCTAGACCTACCCCCGCGGGCGGGCCCGAAAACCCCCTCCGAAGGCTTCAGCGGCACCTTCGAGGCGCATTTCAACTCGAACGCGCCGTAGAACAGCCGCGGTTGCCGGCGCCGCACAGCCTGCCGTTGATTATGGCTTCGGATCCCGCCAGTGTCCCCTGGTCATCTTCGACTCGGGGCGTTTCGCCGCCGCGCGTTCCGCGCCGTCCACCGCCTTTGGCCGTATCCCCGAGCGCATCTCGGGCCCCAATGCCTGTCCCGACGGTACCCATCCCATCCGACCGCGACCGAACGGAGCTCCGCTTTTAGGGTTCTCGATCCCTTCGAAGCCTCCCTCCGACCCGACGGCCGAAATTACACTCCCTCGGCGATGCTGCCGAATTACACTTTTGCGATTCTGCTGCGCGTTATCCGCACGCCCACTGGGAGAGGAAGCAACACACATGAAGCCTACGTGCTACGATGTTTCATCTCGAACACATTATTATCGGCCGGCCGTTAGCCCTGTCCGCCGAACTCTTAGCACATTTTCCCTCGCACCAGCGCCCCTCCTCCTCGGAGATTCAGGAGCTCGCAGGAAAATCCCGCCACTCCATACCGCCGACGATGACTGTATCCTCCTCGTCCGTAATCCAACCCCGGCCTCCTACTGCCTACGACAAGCGGAGTGCGTGGCGTGCCTTTTGGGGGGCGAACCTGTTCGTATTTACGTACCGTTACACGTGCTCCCTTGGATCATGCCAACCTGCTTTTCAACTACGGCCTGCCATCTAGGCACGTCACGTACACTTCGCATGCTCGAACGTTTCTAGTGGTGGATATGAATGAGCATATGCACCCGCTGGTGGTTTCGCCATTGCTTGAAATGCCAAGCGCGGAAGACACCGCAATTGACGGTTCGTTGGCCCATCATCTCGACGCCCCTCCCTCCGGGACCGGGCATCGCGGGAAGCGTGGACCGTTCTGGGCCACACTGCCGGTCACGCCTTGGGGTGACACTTATATATTGTTTTTCAACGACCGTTTTAGCCGCCGTGAGGACATGGTCGCCGTCACTGCCGCTGAATTTGTAGGGCCAACATCCTCATCGACTGATACACCCCCCTTTGAACGCTTCTCGCTTGTCTCGCTCAGCATCCATCCGCGTTCACGTCGAGGTGCCAAACGGATAAGGCAGGGCGAGGGGCGTTGTAGCCGCCCCCCGGAGACGGCGCTCGAACGAAGCGATTTGACCGAGAAATTCCAGTTCCGAGCATCCCATACTGAAGCCGAGACGAAAAAAAACTCCTGACCTGAAGAATGAAAAAAATTGATTATACATACAAGGGCTCCGCATGGGTGCCGCCATTCGCCGGCACCCATGCTCCGGGTAGGGCAGGGCAGCACTTCGAATTGTTCGATTCAATACTTGGTAGAGAAAAAAAAGTCACCACACAAAATTATAGTCTGCGCGTACAGTTGTAAGGTAATGCCAAGAGTTCGATATAGACGAACAATCATAATAATGTACTACTATTTAAGCTACCGTTTTGTTTGTGAATCCGATTCCGAGCTTTATTCATCAGATCTCGATGGGATAAATCCGAGCACACGCCGACTGATCCTTTAGTCTGGCGACGAAACGTGTCGAGTGTGTTTCTTATGATATTTTGTCTCGATCAAGCATCCGGGGCCAGTAGCGTGAGTTACCATGTCCGCTTCGTGTTCTCTTTGCAGCCACTGGGAGATAAGGCTGAGCCAGCTTTTGAAATATACAATGCATGATACAATAGTATCATCTTGATCCGAGCCTCCCAGATCGACTGTATGTGTGTTGTCTGATCGTGGAAAAACGTGCTGACGTTGTTCCACGGTGTAGATCGCTCACTTCTTGTAGATACAGTACGCGACTACAGCGCTTGCGATTTTGACAGCTAAGTATTTCAGACTTGAGTTTTATTAGACGAAAAATATATATCAGTTTTGCCTTATCGCTCATTGGACAGGATTCATACACAAAGTAGGCGTCACCCGGGCACGATAGGGGATCGGAATCCATCCACACATGATACCTCCCCGCACGGTGTGGAAATCCCAACCCCACCGGCTTTTTTTCTGATTGGCCATGGTTTGCATGTTGAGCCGGCTCCACCTCGGGAGGACATAGGATCCCATCCCGGGGAAGAGGTCGTTCCACATCGCTAAAACTTCCATCAACCGGGAAAGCAAACCGAGATTTCTCGGGTCAACACCACCCTGCACGGTGAGAAAACCCCAATCCCGTTGGCTAATCGCTGATTGGTTCGAGCTCCACTGCACTGTCCTAGGCGGATAGAGGCCCATCAATGGGGGGCATTTCCGTCGCACATGGGAAAGATAGGGTCCCATCCCCGATTCATGAATCCCCCGAATCTCTACGGCTCCAAAAACGCGGAAACAGTAACGATGACCTCCCGTGTTGACATCACTCCGCACGACGTGGAACCCCAACCATATTCGCTTACCGCTGATTGGCTGGGGCTCGGACATAAAAGCAACGTCACCATGGGAGGATGTAGAGTCCTGTGCCCGTTTCAGAAATCCTGACAAACCGGGGACGATATCCGATTTCTCCCGCGGGTCGACCCAGCCCCCCGCACGATTGTGCGACAACCATATGTTATCCACATTGGCTTATCGTTGAGTGGCTGTGCAGCTCTTAGAGCCAGGGACACCCGGGGAAGATGAAGACTAGCAAACGGGTGGGGGGCGTTTCGACGCACCCGATGAGGATAGGGCCGCATCGCCGTTCCAAAACTCCTTCCATACCCCATCAACGCCAACGAACCGAGGACGAAAACCGACTTCTCGACACCACACCGCACGGTGTGGAAGCCTTAGCTAGCTGAGGTTAGTATACAACGCCAGCACCACAGAACAGGGTCCAACCCCGGCTCAGAAACCCTTCAAGGAATTTTCAATTAAAAAAAATGGGGCAACTCGCGCTACTGTTCAATTTTTATTCGTATATCCCAACCCCGCGGTACGCGGACATTTCGTTTGACCCGCTGCCTCGATACCACCCCGCACAGTGCAACCCAACCTTCGATTGATCGGCTTGGCCGGGGTTCGTGGATAGAGGAAACTACCACTCGCTAAGAAGTTCAGCAAGTTCAATGACTACCATCTCATACTGGCCTGTGATTAGAGAAGTTGTACATGGACCAATTGCATAATGTACAGCAGTCGGTCCAGATCGAGTCGATCGGTGCAACTTGCTTGGGTATCGTATTATTACAGCAGCAGTAGTACACTTCACTTCTTTTCTTTATCCCATCCCATTTATTGTGATGCGCGCACTACTCTCGCCCTCCCAGTAGTATAACTCAGATCCGGGGTCATGTAGCGGACGCCTCTCCCCCCTCCTCACAACGGTACATGCCCTAGTTTTTATCGCGAAAATATTTCGGCATTGTCTTCCCTCGTCGATTCGTGTCGATTTGTTACTACCCACGCTGCTAGCCGATTTCAGCGGTTAGCTGATCCTTTTCGTCTCATTTATTTCTGCAAATAAATGAAGCCAACAAACCTCACAACGCGGTGATTATTTAACTCAATCAAGAACCGACGCTGGTACTAATAGTGTAATCCCACGAGACGACCGGGGCGACCGGCTCTATATCTCTCACTGTCCCGGTGGCGTATCAGGTTATCCTCGAGCGTGGTATAGATAGGTCTATTTCGTGAGTTCGAATCCCCCTGAGTGCGTACTCGTATATATTTTCGTGGGGCTTTTTTTGTGTACTAATTGACTTGCGGAAAGCGCGAGAGCGTGAGCTCGCAACACTCGATGAAAAATCGACGATCAGTGGGTGCTGAACCCTATGCGCCAACATTAATGAAGGCAATAACCGGAAGGGGGGGAGAGGGACGACATCTGTGATTACGGCTTGTATGTCCAGAAGCTGGAAAGTAGAAGTGTGCCAAAAAAACAACCCTACTGGTGGAAGAGATGATCAACCAGCAATCAGCATCAAGGAGCACGTCAAGCAAGTACGAAGCAACCCGAGATTATTTGTCAGTTACGTACCAACACGACCGCTTGCACTTGACCGGCAAACCATCACACACAGCAACGGAGTCAGGGACCACAGCAACGACAAAGCACACCGCCTATATTTTATACTAATATTTCAAGGACGTCAGCCGTGAGTTCGACGAATTTCCGGTCAATTTCTCCAAAACGTCTTCTCGGATAAAAATAACATCAAACGCGTACGATGCGATACGGGACGAACGCTTTCCACTCTGTGGTTTCTTCGGTGGATACTGTCGACTTACTACGACCTTCGCGTGGCGCAGCTTAACTACAGGAGGAACAATTATTTTTCCCCTTGTTTTTTGTGTCGAAAATATATGGTACACCCTCGCTCCATGCCATAAAATATGTCACAGACAAAAAGCATATTGTGTGTGAAATAGAGCATCGCTGTGTGCGGTCGGTGTGGTCTTACTCGTACGTGCTTGTATTGCTTGCACGAGATTACAAACCATGTCGATTTGTCCGAACTTATATAGTACCACCCTCGAGGCCCCGGGGACGCAGCTACTCGCAATGCTGCTGTGTGGCTTTTTCTGGGGCAGTAACCGTAACCACTACTACCTCCTTCTCGTTTTAGTCATGCGTCCACTTGCCACGTCTATATCCATGTATGTACGTGTACCTACCGAAATTCAATAAATAAACGCACTACTATGATACCTACCGCAGTACTGTGGGAAATGTTTTTACAGTAAATATTATTTGTTTTGGGACAAAATATGACACCAGTTTGCAAATAATGTCTTGCCAAGTTTGATTTTATCAACCTCTCCGTACATACATCAAGATGCGAATAATGACTGGAGAGTACCGTTCAAAATACATTTTTTGCACGCTTCTCGCTTGTTGTCTCGCTCAGCGTTCATCCGCGTTCACGTCGAGGTGCTGAACGGATTGACCAGCAATAACAACAGTGAGTAGCCAGCGCAATTCTTGCAACCAAACAACAAAGCGTTCGAAACACCACTACCTTAATAATCACACCTATCTTTAGAGGTGCATCCACGTTTCGTTTGTAGGGATAAATATACATGGAATCAGTGTGGGATATTTATTATGCGATCCTGAAAGACGGATCGTTGAAATTGGATCAATATACGGAACGACTCTTTGGAGCGGCGACGAAAAAGACTGACAAAACATTGTTTCTCGTACTGCGATTTTTAATAGCGACTACTCCGTTCGTTGTTGTTTTTTTTTTTTTTTTTTTTTTCGTGGTCTGGTTTGTTTTGTTGTGTTCTCGTACCCGGTTCGCCAGCATTTCACTTGCTACATACCTCGATCGATTGCGATTGCTTGGTTTACTCTGTCTCACAGTCTGTGACCACATACAAATAAGTTGTTTCTCTCTAAGATGAAGAATCGGCACGCACACTGGGTGTAATGGTGTCGTTGAGTAGGGAGCGACCCCCCTCGAAGACAACGAACGCTCGAACAAGGCCTCGAACAAAGGTATTTAACCGTGAAATCTGATATCGAAAAGCAACGACATAGCAGTCGATCGACAATAGGCCAAAGCCTTCGAGATGTGCCCATGAAAAACATGCCGTGGGGACGAAATAAGAAGCAAATTTGGAAATGATGCCAACTTGGAAATAAATATTTTCCCGTATGTTGTTTTCGTTCAAGCTCTGCTTACTATGCCAAGATCTGCTTATGCCAAAATCCAAGAATAGCTCGGGCATATACTGCCCAAAATGCAAAATTTTGCGCACTTCTCGCTTGTCTCGCTCAGCCTGCGTACCCGATCCCGGCCAGGTGCGGAACGGATACGGCAGGGCGAGGGGCGTTTGGACCGCCCCCCGAGGACGTGTTTCAATCGTTCAAGCCCTGCAGACGTCAATCAAAACAAACAAACGCTCAAGCCCTACAGAGGTCAAGCAAAACAAACGCTCGAGAGTATGCCACCGCAAAATTCGAAACAGTAGCAACTACCGTTTGGAAATTATGCCAATTTTTGTAAATTATCCAGGCGCTGCAAACGTTATTATGAGATACAACCGAAGTCGCAAGATTGCCTCCTCGACATGCGGTATTTTTGCAACTTCTCCCTTCCTTGTCTCGCTCAGCATCCATCCGCGTTCACGTCGAGGTGCCCACCGGATAAGGAAGGGCGAGGGGCGTTGAAGCCGCCCACCGAAGCCGGCGCTCGAACAAAGTTATTTGACCGAGAATTACAGTTCCGCGAATCGCATACTTAGGCCGAGACGAGAAAACACTCCAGACCGAATCCTCGAAACAAAGAATGATTTTATATACATGTACAAGGGCTCCGCATGGGTAGGGCAGGGCAGCACTTCGAATTGATCGATTCAATACTTGGTAGAGTAAAAACGTCACCACACACAATCACAGTTTGCGTGTACAGTATGTAAGGTAATGCCAAGAGTTCGATAGAGATTAACAATCATAACAGTACCACTACTTCGTAATAATAGCTACCGTTTCTTATGTGAATCCGATTCCGAGCTTCATTCATCAGATTTCGATGGGATAAATCCGAGCACACGCCGACTGACCGTTTAGTCTGGCGACGAAACGTGTCGAGTGCGTTTCTTATGATAGTTTTACTCGGTCAAGCACTCGGGGCCAGTAGGGTGACTGACCATGTCCGCTGCGTGTGATTAGAAAAGTTGTGCATGAACCAACTGCATAATACAACAGCAGTCAGTCCAGATCGAGTCGATTGGTGCAACTTGCTTGGGTATCGAATTATTACAGCAGCAGTAATACACTTCACTTAGTTTCTTTTTCCCATCCCATTCATTGTGATGCTCGCATTACTCTCGCCCTCCCAATGCAGTAGTATAACTTCAATCCGGGGTCATAGGGCGGGCTTCTCTTCCCCCTCCCCACCACGGCACCTGCCCTAGTTTTATCGCAAGAAGAATTCAGCATTTTCTTGCCTCGTCGATTCGCGTCGATTTGTACCTACCCACGCTGCTAGACGGTTTCAGCAGTTATTTGATCCATTTTTTCCCATTTATTTTTGCAAATACATGAAGTCAACAAAGTTCACAACGGTGGTTTCTCAACTCAAGGACCAACGCAAGTATTAATAGTACTAGTATTCGAGTGTAACCCCGCTAGACTACCGGGGCGACCGGCTTTATATCACTCACTGCCCCGGTGGCGTATCAGGTTTATTCTCGAGCCTGGTATAGGTCAGCTTCGTGAGTTTTAATCCCCCCGAGTGAGTGCGTAGTCGTACAAATTTTCGTCCTGTGCACTAATTGACTTGCGGAAAGCGCGAGAGCGTGAGCTAGGAACACTCGATGAAAAATCGATGATCAGTGGGTGCTTAACCCTATCTATGCGCTAAAACAAAATAAGGCAATAACCGAGGGAGTGAAGGGAAGGACGACACCTGTGACCACGGCTTGTATGTCCAGAAGCTGGAAAGTAGAAGTGTGCCAAAAAAGAAAAATCACTACTGGTGGAAGAGATGATCAACCAGCAATCAGCAGCAATAAGGAGCACGTCAAGTACGAAGCAACACAAACTTATTTGTCAGTTACGTACCAACACACGACCGCTTGCACTTGACCGGCAAACGATCACAGCAACGGAGTAAGGGACCACAGCAATACACAAAGCACGCCATCCTACTGTCTACTTACCACCACCTTCGTGTGACGCAGCTTAACAGCAGGAGGAGGAACTTGCATAATACAACCCTCGAGGCCCCGGGGACGCAGCCACTCGCAATGCTGCTGTGTGTCTTTTCCTGGCGCAGTAATCGTAATCACTACTATCTCATCCTCATTTAGTCATGCGTGCGCTTGCCACGTCTATATTAATGTATGTATGTACGTGTACCTTCCGAAATTCAATAAACAAATGCACTACTATGATCCCTACCGCAGTGCCAGGGGGATTTTTTTACAGTAATTTTATTACTTGCTTCGGCACAAAATATGACGCCGATTTTGAAGTAATGTCTTGCCAAGTTTATTTTGTCAACCTCTCCATACATCAAGATCCGAGGAAAAACTGGAGAGTACCGTTCAAAATACAAAATTTTGCGCGCTTCTCGCTTGGACGGCGGCCTTCGAACAAAGTGATTTGACCGAGAAATGGTACATCACTGCCCACTGAGCTACACTGTATCACTTGACTCAGTCGCTCAGTGGGTAGTGCTACTACATATATATGTTAAACTGCCAAAATAACCATCCATAATGCCGTCAGCGCGCACGCTTGAAAAATACACATATATATGAAGTCGGTAAGAATCGAACGCACGACACATAGCATTACCCAATGCTGTCACTTGACTCAGTAACCCTCACATGAGTGGGTTATGCAATATATACATATGTTTTCCAGTTCGTTAATTAATTATCACCGACTTCGTAAGAGCAATTTCTGGAGCTATTCTCTCTCCACGTGCTACAACAGCAGTTAGTAGTACTCAGAAGAACACTAACAACTATCATAACCATTCATCACGTCTCCAGCGCGCACGCTCCTGAATACCAAATATGATCTGGGTGAGAATCGTACTCACGACACATCCTTCGTCGGTTATATATCACAATACCCACTGAGCCGAAAGGAAAGAACACACGGCAATAGTAGCTACGATGAGGCATGCGCGTGGAGGCGGCCATCAAAAAAGTATCGTCAGGACGTAATTTAGATGCCAATTTGGAATTGCAGGTTGTCCGACGTTGTTGTACGTTATTGTTGGCGCATATCCTATACCGGTAAATATTTTATCAGATATATTATTTTTTCATGTGCGTATTCACCCGACGAAGTTATACACATTCTTTGCAACTCCTCCTGCAGAAGTTATTTGCATGATAAGGTTGCGAAAAAGAACGGTTTTGAGCCTATCTATTTCAGGTTGACGTGCTGACCAAGCGCGCTCAGAATGAGAAACATTTCAACAGCACCAAACACAACAATATAAAAAGACGAATTAGAGCGATCTACTACTGGAACAACACGCGTTCTTCTGGACGTATCATGTTCGGCTTGCAGCCTTTCTAATCTTCTTGCATCGCGTCCTTCACAACTACTCCCAATTTCCCATGTTTAATTCGTTCAAGCCCTGCAGACGTCAAGCTAAACAACCGCAATTCGGCTAGTTACTTGCGTAGTAGGTCGTGCCAAAAAGCTTGGCCTATTGGGTCAAAGCCTACTAACCAAGCTCGCAATTATTTACGCGGTCGCAATTCGGCTGGTCATTTGCATCATGTACGTTATCAAGGGATTTTTTTTTTTGTGAAGGATGTCCATCTAATTTTGCTCCCTAAACAAAGTTGTATGCCCGCCTTCGTTGCCGGCCGTACGGAACCTTTCGCAGATGTCGTAGTATGTGCATTCGTCTACGAAAAGCACGTCATCGCTCACGCATTATTTTTTTACTTCTTTTTGTAGGTTGTCCATCGTTGTTGTACGTTGTTGTTGGCGCGTACCCTATTATTATTTTACCAGGTATCATTTCTTCATGTGCGTATTCACCCGACAAAGTTATACACATTCTTCACTAGTACAACCCCTGCTGACGATTTCGAACCTATGTCAGGTTGTCGTGCAGACCAAGCACGCTTGAAATGAAAAACGCTTCAACAGCACCAAACGAAATAATAGAAGAGAACGAATTAGAGCGATCTACTTTTACTGGTATAATGACACGCGCTCAAGCCCTGCAGACGTCAAGCAAAACAAACGCTCGAGAGAATACCACCGCGAAATTCAAAACTTTGGCAACTACCTAACGTTTGGAAACGATTCCAATCCTGGAAAATCCAGACGCTGCAGACGTTATTGTAAGATACCAGGTACAGCCTAAGTCGCAAGATTACCTCACCAAAATACAGTATTTTTGCAACTTCTCCCTTGTCTGGCTCAGCATCCATCCGCGTTCACGTCGAGGTGCCCAACGGATAAGGAAGGGCAAGGGGGGTTGGAGCCGCCCTCCGAAGACTTTTGCATGTTTCATTCGTTCAAGCCCTGTGTACGTCAATCAAAACAAGCAAACGCTCAAGCCATGCAGACGTCAAGCAAAACAAACGCTCGAGAGAATACCACCGCAGAATTCAAAACTTTAGCAACTACCCACCGTTTGGAAATGATGCCAATTTTGAAAATTATCCAGACGCTGCAGACGTGTTATTGTAAGATACAACGGAAGTCGCAAGATTACCTCATCAAAATGCAATATTTTTGCAACTTCTCCCTTCCTTGTCTCGCTCAGCATCCATCCGCGTTCACGTCGAGGTGCCCAACGGATAAGGAAGGGCGAGGGGCGTTGGAGCCGCCACCCGAAGACTTTTACGCATTCGAGTCGCCCCCCGAAGACTTTTACGTGTTTCATTCGTTCAAGCCCTGCAGACGTCAAGCAAAACAAACAAGCGCTCCAGCCCTGCAGAGGTCAAGCAAAACAAACGCTCGAGAGTATGCCACCGCAAAATTCAAAACAGTAGCAACTGGGAATGATGCCAATTTTGTAAATCATCCATGCGTTGCAGACATTAAGATACAACCAAAATCTCCGGAATTCTCCTCGACATACATGCGGTATTTTTGCAACTTCTCGCTTGTCCCTCGCTCGGCATCCGTCTGCGTTCACGTCGATGTGTGGAACGGACACGGCAGGGCGAGGGGCGTTGGAGCCGCCCCCCGAAGACGGTGCTCGAACGAAGCTATTTGACCGAGAATTCCAGTTCCGCGAATCGCATACTTAGGCCGAGATGAAAAAAATCTCCTGACCGAATCCCTGAAACAAAGAATGATCTTATATATATATGTATATATCCGTGCTGTATGTAGCCCAAATTACCCCCCACCCGCCCAACGCCCCCTCCTTCCCCACTCCCCACCAGAGTAATAAGCACTACCAGGCAACAACTGATGTCACCTCATTATCTATCTAGCCATCCATGCCGTAGCTCCAATTCACTTCCGCCACCCCCCCCCCCGCCCTCCCCCCCCTCTTTTTGTTTCCCCCGCTCCCTCTTGTTCAGACGCCCCACCTAAAAACGAAATCAGCCAGAGTAACAATTACTACCGCACAGTTGATATCACCTCATCATTATCTTTCTAGCCATCCATGCTGTAGCTCCAATTCGCCCCCCCCCCCCCCGCAACGCCCCCTCCTTCCCCACCACCCGCACCATCGTCTAGACCTAGCACCACGCGTATAGCAAACCCCTACATCTATGCGACATAAAGCTGTTGGAAATCCCCTTCACCCTCCCCCCCCCCGCCCCTTCAAACACTCCGCCTTCTCCTCACTGGTTGTACGACTTGCAGAATATATTCTCGTACATGATATAAACTGATGAATTCCTTCCACAACCGTAACATTTGTTCCCTCAAAGGATTTATTTATATTTTCCGCGCACAGATTGAGTTTACCCACCAGTTCCCCCCCCCCCCCCCCCACCCGCTTCCCCGCTCTCTCTTGTTCAAACCCAGGCCCCCACGCTCTTAAAAACTCTGCGCTCCCCTCACCGGTTGTACGACTTACAGGATACACTTACTTGATAACCTGGTGCATTTCCTTCCACAGCCATTCAGATTTTGTCCCCTTTAAAAACGAGTTTTACAGTTCCGCGCACAGACTGACTAAGAATATCATAATTATGATTATTATGATCATTATGATTATTATCGCTAGTATTATTATTATCATCATCATTGTTATTCTTCGTATTATTATTATTATTATTATTATTATTATTATTATTATTATTATTATTATTATTATTATTATTATTATTATTATTATTATTATTATTATTATTATTATTATTATTATTATTATTATTATTATTATTATTATTATCATTATTATTATTATTATTATCATTATTATTATCATTATTATTATTATTGTTATTGTTATTATTATTATTATTGTTGTTATTATTATGATGATGATTATTACTATACTTATTATTATTTTATAATAATACAAAGAATATATAGACTACACTATACTAAAAAATACAGTACTGTACTACACGTTTATTATTATTGTTGTTATTATTGTATCATAGCACCTAATACTAATATTATTGTCATTGTTATTGTTGTTATTTCATCACATAGCACGCAAAAAAAAATGTCCGCGTCTTCACGTTAAAAACGAAATGGCTCCAGGGCCAAAAAAGAAAGACGACAAACACCACGACGACTGCACGCAAGGTTTATATCCGCCCACGTTCTGGGGGGAGGGGGGGGGCATTGCAGTGGTTACCATTGCAGTGGTTACCCTCGAATGCTGCTATTAATAGAAGAGTTGGTTCTGGGGTTCGAATCCCACGTGGGTCGGACTAATGAGAATATCTCCAAAAGAAGAAGAAGAAAAAAAGGAAACCACTTACTTACTGCTGAGAGCGCCTAGCAGCGTGGGTACCTAGTCAGGTGTAATTCGATGCGAGTCTCGACGAAAGGGAAGAAACAGCTGAATAGGAGTCTTCTCGGGATAACCATACACGAAGTAGACGCGTACCCTGCTAGACTGTTGGGGAGAGGGGAGAAGAGCCGGCTTTGTGTCCCCGAATCTGAGTCACTTTTAGGGAGGGAGAAAAAGCTATAAAATTGCCAAGATAGTACAAGGGATGAGCACAAAAAATAAGGAACTGGTATGATACAACGGCCCCTATATAAAGGACTGACGAAGTCGTCTCATCCTTCAACTCGTTGTATTTCATGGAATTTTAATATCAATCCTATTTGGAAATCTATTATTTCAGACGCAGGCAAAAACCGAGTGCACATATCGTACTGCAAGAACAATACTACACATTAGACGCGCGTGCTACGATTATCGATAGAGGTTGCACTTATTGGCTAAATCATTTATTTACTGAACGACGGGGCTCCTCAACCTGAAACGGTTGAAGTACTCAAGTATGTCTTTTTTACCCATGATGCCATGGGTCTGTTCATCAGGGATGCACTACGAGTTTCCTCAATGGCAGTTATTGGATGGGGTGTCTATATAGAGTTCCTACTCACGTTACCTAGACTTTAGGCGACAACGCTTTGCGAAACACCTTACAAGCACTTCATCCAATCTTGAGGCACTGCACAAAAAAGTTTAGGGACAACGTGGTTGCTTGCACATTAGAGTGGAAAATCTACCATTAAGTCAGTTCTAAGGGTCCATGTCGTCCTCCCCACCCCCCCCAGCGTGCACGTAGAAAAACACGCATCGCCTCCTCAATGTCGCAAAACCTTTACAGTATTGACCTTAATTTTAGGCGATAACGCTTTGCGACACACCTTCAAAGCATTTCACCCAATCTTAAGGGACTGCACAAAAAAGTTTAGCGACAACGTTGCTTGCACAATAGAGTGGCAAATCTATCATGCAGCGGTCCTAAAAGCCCATACCCCCCGGCCCCCCCCAGCGTGCACGTAGAAAAACACGCATCGCTTCCTCAATGTCGCAAAACCTTCAAAGTACTGATCTTAATATTGGGCGATAACGCTTTGCGACACACCTTCGAAGCATTTCACCCAATCTTAAGGGACTGCACAAAAAAGTTTAGCGACAACGTTGCTTGCACAATAGAGTGGCAAATCTATCATGCAGCGGTCCAAACAGCCCATACCCCCCCGCCCCTCCCAGCGTGCACGTAGAAAAACACGCATCACCTCCTCAATGTCGCAAAACCTCCAAAGTACTGATCTTAATATTGGGCGATAACGCTTTGCGACACACCTTCAAAGCATTTCACACAATCTTAAGGGACTGCACAAAAAAGTTTAGCGACAACGTTGCTTGCACAATAGAGTGGCAAATCTATCATGCAGCGGTCCAAACAGCCCATACCCCCCCGCCCCCCCCAGCGTGCACGTAGAAAAACACGCATCACCTCCTCAATGTCGCAAAACCTTTAAAGTACTGATCTTAATATTGGGCGATAACGCTTTGCGACACACCTTCAAAGCATTTCACACAATCTTAAGGGACTGCACAAAAAGTTTAGCGACAACGTTGCTTGCACAATAGAGTGGAAAATCTATCATGCAGCGGTCCAAACAGCCCATACCCCCCCCGCCCCCCCCTGTGAGCACGTAGAAAAACACGCATCGCCTCCTCACCGACGCAAAACCTTTACAGTACTGATCTTAATATTGGGCAATAACGCTTTGCGACACACCTTCAAAGCATTTCACACAATCTTAAGGGACTGCACAAAAAAGTTTAGCGACAACGTTGCTTGCACAATAGAGTGGCAAATCTATCATGCAGCGGTCCAAACAGCCCATACCCCCCCGCCCCCCCCAGCGTGCACGTAGAAAAACACGCATCGCCTCCTCAATGTCGCAAAACCTTTAAAGTACTGATCTTAATTTTGGGCGATAACGCTTTGCGACGCACCTTCAAAGCATTTCACCCAATCTTAAGGGACTGCACAAAAAAGTTTAGCGACAACGTTGCTTGCACAATAGAGTGGCAAATCTATCATGAAGCGGTCCAAACAGCCCATACCCCCCCGCCCCTCCCAGCGTGCACGTAGAAAAACACGCATCACCTCCTCAATGTCGCAAAAACTTTGAACTCCCGACCTTAAGTTTGGGCGATAACGCTTTGCGACACACCTTCAAAGCATTTCACCCAATCTTAAGGGACTGCACAAAAAAGTTTAGCGACAACGTTGCTTGCACAATAGAGTGGCAAATCTATCATGCAGCGCTCCTAAGGATCCATGCCGCCAACTCGCGTTTCTTTTTCACAAAGCATTCAGCTTCATAGAAACACGCCAATCAGACGAAATCTCGACAGGGGCTATAGCCTATCACGGGCGTATCACAAACCACCTCAACTTTTCGATACATTTTCCCCACGGACGTACGTCGGTCCAACACGCGATACCGCACCGCACCGCACCTCCTCCGGCCTAGCTGATACGTCCATCCAAACATCGGAGCTTGTCATCAGATGCGGCCTCCCTTTCTTCCTCATTTTCGTATAACCTAGTCCCCCCCCCACCCCCTCACTCTCTCCTTCCTTCCTTCCTGTATATTTTAGCCTTCCTTTTTTCTCCACCCTTCCATATCTCCCTCCCTCCCCCTCCCCCCCCCCCCCCCCCCCCCCCCCTCCCTTCCCTCCTTTTCTCACCCAAGGCAGCGGCGCTTCAAGCTACAGTAAGGGTCCCCTAACAAGGCGGTCTGAATAAGGCGATATCTCGATACAAGGCGGTCGAAATCGCTTGGAACGACCAGGGAATTGCACTCAAAACCCGGCATGAATAGTGCGGCGCCTCCCAATAACGCGGTCACAGCACACCATCGCCTTACTGGGAGACTCTTACCGAAACGCAGTCTATACCAGTAAGCGTCGGCACAAACAGCAGCAGCTCGAGGTTGACCGGCGATGACGACGCGCGGGTAAACCACAACATTAAGGCACCTCCTCCCCAGTGAATCGCCCGCGGTACCTCCTGCCGCGGCGCTCCGCCAGAGAAGCTTGCAGCCCATACATGTCCAGCTTCGCCGAGGCACCCCAGTGAGTCGCCCGCGGCACCTTCTGCCGCGGCGCCTTCACCACAGAAGCTTGCAGCCCAATACACGTCCGGCTTCATCTAGGCCTCCCAGTGAGTCGCCCGCGGCACCTTCTGCCGCGGCGCCTTCGCCAGAGAAGCTTTGTGCCGATACACGTCCGCCAGCAACACTTCCGGTGCTCTCGGCATTCCCCATACGGCTTAAGCTGTAGTTTAGCAAGTCCAACGCGCCCATCCCCTGCCCCCGTTCACCGGCAACGCCTCCGTCGAGCACTGCAGCGGTGGTAAAACGTTGTAGCGCCAGGCGCGGTACCGTCGACAGCGGAAAACTCCCCGAAGATGTCGAAAGAAGTGCGATACTGCCGCCGATTCGGCCCTGTTGAAGCCGCGGTGCTTGCCCGAGATGCCAAAAAAAAAACATCCGCAGCAGATGCGATGACCTCTGCAACTTCCAGGCCGTCTTACCTCGTTTCCTGCCCACCATCCCCGCCTAGGCCCCTGCCCAATCTCCACGCCGCACCACCCTCGGCAACTCAACCAGTGCTACCACCTTCACCTCCACCAACACCACCATCGCCCCCAAATGCTACACCATCATCGACACCACCATCCCTATTCTCCATCAATCACTCCACCGCATAACCCCCACTGCCTGACAGCTCATCGTCCGACCATAGGGGATCGCCAGACTCCCCAAACGACGCCAAAAACGGCCAGCTAACATCACGACGCCGTAGGGCCTCCGAGTCAACCCTGGACTGTTCTTCAAGTCGGCCACCGTCAGCGTCGATCGGCCCTTGTCCCAGAGCTTGACAGAGGTCATCCAACGAGGCGACCAAGTCATCTTGAGCATCAGCGCCTTCACCGGAGAAGCTTTCAGGCAAAGCACGTCCACCAGCAACACTTCCGGTGCTCTCCACGCTCTCATGGCTGAAGCTGTACTCCAACGAGTCCGAGACACCCGTCCCAGGTCCCCCTTCGCCGGCTATGTTCCCATCTGCGTCGAGCACTGCAGCTGCGTCGGCAGCGTTAGCGTTGGGCGGGGTATCCTCACGCACGGTAGCGTCGGTCGCGGTAGCGTCTGCCCCGGGAGATTCCGCGGAAAGGTCGAAGGGCGAAGATGCCAAGGGTTCGATCCTGATGAAGTCGGGCTGCCAGGCGCAGTAGTCAGAACTTCCATCCGCAGGGGACTCGAGGCCCGCCGCTAAATTCAGGTCGTCCGACAGTTCATCGTCCGACCATAGGGGATCGCCAGACTCCCCAAACGACGCCAAAAACGGCCAGCTAACATCACGACGCTGTAGCGCCTCCGAGTCAACCCTAGCCTGTTCCTCAAGTCGGCCACCCTCAGCGTCGATCGGCCCTTGTCCCAGAGCTTGACAGAGGTCATCCAACGAGGCGGCCAAGTCATCTTGAGCATCAGCGCCTTCACCGGAGGAGCTTTCAGCCGAAGCCCGTCCACAAGCAACACTTCCGGTGCTCTCCACGCTCTCATGGCTGAAGCTGTACTCCAACGAGTCCGAGACACCCGTCCCAGGTCCCCTTTCACCGGCTACGCTCCCGTCTGCGTCTAACACTGCAGCTGCGTCGGCAGCGTTAGCGTTGGGCGGGGTATCCTCAGGCACGGTAGCGTCGACTGTGGTAGCGTCTGCCCCGAGAGACTCCCCGGAAAGGTCGAAGGGCGAAGATGCCGCGGATTCGACCCTGATGAAGTCGGGCTGCCAGGCGCAGTAGTCAGAACTTCCATCCGCAGAGGACTCCAGGCCCAGCGCAAAGTCTAGACCGTCACGCTCCCCTCGATCCCTCTCACTTCCCACACCATCACCATTGCAAGACGACAACTCTCCTGGCGAAGGTGCTCCGTCTGCCAACCGCCCCCCCCTCTCGCACGACACGGACAATAGATCATCACCGTCCCCCTCCACCAAGGATTCCTTCTGTCCCGCACCCCCACCCCCTCCACATTCATCCTCCTCAGTCCAAGGTCCCTCCCTCTCTGCCAATACAGAGTCTTCCCTAGAGCCTCCCCGGCCAAACGCACCTGCCGCAGTCTCAAACAAGTTCTCCACCGGCGGCAACAACTCTCCTGACGAAGGCGCTCGATTTTCAGACCTTCCCCTCTTCACGGGTGAGACAGAGGATACCCCCCCCCTCGACCACGTCTCCCCCACGGTGACCGCCGCCGCCCCTGCGCCCTCCACGTCGGCCCCCTCTCTCTCCGCCGCCGCGTCGGGTCCCAGGTTTGTGTTTCCTTCCAACACGTCCAACGACGACGATAACTCTCCAGGCCAGGCTAATCCGTCTGTAGACTCCTCGCTCCTCTCGGACAAGACAGATAAACCTTCACCCTCCCCCTCCTCCACCACGACGGGAACCCAGGCATCCGAGGACTCCGAGCCCGATGCCAGCCAGTCTGCCCCTACTACGTCCGAGCCCACCTCGGAAGCGACGGACAATGCACCATCTACCTCCCTCCCTCCCTCCCCCTCCTTTGCTTCCTCCATATAAACCGCGGAAGGTTTCGCACCTACAACCTCTGCCCCCGCTCCCCTCCCCCCCACTCCCACCCCCTCCTCGCTCCCCATGTTGCCTGGCTCAGAAGAGAGAGCCACGCTGCCGGAGTCAGTAACACCACCAGGCCACACAATGGTATCGCTGCTCTGCTCATCCGACGATTCCCCTGCCTCCTCAACAGAATCGTAGTAGCAATCGATCGGCGCACCCTCGACCCCGCCACCGCCACCGCTACCAGCATCACCACCACCACGACCATTGCCGCGACTGCCGCTGTCACCTCCCTCGCGGGGACCACCCCCCCTCCCCCCTGGCGACGTATACGCGGCTGCCGGGCGGCCGAGGCAGGGACCCTCTCTCTCCTTCACCGTCAAGCCAGACGAAGACCTCAAAATCCCATGCTCCCCACCTTCCGGCAAAGTTTCTCCCTCAATCGCAGCCGGCCCCGCTGCCGCCGCCGCAGCCGCCGCCGCGTCCCCCCCCGACAGCGGCCTAGCGTAAGCCGATGCGGGAGCAGTGTAGCCGCTTCCGGTGGCGGAAGCAGCGCGCTGCCTAAGATCGAAGCCGTTCCTGCCCATGCCCACGTCATCACCCTGCATAGAGGAGTCGTCGTCGTCAGGCTTCAAGCGGTCGTCCCTTTCCACCGTGGCCTCCACGAGCGCATTGCGCGTGTCCGAGGGTATCTCCCGCCCTTCTCCTCGTCCTCCCGCGGCGGACTCGCCATCCGCACTTGCTGATGCCCCCCCCCTGACCGTCCTGGTCATGTCCGGGGCGTGACCCACGGCATGAACACTATCCTGCACCACCACCGTCGCCCCAGACCCCCACCCCGCCTCCGCCCTCGCGATCAGGGCGGAGACAGCCTTGAGATAGTTCCCAACCTATGTGATAATGGCGGGAAGGTGAGAAGGAGACGCGTGGAGAGAGAGACGAGGTTGCGTATTTTACGGCGTTCGAAAACAAGAGATACAAAACATATAGACCACTATTTTCCTACTGCATTTATTTGCAACATAAACTCCAACTAGTTTGCTCCGGACACACACCCCCGCCAGCGCCGGTGCCAGCAACCTGCTGGGTTTCGTATTTGGCCAGTGGAAAACCCGGTGCATTCGTTTATGATACTCCAGCTCTGCGTGCTTACGTGGTGACAACAACCCTTTAGCACGCATCATACCGCTTACCGCACGTCGCATCTGTCAAGGGTCTCCCGAGGGACACCTCAAGAGAATGCACCGCGAGTCGAACCATGCAGCACTGTCTACGCACCCCCCACCCCCTCCTGTGCGGCAACAAAACGCCGGCGAAAATAAAATAACCGGCGGAAGGAATATATACACGAGCAAAATTACCGCATTTCAGAATATGCCTCTCCAAGAAAGGAAAATGAAAATGGGAAGAATGAATGTAAGCTTACCACCGTATCCGCCAGCCGCGATTTCCTGACGCAGTTGCTGGTCTTGGCGTGGCTCTCGATGTGGCCTCGGTCGCTGCTGCAGACTGACTCGCTACCCACGTCTTCTAGAGTTGCAGCTGCTGCGGCGGCTGATGCTGGTGCTGGTGCTGCTGGTGCTGCTGGTGCTGCGCACCCACCTCCTTCTCCAGCTGCTGTCACTGGCAGTTGACCATCACCATCAACAGCGCCACTGCCGCCATCACCACCGCCAACGCGACCACCACGGCGTCCGCCCCCGCCGCCATCGATTCCACCGCGGCTTCCGCTACCGCTACCACCGCTACCGCTACCGCTACCGCCGCTTGCCGCTAGCAGGGAGTGGCCCAACGCCGTCGGTTCTTCCCAAGCGGCTTCCAAAGCAGCGATCGCATTCATGCACACCTTTGTACACGCCGTCGTCGCCGCTTCTATCAGTGCATCGACTGATCTCCTTCTGCTTCCAAGCGGCCGTGTTGTGGTTCTCGCGGAATCCTTTGGCTCCGCCTCCGACGCCCAGCACTCGACCGCGCCACCTTCCGCGACTGCCGCCTCCGTCTCTGCCGCAACCGCCACCGATGCCGACCGATGTCCCGAAGCGGGCGACGGGGGGCGCGTTGGCACCGGCGACAAGCACCGGGGGGGCGGCTGCTGGTCTTGGTCGGACAATTCACGCTCGGACACGTCATTTTCAGACAACACGTCGTGAGACAACGCTGTCGTGGCGCCGGTGGCACTGGCGACGGTGCGAGAGGAGCTGTGCAGTTGGCGACAGCGCTCAGCGGAGGCCGTCGGCCGGCTCTGCAGGAGAGAACCACGCCGGGCAGAATGGTTCCCCTTCCCATTCCCGATCCCGGCTCCACTCCCGTTTCCCTTTCCACTCCCGTTCCCACTCCCGTTCCCAGTCCCGTTCCCATTCCCATTCCCGATCCCATTCCCGATCCCATTCCCGATCCCATTCCCGATCCCACTCCCAATCTCATTTCCATGCCTGTTCCCAATCCCATCTCCATGCCCGTGCCTACTCCGGTCTCTACACTTGTCCGGCGCTGGGGCAACAGCAAATACCTCCTCGGTCGCCATAGCCCTAGCAGGGGAGTGCACCGCATCCACAACTACCTCCTCCGTTGCGGGGAGCAACGCCTCCACGTCGACACAGCCGCTCACCGCCATCGCCCTCGCAAAGTCGACCGTTTCGCGGTTGCCGCTGCCACCGCCGCCCCCGCCGCGACAGGTCTGAGACCTGTCAGCGCAAAAGGCAGGCCCCGCAGAACGTAAGGACCCACCCTGCGCAGAGCTCAACGTTTTTTTCCGCTGCAAGGGGTGCCGCCACCACTGGCCGTATTGAAGCAGCGGAACGCGTCGAGACCTTGCGACCTGTCTCGTGGTTGGTCAACGCGGAGCGGGTCTCCGTCACTCTCTCGGCCGTCAACGGGCGGGTGGCTGGGGAAGCCACCGGAGCAACAGAA
>JABAKD010000018.1:7478700-7510046 GCA_012845835.1 Undaria pinnatifida
CCTACCCCTTCCACTACCCAGCCTCCCCAACCCCAAAACCCCTCCCACGCCTGACGTGGCCGCGTGAGGTTCCGCAGCACCATCTTTGCCATCACGACCAAAGCCACCACCGTTGACAACCGCCATCGCGGACGAGCCGCCCCAGGGTGGGCTGCGGCAATTCACCCTTGCGGGTCCGACGAAGCTTGGGTCCGACCAGGTGGGCCGATGGCGATGGCGAGGAGCGGTGAGGGGGGGGGGGGGGCGGCTCGCGGTGGCGACGGTTTCCACCACCGACACCACCACCGCCAACAGCAGCACCAACGTCAACAGCAACACCACAACTACCAACACCACCACCACTGACGCCAACACCACTACCATCACCGCGGGAACCAACCCTAGCAATACGAACGCCACCAACACCACCACCGATACCGACACCACCAACACCAACACCAACACCAACACCACCATCTCCGCGGACACTCACATCAACCCCATCACCACCACCACGACCACCATGACCACCACGACCACCACGACCACCATGACCACCACGACCACCATGACCACCATGACCACCACGACCACCACCACCCACCCCACCAACACCAACACCACGAACAGCTACACCAACACAGCCATCATCACGAACACCCACACCCACACTACAACCACCACTACCACTACGACCGCCATCATCGCCACCACCACCACGACCAACACCATCACCAATACCAAGACCGTCACCACCACCAACACTGCGAATACCGCCGTCAGCCCGGGCCTTTTCGCCCTGTCGCCGCTTCTGCGAAGGCGGCCGAGACCTAGATGTGCCGCGTGTGGACGCCGCCCCCGACCCAAACGCGACCCGGGACCCCGACCCCACACCTCCTCTTGCCTGACCTTGAACACCAGCTTTGTTCCCGCCAACGCCTCTACCCCTTTCTTCACCTCCGCCTCCCCGACGCCTGGAACCGACGGCGGATATTGCAGCGGGGACGCCGACGGAATCAGCGGCGAAACGCTCTCGCTGCCGCTGCGGCGCTCGGCCTGGGGGAGAAGATCGCGCCCGCGGGTAGCCTCCTCCTAGCCCTTCTCCTGCTCCTGCTTCTCCTCCCCCTTCTTTCCCCTCCTCCTCCTCCCCCCCCTTCTCCTCCCCCTCCTCTACCTCCCCCTCCTCTACCTCCCCCTCCTCGTCCCCCTCCTCTTCCTGCGACGCCTTTAGCCTGGCCTGCGGAGGTTGCGAACGCGGGTTGCCCCCAGCATTGTCGCCGGCGTCGCTCACGCTACGAGACCGCGCGGCACTGTTGGTCGAGGAACGGAGCCGCGTTCGACGTTGGCGTTCCGCCGCACGGAGGGCATCGGACTTCCTGGGTTCCTGAAACAACAGCGGTTGATCAAATTCAAGACGGTGAGGCGGGGTTATTAGGGGTTATACAAGACTGACCAATCAAAAGCTGGGATATAAGCTGTTCGCCGAATACAAAGTTGGTTGGATAGGAACGAATACAGCATGCAGTGGGCACCCCGACTTAGGAGCACCCCGCGACAAGCCGAAACATACGCGCTAACTACAAAGCGCTCTCAAATGCAGGGGACAATATATGGCCTTTAGTGTGGTGGGACGTGACGAGTTGAACGCTCTTATTAATAACTCCCGACGTTTCTTAACTCGGGTGCTCTTGAGTCGGGGGTACCCACTATAACACAATAGTATTGAAACCAACGATGCCATACTAACCTACGGCCAGTCTAAACTCACGAAAAATGAGGTGAGAAGAAAAATAAAAACTACTGTAACACTTTTCTTGTTAATTTCTACCCATTTTGTTCCGTGGGTTTGGGTTGGTCCACGATCGTGTTGTGGCATCATCCGTCGGTATCAATACTGTCATTATACCTGGTGTGTTTTGCTGCTTTACCATATTTGGTGTATATCTCAAGCAGCCTACAGCCGGCGGTGTTAGAGTTGCCAACGTTACAACGTTTTGGGACCCAGGCTAAACAACCGACAAAAACAGACTTTCGATGTCTCACGGGCCCAGGTACAACGACATAAAAAGTGATAAGTGAAGGAAGGACCCAGAGGATTGATTTATGGGCAGCCCTCAAATAATGTTCCAGGAAACTTCAAATAACGAATCAAGAGACAACACCCCCCGACAAAAAATATGTACCTGGTAGGCAATTCCAGTTAACAGACAGCATCCGGAATCAATCGTCGAAGCCATTCCATTGATTCCTTTCGGGACCCAGTACAGACTGCGGGGTTCCGAACAGTGCTGGTCATTTGCTATTGATAGTCCAATATACCGGCTTCTTTCAGGCCATCGGCACTATTGACACATAGAGATATACAATAGAGAGTTCCGGTCGTGCCAAGCGACAGGAACGGCACTACAGAGAGCAGTGACACTATCCAACCGGCCATCTTTGGGAGCCTCCCACTGTATAGCGGCGATTCGACCGGCACTATCACCAGCAGTGGCACTATTCAATGGCACTATAGAGAGCCGTAGCACCATTCAACGGCACCATACGGCCGGCGATGCAATGGCACTATTCGACGACACAATACAGAGCAGTGGCACCTATTCAACGGGCACTATAGAGAGCAGTGGCACTATTCAACGGCACTGTAGAGAGCAGTGACACTGTTTAACGGCCCCATAGAGAGCAGTGGCACTGTTCAAACGGCACTATAGAGAGCAGTGGCACTGTGCATCATCACTAGAGAGCAGTGGCACTAACAATCTGGAATTAATAAGGCGGCTTCCTCTCATATAGGCGGTCATGGTCATATTACTTTATATACCACATCACCGCCGTGCTGGGGTATCCCTACTGTACACCATACTATGGGGAACTGTACGTCATAGCCTTCAACACACGAGACATGGGCACATGGAAAATGGTACACATCACCGTCTACGCCGCAGTGCGGCAAGACCTAGTGAACTCGTGGTCGAGACGGTCGAGGCTATGAGACACGAATGACACAGGCTCTCGCGTAGTTGATGACGCGAAAACAAAACATAACTAGATGAGGCGGACGGGCTGTGTGGACTCTGTGCGTCGGTTTTCGCCCCCAATCATCGTTGTCCGTTATCTTTCATCGATTATTGTGGGATTATATTCAATATTCGATAACGACAATTATCGTTGGGGTTATCGAAGGTTTTGGGGACTTATGGTACCGGAGCCAATAGCCGTTTCGATATCCAACAATACCAGGGTATGCTGCTCAAAGCATTGTATCGACCTTCAAAATCGTGTCGGTTTGGCTCTTTTCGATGTCATTATCGTGTCGACCTCGATTCTCGTTCCATACTCGTAACTATGTAGAGTGTATGTTCTTCGCATTAAGCTGTTATGCCCACCCATCTACATCCAGCACCACCAGTGTCTGCGCCGATGCCTCCTCCTGCTACAGAGACAAGCTCGGTGGTCACAAATTGCAAGAAAGAGGATAGCAAATACAGCAAGGTTATTCGGCCATGCGATGCCAAACGCAAAAAATGGTACGTAAGCCAAAATCAGCCAACACACCATAAAACTTGCAAGGGAACGGGAAAAAACAAAACAAAGCGATACAAAAAAAAGGAAGGAAGAGAGAAAAGGGAACGCAGATTTAGGGTTCATAGTTACGTAACTACAGGATGTGGCCTTAACAAGCCAAAACACACCACAAAACGTGCAAGGAAGACACAAAAACAAGGCAAAAACGAAAAAAAAAAGGAAAGAAAGAGAGAAAAGCGACGCAGGGATAGGGTGTAGAGTTACGAAACTACAGTATGTACTTCATACATTACAAAGGACATATATATGTAGTCAGCTAGTCGCTCTCACCTCCTTCTCTTTCTTGCTACTCTGTTCCGTCACCAGTGTCGCCCGAAGCCTGGCCCGCCACTCGAGCTCACCCTTCGAAGGCGGCTTCACATGCGCCGGGTGGCGTTCGCCGGCAGACCACTGCATCTTCCTTCAGCGGCCCGCCTATTCGGGAACGACGACAAGGAGTAATGGTTGGCGACAAGGAGCAGCCCGGGCTGTTGGGATATAGATAACGACGCATTTAGCCTGTATACAGGGGAACAACAGCAGTCTCGTAGTGGTCGGTCATTCCTAAATAACAAAGCAAAAAATCACGATTCCTGACATTTCGAAATTCCGAAAATGTCACGTCTTCATAGATTAATTCAAGGTGTTTTTTCACAAGGAACACACACTGATATCAATCTTCAACATAATTATTCAAGACTGTTCAAAGTCAGGATTCCTGACGAGTATATCACGATTCAAGAAAAAATGTCACGATTTCTTGACGCGATTCTTGGCATTTCTTGTGTTGGTTGGGAACGACCCTTCAAGGACGATACACACTTAATAGTGCAGCACCGTATATGTACAATATTGAAGCCAAAGATATAGAGCGATGCTATCATATCATATTACAGGAGAATGAAGGAGACCGTTGCTTTGAGGGCGCGTCGCTATCCTCTTTTGATAGGCCTTGCGTAACTTACTGCTGTATCACTGGGAGTGTGGGCGGTGCGGTTAGTCAATCAACGGTCTAAGATTGACAGCATGCTTGATTGTGATGTTATGATGACACTCTATGGCGCTCTCTCACACATCTGACAGATCACTCGTGATCTAAATCATAAAGATCAATTTAGATCATCTAGATCCTATATCCGTCGTTACGATATGTTGTGCAGGATCAGGGTAGTACAGATCCAACCCAACAAAGTTGAGCTATATCATTCGGATCGTCTCGCTCTCACCGGGCGACATGATCTAGATCATGCAGATCAGACATGAAACAGGGATCTGTTTACCGTGAAAGACACAGATCATGAAGTGGAACCAAACATGTCCACATATAATGAAATGGGACCTGATCTATCCACAGATCATAAAATTGGATATGAATTGTTCCAAGATGTAGTGCTCTTTTTGGACAACAGCAGCTTCTTTTTTTATTTATTTTTGCACACTTGTATTTTCCAGATTTCTGGACAAAGTCGTGGTCACAGGTGTCGTCCCTTCTCCCCCCCCGGTTCTTGCCTTCAGTGTTTATTCGCGCATAGGGTCCAGCAATCCCACTGCTGGTCAATTTTTTATCGAGTGTTGCTAACTTACGCTCTCGCGCTTTCAGCAAGTCAATTTGTGCACATGAAAAAATCCCCACGAACTTATACGAGTATGCACTCATCGGGGCTCGAACTCGCGAAACTGACCTATACCAGGCTCGAGGATAACCTGATAGGCCACCGGGGCGACCGGATTCTATATGCCCGAGTCGTAGCAATAAACACTGTTCCAGGACGACTCTTTGTTTTCTTCCTTTATTTTTACATTGCAGAGTACAACGCGACGCGAGTCGACGAGGGAAGAAAAATGTTGGATTCTTCTCGCGATAAAAACGAAGGCACGCACCGACCGTAGTGGGAAGGGGGGAGGAGGGCCCGCTATGTGACCCCGGATTTGAGTCACTACTGGGAAGGAGCACGAGAGTAGTGCGATGATAATAAATGGGATGCAAAACAAAAAGAACAAAAGAGTGTCTGGTGTGAGGGCTTATTCTGTTTCTCTTTTGTTTTCATTGCGTTGGGCATCGCACCGCCAAATAAAACAACCTTGCTGTATTTACGACCCTATACAAGTAGTATGTCTTGTAGCTGGCGACCGCAGAGCCGGGTCTCTACAAGACGAGGCATCGGCACGGACACTGGTTTGTGCTGGACGTAGCTGGATGGAAAAAACAGTTGGTGTGAAGAACACATACATGGTCACGGCGTACTTCGACACAAACTCCTTCACCAAGGGCACCAAAAGCAGCGCATACAACAACAGGCAGTTGCGGTTGCGCGACCGTACGAGGCAGAATGGCCTGCAGCACTGTGTGCGAAAAAGCGCTCTCGATTGCCCCCAAGTTTCCATGCAGCACCACCAGAGTCCGTGCCGATGGTTCACCCTATGATACCAGGGTGCCTGGTGCCTACAACATGGAGAGACAGAACCTTCGCGGTAACAAACTACGGCCGTAGTAGCATTTGCGATGGTCTCAACCGACAAATCATATCGTACCAGATACCAGATACAGTACAAAGCACGTTTTCGATTTTTGATGTGGCCCGCACACTTTTCTCAGTTTTTTTTTCCAAAATGCACGGCGAATGCGTGCTCGGATCGGAGCCATAGCCTGACCTAAGGTTGGGTTGTGTCGGTTACGCCCTCTCACGACTTTGTAACCCCCTGCCCCCTCCTCCCCGAAAACAAAACACAAAAAACGGCCTAAAAAAAAAAAACTCCACATAAGGCCATTTCTTATGCAGTCGGACTTGTCAGTCGAAAACGGCCTTTTTCGACTGAAGCCCAAATCGGGCTTTCTTACGCAGTCGAAAAAGGGCTTTTTCGACTCAACTTTTTTCGACTGAGAATTCCGACTGGCGGATCCAGTCGAAAAACTCGACTTTTTCGACTGGATCTTCCAGTCGAAAAGCTCAGTCGAAAAAGTTTTACACGTGTTTTTTGAACCGATCGCATCGCTCATCCCACCACCAAACACACACCCACACGGCCACACGGTCACACGGCCACACACCCATACTAGGTACCACACTGCAGTATCATACAAGGCGCTGACGCTGGCTTGGCTATCCCAGCTGTTGCTTCTCGCAGCAAGTCAGCGTGGCGCATTCCAAGTTTTGCTCGCCAGCAACGTGTGTCACACGACGGCAGCAGCGCGCGGTCTCGATCCCATGCTGCCAACAATGGCTGCGGCTGCTGTAGCTTTGGCGGCTCTCGGCTGAGTGCAACTCCACGAACGAAGCTTTGGCGGCTTTCGGCTAAGCCCAAAGCCACCAACTCGCTGGGACGAGGGTTCGCCGAGCCGTTGCCTCGCGGAGAAAGCGCGAAGCACAGAGCTGCCAACCGATTTCGACTAGTAACTTCCCTCACACCAACCGCCTCTAGGAAGAGCACAAAACTATAAAATCGACTCGACTGACGATAAGAAGAAGGACCAGAAGAATCTAGTCGAAAAAAAGTCCAGCGAAAAGGGCCGTTTTTGACTGGCGGAATCCGACTGCATAATAAATGGCCTTATTCTGTAACCCCCTCCCCCCTCCCCCCCCGTAAACAAAACACAAAAAAACGGCCTAAAAAAAAAAAACTCCACATGAACGAAGTAAAATGTATTTGGTACCTTGATCTGTACTCTTTGTGGGTCAAAGAGCGATGAAGGCGCCTTAGGTCTGCGATAGGGGTACGGCACCTCTTTTGGGCCAAACAATTTCTGACCGCCGGGCTCCTCAAACCGACCCACAACTCAACATCCTTACAATATCGATAGTTGGAAATGTTATGAGTAGTGCACATTACTAAAAGGGTTTGAGAACGAGTCGGGTCACTTCTCGTGGGCCGGGTCGGGGTAATCCGGTAATCCGACCCGACCCGTGACATTTGAAAACATCCTGACCCGACCCGACCCGACCCGACCCGCGTACTTGAGTACCTCCTACCTCCTGACCCGATCCGACTCGGCCCGCGAGGTTTCGGAAAACAATCCGAATCCTATCCGCTGGTCGGGTAATGGCCAGTGAAGTCTTAAATATTACCAGGTACCACGGGCACTATTGTATATAAACTATTAATATGCCATGTGATTGTCAATAGGGTGGGGTGGCACCTTCACGATTACTCCGGGTCAGCTTTGGGGCGAGGTAATGAAAAATGAAACTATTAATAAATGTCGTCTTCTTAAAACCCGTCCTGAGATCACAGCGTTCCGGCTTGTTTTGCAATCTGACCTTTTTTGGACTGTGGTGTGTGGTGTCGTTTTGCTCGTTTAGAGTCGCATACCCTCGATGGCAAAAACTCAAAAATTTGAGTGGGAACATCCTTGTGTCACTTTGTAACCTATCGTGTGCGAAGTACCTTTCGGGTAGGACTGATGTGTGTACACAGCAATGTACAACATTTCCGCGTACACACTCGCCTCTATCACCACACACTTTTTTTTTCGCATGCCCGACACTCTCCTGATTCAGCTTGTCGTATGCGTACAATCCCTGACCCACTCGCCTGTTAAACCCGGCCCGAAATCACTCCAGCGAAATCAAATCACGCAAAACGTACCTCCGGCAAGGCGCCTCCAGCGCTGCCCTCCGAGGGCGCCTTCGGGCGCCCCCCCCCTCACCCGCCGGGGCGAGGGGGGGGGGGGGGGTTGGTCGTCGCCTCGCCGCGGCCAAAAACTGGTCGGGTTCAGGTTCCTGGCTGCTGACGCAACCAGGAGTCCTTCTCCTGGCCAGAGTCACCAGTGCCTAGCCCTGCAGTTGCATGAGAAGAATGAAAAGAAAACAAAGCACAACGCGGGTGGTATCGATGACGAGAGGCACTTTAATGAAGAACAAGTCTCGTTGTGGCCGCCACGTAAGGGCCCATCATCGGGAGCGTACAATTCGTAAAATATTCTATTGGAAGGAATAACACCGTAATAATTGATTCAAAACTTCGCCAAAAATAACTGGTTGGATCCTATCGAGGAATGGTGATTTGTTTTCTAATGCCAGCTCTACACGAGTCGGAACCGTGGGGCGAAAAGGGCATATTCCGACCTTAGCATCAAGTCTGGCTTTCTGACACTGTCGACAAAAAACACAATTTTCTTGATCCCAACTATTTCGATCATTTTTCCAACTGGCCGAGACAGTCGCAACAAAAAAAACTTGACGTTTTGCGACCGGCGCGCCATCCGGTTTAATCGGTCGGAAAAGGTTTTGGAGACTCGTCGCGTCGCTCATGCCACCAAAAAACACACGCGCGCCCACACGCCCACACCACACACAGTATCCTGCAGTACAAGGGTGCTGACGCTGATTGGGTGCTATCTCTGCTGCTGCTGATTCCGGCCGCGGGTCAGCGTGGCACCCCCTATCCCCGCCCGCCAGCAGGCGTGTATCATCCGATGGCAGCAGCGCGCGGTGCCGATGACATTATAGCAAATGACGGCTGCGCTTGCTCTATACCTTTGGCAACTCTCGGCTGAGCCCAACGCCACGAACCCGCTTGGGCGAATCCTCGCCGCGCGCCAAGAGGAGCGCGCAGTTGCTCGATGAGAACGCACGAAATAGTTTCCATCCGACTTCCACCTGCCATAATGGCACTCCCTCACACCAACCGTCTCTAGGAAGAGCACAGAACTACAGATTGGATCCGACTGACGATTAACAAGAAAGAAGGTGGGCCAAGAACAACCCCGCAGAGAAAAATAGGGATTGGTCCTTCGTCCTTTGTTTCGGGCGGCAACTACGAGCTTACAAAGGGGAACTGCTATTTAAGAGAGCTCGACGTAAGAGAAACCCTGGATTAAAGAGAGGTCAAACGGGCTTGGCACGGGCATACTAACGCTGCATAGTACCCATTCTGGTTAAAAGACAAGTGCCGTTGTGAGATATGTCTACTTAGCTTGACACACACCCTTGTGAAAAAAGTAGCCCCCCCTTAATTTCATTTGACCCCGATTATGGCATACGATCATAATTCTAGCAAAATACCAGGTTAAGAGATACCGCTAGCATAACAATCCGTTTCGGAGCAGAATCCTGCAGCACAACGCCTTCACCGGCTATTAATGGTCCCTTTCGATATTGCCATCCGAAAAATGTGCAAATATGTGGTTAATCTACAAGCAAGCGTTTTAAAAAATGAGCGGGCCCCATGCTTGGGCCTTTTTGTCAGCGACGGCACACATCACAGCGAAAAATCAGCAATTACCGTAAGTACAGGTCAACATTGCGTGATTGGTCCCTGTGACGAGCATGATTTGAGCATACTTCGGCACGGTGGGGGAGGAGCACAAAGGAGGAAAAAAATACCTTCTGCTGGTATAATAGCATACAAATTCTTGAGGGGGCAGAATTGCAGCAAGTTTCACCTTTAGGTACGAGTAATCGGCAACCACCGAACATAAAAAAGGTGACCTAATGCGCGAAAATAGCATGACCGTTCACGGGTCGTGTCACTTCTGGCGGGTCGGGTCGGATTGGGTCGGGTAAGGTCAGGGTGACCCGATCCCATCCGCGAAATCGTTAAACCTCCTGACCTGAACCGACCAGACCCGGAAGATTTCGAACACTTCCTGACCCGACCCGACTCGACCCGCGAAAATGATAAATCCCAAACTGACCTACAGGCCGGGTCATGACCAGTGAACAGCCATGGGCAAAACAGGGGAAAAAATAGCATCATGGCCACATACAAACGGAGCGTTTTGAACAGTTAAAAAAGAGAAAACAGGAACGGAGCTCTACTAGGAAAATATCCACTCCTTATGATTGGCCAAATGCCACACCGAGTCCCTGTCTTGGCCTTCTTAAGCATCGGAAAAATCAATTGTTTCGTTAGGCCATTTCTTACACAGTCGGATTCCGTCAGTCGAGAACGGCCTTTTTCGACTGCGAAAACGGCCCTTTTCGGACTGGACTTTTCTCGACTGGATTGTTCTGGTCCTTCTTCTTATCGTCAGTCGAGTCGATATTATAGTTTTTGTGCTCCTCCTAGAGGCGGTTGATGTGGAGGGAGTACTGCCGTATGGCAGTCGAAAATCGTTGGCAGCTCTGTGGCTTCGCGCGTTCTTCGCGAGCAACGCGTGATTCGCGCGCGAACGAACCTTCGGCCAAGATAATTGGTGGCGTTGGGCTTAGCCGAAAGTCGCCAAAGCTACAGCCGCCGTGGCCATTGTTGGCAAACTGGCATCGATAACGCGCGCTGCTGCCGTCGTGTGATGCACACTGCTGGCGAGCGGAGCTAGGAGTGCGCCACGCTGACTTGCGGCGAGAAGCAACAGCAGTGAAAGCCAAGCCAGCGTCGGCGCTGTTGTATGATACTGCTGTGTGGTACCTGGTATGGGTGTGTGGACGTGTGGGTGTGTGTCTTGTGGTGGGAAGAGCGATGCGATGGGTTCAAAAACAGGTATAAAACTTTTTCGACTGAGTTTTTCGATTGGATCCCCCAGTCGGAAAGCCCAGTGGAAAAAGTTGAGTCGAAAAAGCCCTTGTTCGATTGTGCAAGAAAGCCCGATTTGGGCTTCCGTCGAAAAAGGCCGTTTTCGACTGAAAAATCCGACTGTGTAAGAAATGGCCTTCGGGACTAAAAATTGTGGACAAAGAAAAACATAAAAGCTAATGGCCAAAGAAGATTTTGCCCGCATCCGAGCGGAGGAGCCACACAATGCCGACAAGCAGCAGCTACCACCAACGCCCCGTAGACGAGACACACAGAAAGAAGAGGGCAGAAAAGCGATGGTCAACAACCCTGGTGTCAGTCAATACACCTTTCATCATCACACTCGTAGTCCAAACTATCGCCCGTGGCGACATCCCTGACTGATGAGTGTTGCAGTACAGCCTCAAATCTGTGTTTGTGGTAAGCGATGATGCCGTTTCGCCAGAACATGCACTGCTGTACCCAGCCCCAATCGCGCGCTTCAGTATACCGGCGCCCTTGCAGCAGCGGAGTATGGTTGGCTACGTAGTTGTGCGGACACACTCCCCTCATGTTTCAGGTCTGGCCTTCTACGGCAGCTTCAGGGTGTATCAGTGCTGCGGTGCTGCATCTCGACCGTTGACTTGCGGTTTTCTATTTTAGCTTTTATTTTTTCGCACGTTTTGCTGCGTTTTGGAGTTTAGACGCCCCCTCGTGCCCCCCTCCACCCAAACCCCAATGCAAAGTTGTAGGTTAGTCGAGGTCAGTTTGGCTCTTGAAACATGCTCGATCGGAAAGAGGCGCCTTTCGTAGTCCTTTTAGCCTTTCCGGACCCTTTTCAGTCCGAGAGCTGTGCAGCAATACAGAACACCCAATAAGAAACAGTCATAACACTATTAATAGAATGACAGGCTGATATTCACCAGGAAACAAAGAAATTCCGCGAGTCACCATACTGCTTGCTGTGGACCTGCTTCGTCGATCAGAACGCGCCCTGTCATATCGCGAACAAGAAATCGAGCCAGCATTCCTGCTTCTTGTTTTCGCCGAAAATCTCTAACCAAGTAGATACCAGGTCTCACATGTCATTGTTGATAGTGTGCTTTTTACTCGGGTTCTGCGCCGAAAAACCGCAAAGGAGAAAGAAGAATCCAGACGGCTTTGACCTCTGCCTGGCCTTGTGTGTTTCGCCTCCCGCTGTGCCTACTCCAGGCGCTTTCGAGTCTCTTCTCAATTGGGAGGCAATACTCGTGCCTCCCAGCAGCAGCAGCAGCAGCAGAGAGGTGGTGGGGTTCGACTCCCCCAAGAGCTCGGTTTCAGGAACGCCGGCAGGATCTACAAAGCCCAGGCCATCAGCGGTTAAGGCAGCATCGTCCATCGTGCCTCACGTGTCTCCCCCATGCTTTCCCCCACTCCACCCTTTGATATTGTGCGTGCCCTCTATATACCCCTGAGCCCTTCATGGAGTTTGGTGGATTTCGCCGTATTTGGGAGGCGTTATTATGGACGTACGTAAACATGGAAATAGTGGAACGACGGCGGTACCTTCGCGCAACCCTCGCGCAGCTCCCTCGGCCAGCACAATAGTCCTGCTGCTACAGTGACAAGTAGATCTGCTGATACATTAATGTACTGGACCAAGGCCCAGCCCTGTAACAGACCTCCCGTCTCATCCATACCGAAGGGAAGCAATTGGAACACTGCTGCTGCGTAGCAACTTACCCGCTGTACCCTGGTTGCACGTGGGATATCCCGGTCATGCTGAATCGCCAAAACTACCATACCAGAGGGTATGCTTGGGGATCATGGCAGTAACCCTATGGCTGGCTTTGGCGGGTTAAAATGGATCATGGGTCCAGGCGCGAGGGATTGTGGCTGCGGCTGCTGCCTGCAAAGTTTGCTGGGGTTTCGGGATCTTTTTCTACTCGTCGGGGCAGGCACGGACAACAACGACAGCAAGCAAAGAAAAAGTTGTTTGCCTGGTTTGCCTACTACTGCTACATTGCTAATGTTGCGCACGCACAAAAATCATTGCCTACTCAAAATTCAAATTTCACATCTCAGATCCCAGAGAGGGGAGAATGCGAATGATGGCGAACGCCCGAGCACAGCAACCCTAATACGCACGCAGTCCGTCGGTCCGGCGTTCGGTGCGAGACCCTCTTGTGCGGGGCCTTTACTGTAGCTTAGTACGATGGAAATCACCTTGTCATCACCTCGCCCTTCTACAGCGTACCCCACCATCCCGAAGTCCTCTTCTTTAGCGCGCGGTAAAATATGTCATCCGGCAACGCAACGCAACGCGCTATTGATGATATAATGAGAGTAGACCGTGTCGTCTGTATGAGGGTCGCTGCCCGGCCCCCGCCTTTGCTTGCAGGTGGCGCGCCATATTGTGGGTCACTACAACGCCTTCGGCCGAGGATCGCAAACTCTGGGGGCAGGAGGCTTGCAACGCATTTACAGGCAGGATGGTCGATTGAGTGGGGGCGTGAGAACGGGGGATCAGACGACGACTAGACTATTGTGTTGTGGGCTCGTTGGTCTCGTTGTTCTGCTTCGAAGCAAGAAGCTCTTGTGCACGCGTCCCAATACAATAATGGCAGACAAGCCCCATTGTACCCATTCCTAAGCAAAGGCAAGAGAACCCCGTCTTGCACTCGGGGCTGCCTACCTACGCCAACGATTGTGCTCTATATTGACCAGGACCTAGTTTGTGCCGTGGTAGCTCCCCCAACCCTGCTGGGAGCAGATTGGGTGGGTACTGGCTGGTTGTTCATCATGCACCCCCTGTCCGAACAACACAACGGCAGAAAAAAAGAACTCACCAAAGTTTTGAAACCAGCAAGCAGACGATCCGTGCTTCGCCCGCGCCGAGTCGGACGCGGCCAGGCAGGGTCGTTTCAATAAGGCAGGTTGCAAAAAGCAGGTGTTCCGCAACGAGTAATCTCCGTCCAACAACACCAGAAGAAGAGGGAATGACCCCACCGAGAGCATTTGCAGTCTCATGTTTCATGCTTCCCGCGCACGGGGAAATCAGAAGAAAGGAGGATTTCTATTGGTCCAAAAATTCGGGGGAACTATCATGATCATGTAAACGCTGATCGGATGGAAACCCGAAAACAAATTGATCGTGCGTTTCGGTTTCTTTAAAGCATTACAATTTTACGCCGACCCCATATCGTTTTATGCGCGTGTGATATTTCGTTGTGTGCCTTCCTCGTACAGTGGGTAGTGGCGGATACAGAGTACTGATGTTACGGTATTGCCGGAAAAGCGCTCCCATGGACACAGGTTCCACTCACGGTGTTTTGAATCCCGATGACCTGCCTTCACGAGTGGCTGGTTATGGCTTAGGTCAGCAGCGCATCACCTATGACCAGTTCGTTCGTCAAGGTTACAAAGAAAGATTACCAAGGACTTGGAACAGGTTGCAGAAACACATGGACGATGTAATCGTGTTCGATTCAGACCCGTCGGTCGGTCCACGTCAAAAGCAGCCGTGCCCTCTTCGAGCGACTACGCAATCACAACCTCAAGCTCTCTCCGTCGAAAGCCGCCTCGGCGTAACGTACGCCGATTTCCTGGGTCACTCCATCTCGCCCGCGGACGCGCGCCCAACGCCGAGAACTAAAATTTCGGTTTTTACTCTCATG
Organism: Undaria pinnatifida; assembly: GCA_012845835.1. NCBI lineage: Eukaryota > Phaeophyceae > Laminariales > Alariaceae > Undaria > Undaria pinnatifida. Next base: position 7,493,331 of record JABAKD010000018.1, read on the forward strand.
CCCATGCCCCGCTATCCGTGACGCGTGACGACGATAGCGAGGTGGCACTTTTCGTCTGAAATGGTTCTGATCCGGGCCTCCCTTAACCAAATTCGTCGGAAATGGTCAGTTTTTTGCATAATTTTCGTTGTGTACCTAGGGATCCCATGGGATTTTCCATCCGATACTTAGTCTAGTATAGCAGCCATATTCTTCTCCAAATCATTTTTAGGGAGAGGCGTTAAGCTCTTAATGTGAGCAATCCCAGCAAAAAATCGGTGCACCTCTATCGTAGCACGCGTCTACCGAAACAAGTGAGCTCCTCCCGGGAAGCCTTTCGAACTGCCGAAATTTCTGAAACATGAGTCCAAACGGATTCGACCAATCACCGCCCTCCTCAAGAAGGGCGTCATTTTGTTGTTCACGCCGACCATGGAATCCATCGTGCGCGTGGCATGCTCGCAGAACCCACCGCTCTGTTGGTAAATCAGTGGCTTCTGGGGAAAGGTATTATTAGAGAGACCAATGTCTGGAGAGACAGGTCAGAAAGTGGAGTGGGTCATGTGGGCCAACTCTCCACAGCCCAGTAACAACCGCTCGTAGTCGAATACCTAAACCTCCTCGCACAGTGCCTACTCGTACATACCCGTGGGACTGCTCGCGGGTGATACCACGAGACGATCCCTGTAACTTACCTCCGTGACACAACGTATGTAACTGTAACTTATTGCTAGGCTGTTCGTTGAGACAAGCTATATCGTGTTAGCAACACTACAGGAATGTTCCTATTCGTCAATGTGTCCAACGTACCGACATACCAACGTACCGCACATGTACAATCTACCGAAGTACCGTAGCACCACAAGAAGAGTATTCTGGTACAACAACATACAATCAACAGTTCTGCTATTCAAACCAACCAATCAGGGTTTCACCGCAGTACAGTTGATACATACGTGCCGCTATCACGAACACGCTCCATCGGTCCTGGTCTTCCCCGATTGGGACGCCGTGGAGGACAGTCCCCGCCCTTGCCGGTTGTACTGCTACGCCAGCATCGACGGTTTTGGTGCTACGCTTGAGCAGAAGCAGCCCGACGGCTCCGTGAGGTCCGTCGCCTTTGTTAGCCGCGCTACCCTCGACTCGAAAAGACAAGTTATACGTCATTCGAGATTTGGAAGCAGGTAGCATTGCTTGGGCGATCAAGCGCCTTTGAGGCTACCTTTGGGGGCACGAAGTTCACATTTTGTCGGATGACAAGGCTCTGAAAAGTATCGGAAAAAACGGGGATCGTACGCGCGAGTCCAGCGGTTGCTTGAGCATCTCACCGCGTTCGGACTACACGCCCGAGTACCGAAAGGACAGCGCAAAAGGTAATGCCGATTTCCGCTCACGCTGCCATAACCGGTGACTGAGTGCGACAGCGGCAGTTCTAGTCACCTCAACAATGTAGACGATGAATCCATATACCTCGTCAGGGCTTACGGTCTATTCACCCCCATCAAATCGGTCCCCAGCAATGGCTTGGTGGGCTGGTGCTCCAGCCGATTGCGCCCGTCATGGGTGGGCTCCCCCTTACCTCCACTGATATTGTCGAGTTTCGCACACACGGGCCACGTATAAGCACTGACGACCTCTCTGCTTCCCACCGGGAGATTCGTACGCCGTGTGTTTTCTGTCGTCTGTACCGATGATACGACCGCCTCGGCCGCGCACCATGTTGGTCTACCGCCGGCGCCACTTTCACTCTTGTTTTCGCGTTGCCTTTTCGGGCTACTTCGCTAGACCTACCCCCGCGGGCGGGCCCGAAACCCCCTCCGAAGGCTTCAGCGGCACCTTCGAGGCGCATATCAACTCGAACGCGCCGTAGAACAGCCGCGTTGCCGGCGCCGCACAGCCTGCCGTTGATTATGGCTTCAGATCCCACCAGTGTCCCCTGGTCATCTTCGACTCGGGGCGTTTCGCCGCCGCGCGTTCCGCGCCGTCCACCGCCTTTGGCCGTAGCCCCGAGCACATCTCGGGCCCCCAATGCCTGTCCCGACGGTACCCATCCCATCCGACCGCGACCGAACGGAGCTCCGCTTTTAGGGTTCTCGATCCCTTCGAAGCCTCCCTCCGACCCGACGGCCGAAATTACACTCCCTCGGCGATGCTGCCGATTACACTTTGCGATTCTGCTGCGCGTTATCCGCACGCCACTGGGAGAGGAAGCAACACACATGAAGCCTACGTGCTACGATGTTTCATCTCGAACACATTATTAATCGGCCGGCCGTTAGCCCTGTCCGCCGAACTCTTAGCACATTTTCCCTCGCACCAGCGCCCCTCCTCCTCGGAGATTCAGGAGCTCGCAGGAAAATCCCGCCACTCCATACCGCCGACGATGACTGTATCCTCCTCGTCCGTAATCCAACCCCGGCCCCCTACTGCCTACGACAAGCGGAGTGCGTGGCGTGCCTTTTGGGGGGCGAGCCTGTTCGTATTTACGTACCGTTACACGTGCTCCCTTGGATCATGCCAACCTGCTTTTCGACTACGGCCTGCCATCTAGGCACGTCACGTAACTCACTTCGCATGCTCGAACGTTTCCTAGTGGTGGATATGAATGAGCATATGCACCCGCTGTGGTTTCGCCATTGCTTGAAATGCCAAGCGCGGAAGACACCGCAATTGACGGTTCGTTGGCCCATCATCTCGACGGCCCCTCCCTCCGGGACCGGGCATCGCGGGAAGCGTGGACCGTTCTGGGCCACACTGCCGGTCACGCCTTGGGGTGACACTTATATATTGTTTTTCAACCGACCGTTTTAGCCGCCGTGAGGACATGGTCGCCGTCACTGCCGCTGAGTTTGTAGGGCCAACATCCTATCGACTGATACACCCCCTTTGAACGCTTCTCGCTTGTCTCGCTCAGCATCCATCCGCGTTCACGTCGAGGTGCCAAACCGGATAAGGCAGGGCGAGGGGCGTTGTAGCCGCCCCCCGGAGACGGCGCTCGAACGAAGCGATTTGACCGAGAATTCCAGTTCCGAGCATCCCATACTGAAGCCGAGACAGAAAAAAAACCTCCTGACCTGAAGAATGAAAAAAAATTGATTATACATACAAGGGCTCCGCATGGGTGCCGCCATTCGCCGCACCCATGCTCCGGGTAGGGCAGGGCAGCACTTCGAATTGTTCGATTCAACACTTGGTAGAGAAAAAAAAGTCACCACACAAATTATAGTCCTGCGCGTACATTTGTAAGGTAATGCCAAGAGTTCGATATAGACGAACAATCATAATAATGTACTACTATTTAGCTACCGTTTTGTTTGTGAATCCGATTCCGAGCTTTATTCATCAGATCTCGATGGGATAAATCCGAGCACACGCCGACTGATCCTTTAGTCTGGCGACGAAACGTGTCGAGTGTGTTTTCTTATGATATTTTGTCTCGATCAAGCATCCGGGGCCAGTAGCGTGAGTTACCATGTCCGCTTCGTGTTCTCTTTGCAGCCACTGGGAGATAAGGCTGAGCCAGCTTTTGAAATATAGAATGCATGATACAATTGTATCATCTTGATCCGAGCCTCCCAGATCGACTGTATGTGTGTTGTCTGATCGTGGAAGAAACGTGCTGACGTTGTTCCACGGTGTAGATCGCTCACTTCTTGTAGATACAGTACACGACTACAGCGCTTGCGATTTTGACAGCTAAGTATTTCAGACTTGAGTTTTATTAGACGAAAAAATTTATATCAGTTTTGCCTTAATCGCTCATTGGACAGGATTCATACACAAAGTAGGCGTCACCCGGGCACGATAGGGGATCGGAATCCATCCACACATGATACCTCCCCGCACGGTGTGGAAATCCCAACCCCACCGGCTTTTTTCTGATTGGCCATGGTTTTGCATGTTGAGCCGGCTCACCCTCGGGAGGACATAGGATCCCATCCCGGGAAGAGGTCGTTCCACAATCGCTAAAACTTCCATCAACCGGGAAAGCAAACCGAGATTCTCGGGTCAACACCACCCTGCACGGTGTAGAAAACCCAATCCCGTTGGCTAATCGCTGATTGGTTCGAGCTCCACTGCACTGTCCTAGGCGGATAGAGGCCTATCAATGGGGGGGACATTTCCGTCGCACATGGGAAAGATAGGGTCCCATCCCCGATTCATTGAATCCCCCGAATCTCTACGGCTCCAAAAACGCGAAACAGTAACGATGACCTTCCCGTGTTGACATCACTCCGCACGACGTGGAACCCCAACCATATTCGCTTACCGCTGATTGGCTGGGGCTCGGACATAAAAGCAACGTCACCATGGGAGGATGTAGAGTCCTGTGCCCGTTTCAGAAATCCTGACAAACCGGGGACGATATCCGATTTTCTCCCGCGGGTCGACCCAGCCCCGCAACGATTGTTGCGACAATCATATGTTATTCACATTGGCTTATCGTTGAGTGGCTGTGCAGCTCTTAGAGCCAGGGACACCCGGGGAGGAATAGACCAGCAAACGGGTGGGGGGCGTTTCGACGCACCCGATTGAGGATAGGGCCGCATCGCCGTTCCAGAAACTCCTTCAATACCCCATCAACGCCAACGAACCGAGGACGAAAACCGACTTCTCGACACCACACCGCACGGTGTGGAAGCCTTAGCTAGCTGAGGTAGTATACACGCCAGCACCACAGAACAGGGTCCAACCCCGGTTCAGAACACCCTTCAAGGAATTTTCAATTAGAAAAATGGGCAACTCGCGCTACTGTTCAATTTTTATTCGTATATCCCAACCCCGCGGTACGCGGAACATTTCGTTTGACCCGCTGCCTCGATACCACCCCGCACAGTGCAACCAACCTTCGATTGATCGGCTTGGCCGGGGTTCGTGGATAGATGAAACTACCACTCGCTAAGAAGTTCAGCAAGTTCAATGACTACCATCTCATACTGGCCTGTGATTAGAGAAGTTGTACATGGACCAATTGCATAATAGTCCAGCAGTCGGTCCAGATCGGAGTCGATCGGGGTGCAACTTGCTTGGGTATCGTATTATTACAGCAGCAGTAGTACACGTCACTTCTTTCTTATCCCATCCCATTTAGTGTGATGCGCGCACTACTCTCGCCCTCCCAGTAGTATAACTCAGATCCGGGGTCATGTAGCGGACGCCTCTCCCCCCTCCTCACAACGGTACATGCCCTAGTTTTTATCGCGAAAATAATTCGGCATTGTCTTCCCTCGTCGATTCGTGTCGATTTGTTACTACCCACGCTGCTAGCCGATTTCAGCGGTTAGCTGATCCTTTTCGTCTCATTTATTTCTGCAAATAAATGAAGCCAACAAACCTCACAACGCGGTGATTATTTAACTCAATCAAGAACCGACGCTGGTACTAATAGTGTAATCCCACGAGACGACCGGGGCGACCGGCTCTATATCTCTCACTGTCCCGGTGGCGTATCAGGTTATCCTCGAGCGTGGTATAGATAGGTCTATTTCGTGAGTTCGAATCCCCCTGAGTGCGTACTCGTATATATTTTCGTGGGGCTTTTTTGTGTACTAATTGACTTGCGGAAAGCGCGAGAGCGTGAGCTCGCAACACTCGATGAAAAATCGACGATCAGTGGGTGCTGAACCCTATGCGCCAACATTAATGAAGGCAATAACCGGAAGGGGGGGAGAGGGACGACATCTGTGATTACGGCTTGTATGTCCAGAAGCTGGAAAGTAGAAGTGTGCCAAAAAAACAACCCTACTGGTGGAAGAGATGATCAACCAGCAATCAGCATCAAGGAGCACGTCAAGCAAGTACGAAGCAACCCGAGATTATTTGTCAGTTACGTACCAACACGACCGCTTGCACTTGACCGGCAAATGACCACAGCAACGGAGTCAGGGACCACAGCAACGACAAAGCACACCGCCTATATTTTATACTAATATTTCAAGGACGTCAGCCGTGAGTTCGACGAATTTCCGGTCAATTTCTCCAAAAAGTCTTCTCGGATAAAAATAACATCAAACGCGTACGATGCGATACGGGACGAACGCTTTCCACTCTGTGGTTTCTTCGGTGGATACTGTCGACTTACTACGACCTTCGCGTGGCGCAGCTTAACTACAGGAGGAACAATTATTTTTCCCCTTGTTTTTTGTGTCGAAAATATGGTACACCCTCGCTCCATGCCATAAAATATGTCACAGACAAAAAGCATATTGTGTGTGAAATAGAGCATCGCTGTGTGCGGTCGGTGTGGTCTTACTCGTACGTGCTTGTATTGCTTGCACGAGATTACAAACCATGTCGATTTGTCCGAACTTATATAGTACCACCCTCGAGGCCCCGGGGACGCAGCTACTCGCAATGCTGCTGTGTGGCTTTTTCTGGGGCAGTAACCGTAACCACTACTACCTCCTTCTCGTTTTAGTCATGCGTCCACTTGCCACGTCTATATCCATGTATGTACGTGTACCTACCGAAATTCAATAAATAAACGCACTACTATGATACCTACCGCAGTACTGTGGGAAATGTTTTTACAGTAAATATTATTTGTTTTGGGACAAAATATGACACCAGTTTGCAAATAATGTCTTGCCAAGTTTGATTTTATCAACCTCTCCGTACATACATCAAGATCCGAATAATGACTGGAGAGTACCGTTCAAAATACATTTTTTGCACGCTTCTCGCTTGTTGTCTCGCTCAGCGTTCATCCGCGTTCACGTCGAGGTGCTGAACGGATTGACCAGCAATAACAACAGTGAGTAGCCAGCGCAATTCTTGCAACCAAACAACAAAGCGTTCGAAACACCACTACCTTAATAATCACACCTATCTTTAGAGGTGCATCCACGTTTCGTTTGTAGGGATAAATATACATGGAATCAGTGTGGGATATTTGTTATGCGATCCTGAAAGACGGATCGTTGAAATTGGATCAATATACGGAACGACTCTTTGGAGCGGCGACGAAAAAGACTGACAAAACATTGTTTCTCGTACTGCGATTTTTAATAGCGACTACTCCGTTCGTTGTTTTGTTGTTTTTTTTTTTTTTTTGGTCTGGTCTGTTTTGTTGTGTTCTCGTACCCGGTTCGCCAGCATTTCACTTGCTACATACCTCGATCGATTGCGATTGCTTGGTTTACTCTGTCTCACAGTCTGTGACCACATACAAATAAGTTGTTTCTCTCTAAGATGAAGAATCGGCACGCACACTGGGTGTAATGGTGTCGTTGAGTAGGGAGCGACCCCCCTCGAAGACAACGAACGCTCGAACAAGGCCTCGAACAAAGGTATTTAACCGTGAAATCTGATATCGAAAAGCAACGACATAGCAGTCGATCGACAATAGGCCAAAGCCTTCGAGATGTGCCCATGAAAAACATGCCGTGGGGACGAAATAAGAAGCAAATTTGGAAATGATGCCAACTTGGAAATAAATATTTTCCCGTATGTTGTTTTCGTTCAAGCTCTGCTTACTATGCCAAGATCTGCTTATGCCAAAATCCAAGAATAGCTCGGGCATATACTGCCCAAAATGCAAAATTTTGCGCACTTCTCGCTTGTCTCGCTCAGCCTGCGTACCCGATCCCGGCCAGGTGCGGAACGGATACGGCAGGGCGAGGGGCGTTTGGACCGCCCCCCGAGGACGTGTTCAATCGTTCAAGCCCTGCAGACGTCAATCAAAACAAACAAACGCTCAAGCCCTACAGAGGTCAAGCAAAACAAACGCTCGAGAGTATGCCACCGCAAAATTCGAAACAGTAGCAACTACCGTTTGGAAATTATGCCAATTTTTGTAAATTATCCAGGCGCTGCAACGTTATTATAAGATACAACCGAAGTCGCAAGATTGCCTCCTCGACATGCGGTATTTTTGCAACTTCCCTTCCTTGTCTCGCTCAGCATCCATCCGCGTTCACGTCGAGGTGCCCACCGGATAAGGAAGGGCGAGGGGCGTTGAAGCCGCCCACCGAAGCCGGCGCTCGAACAAAGTTATTTGACCGAGAATTACAGTTCCGCGAATCGCATACTTAGGCCGAGACGAGAAAACACTCCAGACCGAATCCTCGAAACAAAGAATGATTTTATATACATGTACAAGGGCTCCGCATGGGTAGGGCAGGGCAGCACTTCGAATTGATCGATTCAATACTTGGTAGAGTAAAAACGTCACCACACACAATCACAGTTTGCGTGTACAGTATGTAAGGTAATGCCAAGAGTTCGATAGAGATTAACAATCATAACAGTACCACTACTTCGTAATAATAGCTACCGTTTCTTATGTGAATCCGATTCCGAGCTTCATTCATCAGATTTCGATGGGATAAATCCGAGCACACGCCGACTGACCGTTTAGTCTGGCGACGAAACGTGTCGAGTGCGTTTCTTATGATAGTTTTACTCGGTCAAGCACTCGGGGCCAGTAGGTGACTGACCATGTCCGCTGCGTGTGATTAGAAAAGTTGTGCATGAACCAACTGCATAATACAACAGCAGTCAGTCCAGATCGAGTCGATTGGTGCAACTTGCTTGGGTATCGAATTATTACAGCAGCAGTAATACACTTCACTTAGTTTCTTTTTCCCATCCCATTCATTGTGATGCTCGCATTACTCTCGCCCTCCCAATGCAGTAGTATAACTTCAATCCGGGGTCATAGGGCGGGCTTCTCTTCCCCCCCACACACGGCACCTGCCCTAGTTTTATCGCAAGAAGAATTCAGCATTTTCTTGCCTCGTCGATTCGCGTCGATTTGTACCTACCCACGCTGCTAGACGTTTCAGCAGTTATTTGATCCATTTTTTCCCATTTATTTTTGCAAATACATGAAGTCAACAAAGTTCACAACGGTGGTTTCTCAACTCAAGGACCAACGCAAGTATTAATAGTACTAGTATTCGAGTGTAACCCCACTAGACTACCGGGGCGACCGGCTCTATATCACTCACTGCCCCGGTGGCGTATCAGGTTATTCTCGAGCCTGGTATAGGTCAGCTTCGTGAGTTTTAATCCCCCCGAGTGAGTGCGTAGTCGTACAAATTTTCGTCCTGTGCACTAATTGACTTGCGGAAAGCGCGAGAGCGTGAGCTAGGAACACTCGATGAAAAATCGATGATCAGTGGGTGCTTAACCCTATATGCGCTAAAACAAAATAAGGCAATAACCGAGGGAGTGAAGGGAAGGACGACACCTGTGACCACGGCTTGTATGTCCAGAAGCTGGAAAGTAGAAGTGTGCCAAAAAAGAAAAATCACTACTTGGTGGAAGAGATGATCAACCAGCAATCAGCAGCAATAAGGAGCACGTCAAGTACGAAGCAACACAAACTTATTTGTCAGTTACGTACCAACACACGACCGCTTGCACTTGACCGGCAAACGATCACAGCAACGGAGTAAGGGACCACAGCAATACACAAAGCACGCCATCCTACTGTCTACTTACCACCACCTTCGTGTGACGCAGCTTAACAGCAGGAGGAGGAACTTGCATAATACAACCCTCGAGGCCCCGGGGACGCAGCCACTCGCAATGCTGCTGTGTGTCTTTTCCTGGCGCAGTAATCGTAATCACTACTATCTCATCCTCATTTAGTCATGCGTGCGCTTGCCACGTCTATATTCATGTATGTATGTACGTGTACCTTCCGAAATTCAATAAACAAATGCACTACTATGATCCCTACCGCAGTGCCAGGGGGATTTTTTTACAGTAATTTTATTACTTGCTTCGGCACAAAATATGACGCCGATTTGAAGTAATGTCTTGCCAAGTTTATTTTGTCAACCTCTCCATACATCAAGATCCGAGGAAAAACTGGAGAGTACCGTTCAAAATACAAATTTTGCGCGCTTCTCGCTTGGACGGCGGCCTTCGAACAAAGTGATTTGACCGAGAAATGGTACATCACTGCCCACTGAGCTACTGTATCACTTGACTCAGCTCAGTGGGTAGTGCTACTACATATATATGTTAAACTGCCAAAATAACCATCCATAATGCCGTCAGCGCGCACGCTTGAAAAATACACATATATGAAGTCGGTAAGAATCGAACGCACGACACATAGCATTACCCAATGCTGTCACTTGACTCAGTAACCCTCACATGAGTGGGTTATGCAATATATACATATGTTTTCCAGTTCGTTAATTAATTATCACCGACTTCGTAAGAGCAATTTCTGGAGCTATCCTCTCTCCACGTGCTACAGCAGTTAGTAGTACTCAGAAGAACACTAACAACTATCATAACCATTCATCACGTCTCCAGCGCGCACGCTCCTGAATACCAAATATGATCTGGGTGAGAATCGTACTCACGACACATCCTTCGTCGGTTATATATCACAATACCCACTGAGCCGAAAGGAAAGAACACACGGCAATAGTAGCTACGATGAGGCATGCGCGTGGAGGCGGCCATCAAAAAAGTATCGTCAGGACGTAATTTAGATGCCAATTTGGAATTGCAGGTTGTCCGACGTTGTTGTACGTTATTGTTGGCGCATATCCTATACCGGTAAATATTTTATCAGATTATTATTTTTTCATGTGCGTATTCACCCGACGAAGTTATACACATTCGCAACTCCTCCTGCAGAAGTTATTTGCATGATAAGGTTGCGAAAAAGAACGGTTTTGAGCCTATCTATCAGGTTGACGTGCTGACCAAGCGCGCTCAAAATGAGAAACATTTCAACAGCACAAACACAACAATATAAAAAGACGAATTAGAGCGATCTACTACTGGAACAACACGCGTTCTTCTGGACGTATCATGTTCGTCTTGCAGCCTTTCTAATCTTCTTGCATCGCGTCCTTCACAACTACTCCCAATTTCCCATGTTTAATTCGTTCAAGCCCTGCAGACGTCAAGCTAAACAACCGCAATTCGGCTAGTTACTTGCGTAGTAGGTCGCGTGCCAAAAAGCTTGGCCTATTGGGTCAAAGCCTACTAACCAAGCTCGCAATTATTTACGCGGTCGCAATTCGGCTGGTCATTTGCATCATGTACGTTATCAAGGGATTTTTTTTTTTGTGAAGGATGTCCATCTAATTTTGCTCCCTAAACAAAGTTGTATGCCCGCCTTCGTTGCCGGCCGTACGGAACCTTTCGCAGATGTCGTAGTATGTGCATTCGTCTACGAAAAGCACGTCATCGCTCACGCATTATTTTTTTACTTCTTTTTGTAGGTTGTCCATCGTTGTTGTACGTTGTTGTTGGCGCGTACCCTATTATTATTTTACCAGGTATCATTTCTTCATGTGCGTATTCACCCGACAAAGTTATACACATTCTTCACTAGTACAACCCCTGCTGACGATTTCGAACCTATGTCAGGTTGTCGTGCAGACCAAGCACGCTTGAAATGAAAAACGCTTCAACAGCACCAAACGAAATAATAGAAGAGAACGAATTAGAGCGATCTACTTTTACTGGTATAATGACACGCGCTCAAGCCCTGCAGACGTCAAGCAAAAACAAACGCTCGAGAGAATACCACCGCGAAATTCAAAACTTTGGCAACTACCTAACGTTTGGAAACGATTCCAATCCTGGAAAATCCAGACGCTGCAGACGTTATTGTAAGATACCAGGTACAGCCTAAGTCGCAAGATTACCTCACCAAAATACAGTATTTTTGCAACTTCTCCTTGTCTGGCTCAGCATCCATCCGCGTTCACGTCGAGGTGCCCAACGGATAAGGAAGGGCAAGGGGGGTTGGAGCCGCCCTCCGAAGACTTTTGCATGTTTCATTCGTTCAAGCCCTGTATACGTCAATCAAAACAAAAACGCTCAAGCCATGCAGACGTCAAGCAAAACAAACGCTCGAGAGAATACCACCGCAGAATTCAAAACTTTAGCAACTACCCACCGTTTGGAAATGATGCCAATTTTGAAAATTATCCAGACGCTGCAGACGTGTTATTGTAAGATACAACGAAGTCGCAAGATTACCTCATCAAAATGCAATATTTTTGCAACTTCTCCCTTCCTTGTCTCGCTCAGCATCCATCCGCGTTCACGTCGAGGTGCCCAACGGATAAGGAAGGGCGAGGGGCGTTGGAGCCGCCACCCGAAGACTTTTACGCATTCGAGTCGCCCCCCGAAGACTTTTACGTGTTTCATTCGTTCAAGCCCTGCAGACGTCAAGCAAAACAAACAAGCGCTCCAGCCCTGCAGAGGTCAAGCAAAACAAACGCTCGAGAGTATGCCACCGCAAAATTCAAAACAGTAGCAACTGGGAATGATGCCAATTTTGTAAATCATCCATGCGTTGCAGACATTAAGATACAACCAAAATCTCCGGAATTCTCCTCGACATACATGCGGTTTTTTGCAACTTCTCGCTTGTCCCTCGCTCGGCATCCGTCTGCGTTCACGTCGATGTGTGGAACGGACACGGCAGGGCGAGGGGCGTTGGAGCCGCCCCCCGAAGACGGTGCTCGAACGAAGCTATTTGACCGAGAATTCCAGTTCCGCGAATCGCATACTTAGGCCGAGATGAAAAAAATCTCCTGACCGAATCCCTGAAACAAAGAATGATCTTATATATATATATGTATATATCCGTGCTGTATGTAGCCCAAATTACCCCCCATCCGCCCAACGCCCCCTCCTTCCCCACTCCCCACCAGAGTAATAAGCACTACCAGGCAACAACTGATGTCACCTCATTATCTATCTAGCCATCCATGCCGTAGCTCCAATTCACTTCCGCCACCCCCCCCCCGCCCTCCCCCCCTCTTTTTGTTTCCCCCGCTCCCTCTTGTTCAGACGCCCCACCTAAAAACGAAATCAGCCAGAGTAACAATTACTACCGCACAGTTGATATCACCTCATCATTATCTTTCTAGCCATCCATGCTGTAGCTCCAATTCGCCCCCCCCCCCCCGCAACGCCCCCTCCTTCCCCACCACCCGCACCATCGTCTAGACCTAGCACCACGCGTATAGCAAACCCCTACATCTATGCGACATAAAGCTGTTGGAAATCCCCTTCACCCTCCCCCCCCCGCCCCTTCAAACACTCCGCCTTCTCCTCACTGGTTGTACGACTTGCAGAATATATTCTCGTACATGATATAAACTGATGAATTCCTTCCACAACCGTAACATTTGTTCCCTCAAAGGATTTATTATATTTTCCGCGCACAGATTGAGTTTACCCACCAGTTCCCCCCCCCCCCCCCCACCCGCTTCCCCGCTCTCTCTTGTTCAAACCCAGGCCCCCACGCTCTTAAAAACTCTGCGCTCCCCTCACCGGTTGTACGACTTACAGGATACACTTACTTGATAACCTGGTGCATTTCCTTCCACAGCCATTCAGATTTTGTCCCCTTTAAAAACGAGTTTTACAGTTCCGCGCACAGACTGACTAAGAATATCATAATTATGATTATTATGATCATTATGATTATTATCGCTAGTATATTATTAATCATCATGTTATTCTTCGTATTATTATTATTATTATATTATTATTATTATTATTATTATTATTTATTATTATTATTTATTGTTATTGTTATTATTATCATTATTGTTGTTATTATTATGATGATGATGATTATTATTATACTTACTATTATTTTATAATAATACAAAGAATATATAGACTACACTATACTAAAAAATACAGTACTGTACTACACGTTTATTATTATTGTTGTTATTGTATCATAGCACCTAATACTAATATTATTGTCATTGTTATTGTTGTTATTTCATCACATAGCACGCAAAAAAAATGTCCGCGTCTTCACGTTAAAAACGAAATGGTTCCAGGGCCAAAAAAGAAAGACGACAAACACCACGACGACTGCACGCAAGGTTTATATCCGCCCACGTTCTGGGGGGAGGGGGGGGGCATTGCAGTGGTTACCATTGCAGTGGTTACCCTCGAATGCTGCTATTAATAGAAGAGTTGGTTCTGGGGTTCGAATCCCACGTGGGTCGGACTAATGAGAATATCTCCAAGAAGAAGAAAAAAAAAAGGAAACCACTTACTTACTGCTGAGAGCGCCTAGCAGCGTGGGTACCTAGTCAGGTGTAATTCGATGCGAGTCTCGACAAAGGGAAGAAACAGCTGAATAGGAGTCTTCTCGGGATAACCATACACGAAGTAGACGCGTACCCTGCTAGACTGTTGGGGAGAGGGGAGAGAGAGCCGGCTTTGTGTCCCCGAATCTGAGTCACTTTTAGGGAGGGAGAAAAAGCTATAAAATTGCCAAGATAGTACAAGGGATGAGCACAAAAAATAAGGAACTGGTATGATACAACGGCCCCTATATAAGGACTGACGAAGTCGTCTCATCCTTCAACTCGTTGTTCATGGAATTTTAATATCAATATTTGGAAATCTATTATTCAGACGCAGGCGAAAACCGAGTGCACATATCGTACTGCAAGAACAATACTACACATTAGACGCGCGTGCTACGATTATCGATAGAGGTTGCACTTATTGGCTAAATCATTTATTTACTGAACGACGGGGCTCCTCAACCTGAAACGGTTGAAGTACTCAAGTATGTCTTTTTTACCCATGATGCCATGGGTCTGTTCATTGGGGATGCACTACGAGTTTCCTCAATGGCAGTTATTGGATGGGGTGTCTATATAGAGTTCCTACTCACGTTACCTAGACTTTAGGCGACAACGCTTTGCGAAACACCTTACAAGCACTTCATCCAATCTTGAGGCACTGCACAAAAAAGTTTAGGGACAACGTGGTTGCTTGCACATTAGAGTGGAAAATCTACCATTAAGTCAGTTCTAAGGGTCCATGTCGTCCTCCCCACCCCCCCCAGCAAGCACGTAGAAAAACACGCATCGCCTCCTCAATGTCGCAAAACCTTTACAGTATTGACCTTAATTTTAGGCGATAACGCTTTGCGACACACCTTCAAAGCATTTCACACAATCTTAAGGGACTGCACAAAAAAGTTTAGCGACAACGTTGCTTGCACAATAGAGTGGCAAATCTATCATGCAGCGGTCCTAAAAGCCCATACCCCCCGGCCCCCCCCAGCGTGCACGTAGAAAAACACGCATCGCTTCCTCAATGTCGCAAAACCTTCAAAGTACTGATCTTAATTTTGGGCGATAACGCTTTGCGACACACCTTCGAAGCATTTCACACAATCTTAAGGGACTGCACAAAAAAGTTTAGCGACAACGTTGCTTGCACAATAGAGTGGCAAATCTATCATGCAGCGGTCCAAACAACCCATACCCCCCCGCCCTCCCAGCGTGCACGTAGAAAAACACGCATCACCTCCTCAATGTCGCAAAACCTTTAAAGTACTGATCTTAATATTGGGCGATAACGCTTTGCGACACACCTTCAAGCATTTCACACAATCTTAAGGGACTGCACAAAAAGTTTAGCGACAAGGTTGCTTGCACAATAGAGTGGAAAATCTATCATGCAGCGGTCCAAACAGCCCATACCCCCCCGCCCCCCCCAGCGTGCACGTAGAAAAACACGCATCACCTCCTCAATGTCGCAAAACCTTTAAAGTACTGATCTTAATATTGGGCGATAACGCTTTGCGACACACCTTCAAAGCATTTCACCCAATCTTAAGGGACTGCACAAAAAGTTTAGCGACAACGTTGCTTGCACAATAGAGTGGAAAATCTATCATGCAGCGGTCCAAACAGCCCATACCCCCCCCCCCCCCTGTGAGCACGTAGAAAAACACGCATCGCCTCCTCACCGACGCAAACCTTTACAGTACTGATCTTAATATTGGGCGATAACGCTTTGCGACACACCTTCAAAGCATTTCACACATCTTAAGGGACTGCACAAAAAAGTTTAGCGACAACGTTGCTTGCACAATAGAGTGGCAAATCTATCATGCAGCGGTCCAAACAGCCCATACCCCCCCGCCCCCCCCAGCGTGCACGTAGAGAAAAACACGCATCCCTCCTCAATGTCGCAAAACCTTTAAAGTACTGATCTTAATATTGGGCGATATACGCTTTGCGACGCACCTTCAAAGCATTTCACCCAATCTTAAGGGACTGCACAAAAAAGTTTAGCGACAAGGTTGCTTGCACAAGAGAGTGGCAAATCTACATGAAGCGGTCCAAACAGCCCATACCCCCCGCCCCTCCCAGCGTGCACGTAGAAAAACCGCATCCCTCCTCAATGTCGCAAAAACTTTGAACTCCCGACCTTAAGTTTGGGCGATAACGCTTTGCGACACACCTTCAAAGCATTTCACCCAATCTAAGGGACTGCACAAAAAAGTCTAGCGACAACGTTGCTTGCACAATAGAGTGGCAAATCTATCATGCAGCGCTCCTAAGGATCCATGCCGCCAACTCGCGTTTCTTTTTCACAAAGCATTCAGCTTCATAAAACACACGCCAATCAGACGAAATCTCGACAGGGGCTATAGCCTATCACGGCGTATCACAAACCACCTCAACTTTCGATACATTTTCCCACGGACGTACGTCGGTCCAACACGCGATACCGCACCGCACCGCACCTCCTCCGGCCTAGCTGATAGTCCATCCAAACATCGGAGCTTGTCATCAGATGCGGCCTCCCTTTCTTCTCATTTTCGTATAACCTAGTCCCCCCCCCACCCCTCACTCTCCTTCCTTCCTTCCTGTATATTTTGCCTTCCTTTTTTCTCCCCTTCATATCTCACCCCTCCCCCTCCCCCCCCCCCCCCCCCCCCCCCCCCCCCCCCCCCCCCCCCCCCCCCCC